>NW_019168492.1:17037605-17134298 GCF_002303985.1 Durio zibethinus
TTACTGAACTAGCACAAAGGCACCACAGTTTGTATTTACATCTCCATAGAAATGAATATTTCCATCACTGTAGACACCGGTTTTGTCCGGGTCTACTACCATTTTTTATATATATATATATATATTAATATTTATAATAATAAATAAAAAAATTAAAAATTAAAAAAAGAAGCAGAAAAAATTATAAAATAATAAAATAAAAGACAAAGTCAAAAAAACAGGGGGGTTGGTGCGGCGCCGCTGCCGCCCCCTGGCAGCCACCCGACCAGCCCCCAACCAACTCTCCTAGCCACCCTACTAGCCACCTGCTACCCACCTCATACCAATTCCCTTTTAAACCCGAAAAAAATCGACAGAACAGAGGTAAAAAAAGGAGGAGATCCTCAACCTCGTTCAAAAGAAAAAAAAAAACAAAAAAAACAGAAACAAAAAAAAAACACAACAGAAACAGAAAACAAAAAACACAGTCCTCGCCTATTCGGCGAGGAACCCAGCGCCAAAAAGCCACCTGCAAAAGCAAAAAAGGAAAAATCGTTAGTATTTCAACAAAAAAAAAAAAAAGAGAGAGAGAAGAAAAACCGAAACTTTGAACCTCGATCTACGCCGATCGGGGTTGCTTTTGGCAGAACGGACAACGGATCTGGGATCAGGAGGCTGAACAGAACCTCCTGTCCCCTTTTCAAATTTCTGACCACCGTCGGCGACGGCCCCCACGGCGGCCGGTGAGGCGGCCGGCGACCACGCGGCGGCCGGACGGCATCCCTCTCCCCTGCTCTCTCTCTCTTCCCTCTCTCCCTTTTTTTTTCTGAAAACCAACCCAACTAACCAAAAAAAATTTTCTGACCTTTTTATATAAACAGCCAAAATCAAAACGACGTCGTTTCATTAAAGCCTCAAAACGACGTCGTTTTGATCCAGAGGATCCGCGCGTCAACCCGCGACCCGACCCGGGGTCGCGTGCCTGACCCGCGACCCGTTTCTTCTTCAGCCTCTGACCGGTCTGACTGGACCGGTACCGAACCGCCCAAACCAAGTCGAACCGCCAGTGAACCGGATCGAACCGCCCAGACCGCCCGAACCGCCGAACCGGTCGGACCGCCCTGACCAGCGTTGACCGGACCGTTGACCGGTCCGGTTCAGGTAAAAAAAATTTTTTTTTTTTGAATTTTCTAATATTTTTTATTATTATTTTGTTATTTTTAAATATATTTTTACGTGATAAATTTATAAATTTGTTAGAATAAATGTTTAATTATTTTTATAATAATAAAATTAAAAACAAATAATAATTAAAAATATATTAAAATGCTTAAAAAAAATTAATTTTTGTTATTTTCCCTGCCTAGATGTTGGAGGGAATAAAAAATATTTTTTTTCTAAAAAATAATTCGGCCTAGATGTTGGGGAATTATTATTAATAAATTTTAATAAAAATAAATATAAGAAAATTTTAAATTAATTTTCAAAAATCATTAAAATCGAACTTGCTTCGAAAATCTGCCTAGATGATGGGGATTTTAGAGATGTTCGTATTTTCTTAAAAATGAAACCTTAAGCACTATTTCTTAATTTCCAAAATCCTAGGTTTCTAAAACCCCTAAAAATCCAAAATCCATTAAATCCAAAATCTTTGAAACCTAAAATTCTAAAAAAAAAAATCCCAAGAACTCGTGTGAAAATTCTATTCGAAGCAATTTGTTTCCGAATGCCGCCTAGATGATGGGGTATTTAGGAAATTTTACTTCGCGAAATCTTTTCACACGATTTCTTAATTCACATTAATAATAAGATTAATAAATTAAAAAAAAATATAATAAAATTGAGATCCTGAATATAAGCTCTGCCTAGATGTTGGGAGTTAGGGTGGTCCCATTATATTTAAGAATCCAATCTTTTGCATTTCATTTTACATGGACATGCATTAACATGATATATATTAGCATGTTATCATTGATAATTGATTGCATTATTCTTTTTTTTAATTTATTGATAAAATATTTATAAAAAAAATGATACTAAAAAAAAATCTTTCGTGATATTACAAAATAAAACAAAAATAATATTTCGAAAGAAATAATTTTTGGTTACTCTGCCTAGATGTTGGAGAGTCACTAATAATTATTTTCTATAAAGATTGCTATTTTATTTTAAGGATTATTGTGTTAAATCTTATGCGAGAAGAGTTATTTTAAATTCTGCCTAGACGATGGAGAATTTTAAGATAATTCTTTAACTTAAAGATTTTCTCAATATTTCTAAATAAAAATTTTAACAAAAATATTTTTAAATAAAGGGAATTAATGTTAAATTTCAAATTAAAACCATTTTTATCCAACGTCAAAAATAGCGCATAATTAAATGGTACCAATTTATGGGCGTTGTGGGGGTGCTAATCCTTCCCCACACGTAACCGACTCCCGGACCCAACCTGGTTTTTCGTAGACCAAAATCTATCTTTTTGATAAATTTTAAACCCGTTTTAAAGTTTTATTAAAAAGATAAACATATGGGTGGCCAATCACACCCTAACAAAGATTGGTGGCGACTCCCTTTTAATTTTTTTTTTCTCGATTTTAAAACACCTCATTTTTACGTCTGGCGGTCCCCAAAACCATTACGACAGCTTGGCGACTCCGCTGGGGACTTATTGAGAGTCAGGCCAAAATTTTAATTATGCGCTATTGATGATGGTTGAATTTAATTGATTTTATTTGATATTTAATTTAATTTCTTTTATTTTTCGAAAACATTCGAGCTAATAAATAAAATAAATTGTATGATAGTTATTAATTTATTTTGATTTTGTGGTTATGATTTATTCATGTTATTTTGATTTCTTTACACACACTTTGCATATTTACTTGTATGCATGAGCTCTAGACCCGGGCTCCATCCCTTTTAGGAGGAAGTGAAGTAGCTACGCTCTCGTGAGGTGATAACCTCCGCATTTGCTAGCAAAACACTTCCACTCAGATTGAACCCTTTCCGTTAGTAGCCTATAATGGGCGAGGATCGGGGAACCTTACTAGTCTATAATGGACGATGATGTGAGGAATAGTCTGGGAACCTTTAGACGCATAAACTTTAACCCAGCATATCGTAAGCTATGTGAACCTTACCGATCTTTTTATGGGAATAACCAGAAATGGTTGATAAAAGAAAAGCATTTCCTAAAAAAAAAAAAAATTTTTCTCTTTACATGCAGTTCATTCATTTGGTAATTGTTCAAATTTTATAATTTCATAAAACATTTTAGAATAAAGTGATTTTTTTTTAAAGCATTATCCAACAAACAAAACAAAAAAACAAAAAGGTTTTCAGAAAGATTAAAGATTTTTCTTAAATTGGCCCAATCAAAAATTAATTTTCATATCCTAGTTATTTTGTTTTTCCTTTTTAAAATTTTTATTTTGTTTCATCTTTTGCATTTCATACATCATAAAAATAATACATGTATCCCATCCCATATACATCATTAAAGGTAGTGTCATTAGGATGACACAACACAAGCATTACATATCATGTAAAAATATAATGAGCACTTGATAGGTTCATGCATTTCATACAAGTATGCTGCATTAGTTATAAGAATACATTTCACCGTTCATGTAAATATGTCGTTACATTTCATACATATAGATTCATAAGGTCGTATGGAACAAACGTTACATTTCATATCCCGCTATCCCTGCAACATAATATTTCTTGCATACACATTCATGGTTGATGAAAATTTTTATTTGGGTCTTTGTACATATAAAAATTCATCGTCATAAGTATATATGCATTCCGTGACATTCTCATATTCATGTATTCATAAACATACTTTGTGTGTTTTTGTTTTTGTGATATTCATTCAATAAAGTAATAGTCTAGAATTTTTTGTCTAAGTCCCGAAATAAAATGACTGTCTTGGTGGGGTTCAGAGTGACGAAAATGGGAGATCAATTGGAAGCAAGATTTAGTACTTTGGAGTTGAATCAAGAGGAATTATGGCTTGAGCTTCGAGAGATGAAACAACAGATGGCTCAATTAATAGAAATGGTTAGAGGTAGTGATGGAGTTGAGTTTGTTCCTCCTCAAAAACCGTTGTCATTACCGTCAAGTCAAGGTCAATTGGCTCCCGATAGTTCCAACACTCTGCCAGAGTATGCTAAAGCATTGGATGATTTGAACAGTGATCAAAGTTTGGGCGAACTTAAGAGAGGAATGGGTGAACTAGCCACACAAATGACTGAACTTAAGAGTTTGATTTCCAATAAGGAGTCACCTGGCTTCAAACAACCATCACCAACTATCTCAAGTCCTAACCCATACCTAAATCCTCCGTATGACCATTTTCAACCTCCTTTCCAAGCACCTAGGATTAGACCCCCAATTTTCATGCAACCACTAAGAATTCCACGCCTGAACCCATATCCACCATCTCATATCTCACAATCATCTGTTCAGCATACTATCCCGTCACTACCTTTTGAACCCAATCTTCGACCCAGAGTTTCTCAATTCACCTCGAGACCAATTATACCAGCACCTTTTCAGCAAAGTAAACCAACCATAGGACAGAAAAACTCTGGTAACACCAAAGGAAAAGCCCCTATTGATCCAATACCCATGTCCTATACAGAGTTATACTCGCTGCTCCTAGAGAACTGCCTCATTGCCCCTATCCCTGCTGAACCTCGTAAATCGCCTTTCCCTAAATGGTATAACCCTAATGCCCAATGTGAATACCATTTTGGTGTTGTGGGCCATTCTCTGGAAGATTGCACAGCTTTGAAACATAGGGTGCAAGGATTGATGAAAGCCGGATATCTGAGTTTTGATGCCAAGATGAACCCTTCTTTGATCCATGTCGAAATGGTAGACAGTGTTGCAGATAATAGTAAAGTTGGTCAGATTGATGAATAAAAAGCTTTTTAAGCAAAGAGTTATCCTCTCTAGTAATCATAGTCAACTATTTTTCAGGAAAGACAAAGGGAAGTGGGAGCATGTTTGGCATTTTTTGGCCCCAGTCCTAGAATGGTTCATGATGTGTAAACTTGATGCTTTTGGAAATGAATAAAAACTTTTTTTTTTTTTTAACCTAGATTTTCTATTAATTGATGCATCTGTTTTTATTGGCATGCCTAAAAGAGTGTAAGAAAGAATGATGGTTGCAAGTATATTTTCACCAAACTTTTGAGACAGAAAGGATACATCTAGATGACTCATTTTGAATGGAATTCAAATTTTTCCTCACCAAAGTAACAAAATTTGACTTGCATATCATGCATCATTTACTTGAATTCATTGTTTTTCATGCCAGCTAAGGATAAGGAATGATAATTGTAAATATACTTGTCATAACCTTCGAAGCAATTTTTAGAATTCATGCCATGCATTTCTGACTTCTGGTAATTAATAAAAGGTTCAAGGATAGCTATTCTAAGAAACGAGGTCAGTTGAGTCTGCACACTTATATCACTCGAGTCAGTACCATAACCATGGAAAATGAAGGTGCCAGTCGAATGGACAGAGTAGAAAAGGCTCAAGGAGAGATCGGTGAAACAGTTACGAGAATGCAACAAAACATGAATAGACAACTGGCAGAATTAAAACAGATGATAGTGGAATTGACAAAAGAAAAAGAAGTTGTTGAGACGCAGAGGATAAGGGAGGAAACAGCTATCGAGACACCATTGTATCCATCTGGTTTCACATATGTTCAAGACCCCCATGTGTCACAAGCACCTCTAACAACCGATCAACCTTATGTTGGCCATTTTGCCAAGTTACCATCAGTACAGACAAATGTCAATCCCGGGCATACTCCTCACAACTTCACTACTGTGCCCAATATGGATGATCATAAAGAATTGAAGAAATTGAAAAGGGTGTCAGATCCATCAAAAGATATAGTGATGAAAGATAAGTATGATCTATTGGAAGAGAGATTGAAAGCAATTGAAAGCCATGATGTGTACAGGAATGTTGGCGCCAGTGAACTTAGTCTAGTACCTGATCTTGTTATTCCACCAAAATTCAAAGCCCCAAGTTTTGAGAAATATGATGGAACGAAATGCCCTTTAATACACATTACCATGTACTGTCGAAAGATGACAGGTTACACCCATGATGATAAATTGTTGATCCATTACTTTCAAGATAGTCTCACTGGACCTGCAGCAAGATGGTATGCTCAGTTAGATCGAAATAAGATTCACTCTTGGAATGAATTGGCTAGGGCTTTCCTAGCACAATACAAGCATGTTGAAGATATGGTGCCAGATAGGTTGTCCCTGCAGAACATGAAGAAAAGATCAACTGAAACGTTCAAAGAATATGCATATAGATGGAGAGACATAGCAGCTCAAGTACAACCACCCTTATCAGAGAAAGAAATTACTGTTCTGTTTGTCAATTCTTTGGACACTCCCTATTATGAAAGAATGATTGGGAATCTCTCTAAAAATTTTTCGGACATGGTGATTTCTGGTGAAATTATAGAAAATGCAATTAAGAGTGGCAGGATTAAGTTAAAAGATGTGACAGATGTTGAAGAAGAAAGTACATCACAGCAGAATAAAGAAGAGGTGCAAGCAGTCACATTGGAAGGGCATCTACCTAATAGCTTTATCCCGTACAATCCTTATCTTGCTTATCAACCCCATCACCTTGCCATAAGCCAAAACCCATATCTTTACCAACCAAGCCAGCATTTAAGCTTTCCAGCAAACTCTCATCCTCAAGTGGTCATTCATGATCTTGTTCCCACATTTGAATCCACCATCCGACCAACAAAAAATCGGAAGAGACCAAGGAATGATCAAGAGAAATTACCCATCCCTATTTCTCACCTTTTACCTTTGCTAATAAAAGGTCGATATCTCACTCCTGTGCCTCTGAAAACACCACCAAATCCATCAGCAAGGAGTTACAATCCCAATGATAAGTGTGATTACCATATGGGGGCAATTGGCCACTCAACAGAAAAATGTAGGCAGTTGGAAGAAAAGGTTGAAGATCTTATCAAGAATGGTATTCTGACTCCGGAAGTAATAGAACAATGGAAGTTGTTGACTCCATTCAATTTTCAAATGTGAGAAGTTAAGATGAAGAGGGAGGTGTCAAGTTTTAAAAATCAGGATATGATGATTTCTTTTTCTACTATGTATGTAGGATATGTGCATTGTGTCTCTAAGAGTTATTTAAATTATTTTGGAAGAATCGAATACTTTGGATCTTTTTCATGAAATTTTCTCTTTATGCATTTGTTTGGATAAAAATCCCACATAAGTAACTTTCAAAAAAAAAAAAAAAAAAAAAAAAGAAGGAAAAAAAAAAAAAAAAAGTTTTATTTTGAAGATGAAAGAATTCTTAAAGAAAATGGTGATTACTGTTAGGAAAAAGCTCATCAAATACCTTCACACCTTTTCAAATACTTTCATCACTTAAATGATTGGATTCATCAACCATAACCTTTCAGGGAATGTGAGTTTGAGTTCAGACTTTAAAAGGCCGATAATCTTTTCCAGGGCAAAGAACAAAGGAGATTAATTTTGAAAGTTTGTTTTGAAAATCAGATATTCTTTCAAAATTTTCCAATTGATAGTCCAATGTGTGTCAAAATTTTGCTATGACCACAGATACAAAAACACTTGAGCCTTTAACCTTTGTTCCATGTCTTAAGGCACATTGAAAAAAAAAAATCCCTTTCTGCCTAAGACAATTTATTTCATACCTTTATACCTTTTCTTTTCCTTTCACCAAAAAAAAAATGCCAAAAAAAAAAAAAATTTTTTAAAGCCCAAAGAGCCTTTTGAGCTATGCGATCAATCATATATGGCTTAATCGTCGTTAGAACCTTGAGTAAAAAGGATGGGCATAATAAAAAAAAAACAAAAAAAAAACAAAAGGGACATATTCAATGATTTGCTCTTCTACCTAAGTGATCATGTTTGAAATGATGAATGGCCATCTTTCTCTATCCTTCTCGTACATAAAAATTATCCATTTGTTACCCATTTGAGCCTATTAAATTTTTTGTTTCAAAATAAACCCTAGCCAAGGATCATTTTCTACATTAGGGGGCAAAATTGGGATACATTCAAGATTAACTTCAAAGAAAGTATCCGATATTGAAAGCGTCTAACATGCCCTTCGAAGGTGAAAGTCTGGGATAAAAAGTGAACAATGCTTTGATTGAAATTTCAAGATCCAAGAAAGTGAACGGCCAAAGATAAAGTTAAGTATTTCTAAGGCAAAATAAAAAAACCTTAGAGATAAGAATCTGAAGCTTCACTTAGAATTCAAAAAAAAAAAATATGTACCTTGAAAATGAGAATTCAAGGCAAAAAAAGAGGTGCGTGAAGTTGCTGAAATTAAAGCCAAATGGGGGATAAAAGAAGAAAGTCAGAGAGTGCCCATCAGGATCCTTGGCCTAATCACCTTGAATAATATATTTGAGCCTATTCATCCGTTCTTTCAGAACCCTTAACCTTGACCTACATTACACACCCTGAAAAGCCCATTTTGTTCAAATATGGATACTTGGATTGAAGAGCAATATCCTTGAATTTGTATATACTTGTTGAATTTTTCATTGATAAAGAAGAAAAAAAAAAAAAAAAAAGCTCTAAGGTGAAAACCCAAAAAGGGCAGTTTAGAGCTAAAGTAATTTCTTGAGGCCCCAAAATAAATTTCAGAGTTTCAAGGTTCTATCCGAAATAAAAAGTTTCGATACAAAACCTTTTGGAAGATCAGTACCCATTAAAGACCTTTCTAAAAAAAAAAAAGCCTTATCTTCTTCTCAAATCTTGTTTGAAGAGTAATGACTAGTTTTGACTCACATTGGAGTATCATGTTTTCAATAAAAAAAAGTGTTTTTTTTTTAAAAAATTTTTATCTCTTTTGGGAACCCGAGAGAAATCCTTGCAATCCTCGCCGAGCTTTACATGAGATATGCCACCAGTAAAAAATTTGAATTGTCAATTACCTCACCTATGAGCATTTCAAATAGTAATCATCAATTTTCAAGAGATTCAAAAGTCTTGAGTTTTAAATCTTTTCATTCAATTGTAAAAATACTTTATGTGGGATAATTTTTGATCACTTTTAAAAATTTTTTTTTGAGATTATTGAAGCATTTTGTACATAATACTGAGATCATTTTTTTGGGTGAAAATGAAACAAAAAAATTTAAACAATAATAATAATAAATTCACCAAAAAAAAAAAACAAAAAAAGGGGGCAAGAAGAGTCTTTGCATTTGCATCGCTTGCATCTGCATCACAAGAAAGACATTCGCATTTGCATCACTTGTATAAGACATTTGCATTCACACCATAAGAAGAATTTGCATTTGCATCATGCCATCTGCATCCTAAGAAAATGTATTTGTAGGGGCATCTACATGAAAAGGACATTGTCATTTGCATTGTGAAAAAGACAAATGTATCAAGCATTTGCATTCTTATGTTGGCATTAACATTTGCATCAACATCATTTGATGAGAATAGACATTTGTATCATGTTTGTATTTATCAACTTTGTAAATATTTAAAAAAATAAAAAAAAAGGCATGTTTTTAAAATTTTAAAGCCTCTGTTTAAGAGGAACCAATTTCAATCAAGATTTCAAAGCCTCTGTTTAGAGGGAACCTTCCTCAGAAAAGACCTTTAGAGTCTCAAAAATCTCTAATCAGGCGAAAGTCATAGATTAAAAAATTTTTAAATTTTAAAGTTTCATCGCCTCTGATTATGAGGAGCATTCAAAGATTTTGAGATTTATAAGACCTCCGGGCATAATCTCTAGAAGCCTCTGTGCACGACTTTCAAGATTAAAAAATTTTTAAATTTTAAAGTTTCATCGCCTCTGATTATGAGGAGCATTCAAAGATTATAAGACCTCCGGGCATAATCTTTAGAAGTCTTTGCGCAGGACTTTTAAGATTAAAAAGTTTTTAAATTTTAAAGTTTCATCGCCTCTGATTATGAGGAGCATTCAAAGATTTTGAGATTTATAAGACCTCCGGGCATAATCTCTAAAAGCCTTTGCGTAGGACTTTTAAGATTAAAAAAATTTTTAAATTTTAAAGTTTCATCGCCTCTAATTATGAGGAGCATTCAAAGATTTTATGATTTTTAAGACCTCCGGGCATGATTTGTAAGACCTCCGGGCATAAATTTGATTCGCGGTGTTATCCCGATCAATTCTATAATTTTGACTTACGATGTTATCCCAATCAATTCTGTAAGACCTCCGGGCATGATTTTTAAGACCTCCGGGCAATTCTGAAAGACCTCTGGGTATAAATTTGATTCGCCGTATTATCCTGATCAATTCTATAATTTTGACTTATGCTGTTATCCCAATCAATTCTGTAAGACCCCCGGGCATGATTTTTAAGACCTCCGGGCATGATTTCTAAGACCTCCGGGCATAAATTTGATTCACCGTGTTATCCTGATCAATTTTATAATTTTGACTTGCGGTGTTATCCCAGTCAATTCTGTAAGACCCCCGGGCATGATTTTTAAGACCTCCGGGCATGATTTCTAAGACCTCCGGGCATAAATTTGATTCACCGTGTTATCCTGATCAATTTTATAATTTTGACTTGCGGTGTTATCCCAGTCAATTCTGTAAGACCTCCGGGCATAAAATTAATTCGCTGTGTTATCCCGATCATTTCATTTATTTTCTGACTTACGGTTCAGTCCCAGTCATCTTTAATCCTTGATTCACGGTTTAATCCCAGTCATTTCATTTATTCTCTGACTTGTGGTTTAGTCGCAGTCATTTTTAATCCTTAGATTCGTGGTTTAATCCCGGTCATTTCATTTATTCTCTGACTTACGGTTCAGTCCCAGTCAACTTTAATCCTTGATTCGTGGTTTAATCCCGGTCATTTCATTTATTCTCTGACTTACGGTTCAGTCCCAGTCAACTTTAATCCTTGATTCGCGGTTTAATCCCGGTTATTTCATTTATTCTCTGACTTGCGGTTCAGTCCCAGTCATCTTTAATCCTTGAACTCGTGGTTTAATCTCGGTCATTTCATTTATTCTCTGACTTGCGGTTCAGTCCCAGTCAACTTTAATCCTTGATTCACGGCTTAATCCCGATCATTTCATTAATTGCTCGACTTGCGGTTCAGTCCCAGTCACCTTTATTCCTTGACCATCAGTGTCATTCCAATCATTGTCTTTATCATTCTATTTTAGGAGTCGCTTTAATCGATCCTTTATTTTTCAACTCGCGGTGTCGCTTTCTTTATTACCTGATCTGATCCTACAAAAAAAAAGGGGTCCATGATTTGCTTTCGGACAAAATCGTTGTCTTTATCTTTGCCCTATTCCTGATTCTCAGTAATGTGCAAAGAGGGGCAGCTGTAGACACCGGTTTTGTCCGGGTCTACTACCATTTTATATATATATATATATTAATATTTATAATAATAAATAAAAAAATTAAAAATTAAAAAAAGAAGCAGAAAAAATTAAAAAATAATAAAATAAAAGACAAAGTCAAAAAAATAGGGGGGTTGGTGCGGCGCCGCTGCCGCCCCCTGGCAGCCACCCGACCAGCCCCCAACCAACTCTCCTAGCCACCCTACTAGCCACCTGCTACCCACCTCATACCAATTCCCTTTTAAACCCGAAAAAAATCGACAGAACAGAGGCAAAAAAAGGAGGAGATCCTCAACCTCGTTCAAAAGAAAAAAAAAACAAAAAAAACAGAAACAAAAAAAAAAACACAACAGAAACAGAAAACAAAAAACACAGTCCTCGCCTATTCGGCGAGGAACCCAGCGCCAAAAAGCCACCTGCAAAAGCAAAAAAGGAAAAATCGTTAGTATTTCAACAACAAAAAAAAAAAGAGAGAGAGAAGAAAAACTGAAACTTTGAACCTCGATCTACGCCGATCGGGGTTGCTTTTGGCAGAACGGACAACGGATCTGGGATCAGGAGGCTGAACAGAACCTCCTGTCCCCTTTTCAAATTTCTGACCACCGTCGGCGACGGCCCCCACGGCGGCCGGTGAGGCGGCCGGCGACCACGCGGCGGCCGGACGGCATCCCTCTCCCCTGCTCTCTCTCTCTTCCCTCTCTCCCTTTTTTTTTCTGAAAACCAACCCAACTAACCAAAAAAAATTTTCTGACCTTTTTATATAAACAGCCAAAATCAAAACGACGTCGTTTCATTAAAGCCTCAAAACGACGTCGTTTTGATCCAGAGGATCCGCGCGTCAACCCGCGACCCGACCCGGGGTCCGCGTGCCTGACCCGCGACCCGTTTCTTCTTCAGCCTCTGACCGGTCTGACTGGACCGGTACCGAACCGCCCAAACCAAGTCGAACCGCCAGTGAACCGGATCGAACCGCCCAGACCGCCCGAACCGCCGAACCGGTCGGACCGCCCTGACCAGCGTTGACCGGACCGTTGACCGGTCCGGTTCAGGTAAAAAAAATTTTTTTTTTTTGAATTTTCTAATATTTTTTATTATTATTTTGTTATTTTTAAATATATTTTTACGTGATAAATTTATAAATTTGTTAGAATAAATGTTTAATTATTTTTATAATAATAAAATTAAAAACAAATAATAATTAAAAATATATTAAATGCTTAAAAAAAATTAATTTTTGTAATTCCCTGCCCTAGATGTTGGAGGAATAAAAAATATTTTTTCTAAAAAATAATTCCGCCTAATGTTGGGGAATTATTATTAATAAAATTTTAATAAAAATAAATATAGAAAATTTTTAAATTAATTTTCAAAATCATTTAAAATCGAACTTGCTTCGAAAATCTGCCTAGATGATGGGATTTTAGAGATGTTGTATTTTCTTAAAAATTGAAACCTTAAGCACTATTTCTTAATTTCCAAAATCCTAGGTTTCTAAAACCCCTAAAAATCCAAAATCCATTAAATCCAAAATCTTTGAAACCTAAAATTCTAAAAAAAAAAATCCCAAGAACTCGTGTGAAAATTCTATTCGAAGCAATTTGTTTCCGAATGCCGCCTAGATGATGGGGTATTTAGGAAATTTTACTTCGCGAAATCTTTTCACACGATTTCTTAATTCACATTAATAATAAGATTAATAAATTAAAAAAAAATATAATAAAATTGAGATCCTGAATATAAGCTCTGCCTAGATGTTGGAGAGTTAGGGTGGTCCCATTATATTTAAGAATCCAATCTTTTGCATTTCATTTTACATGACATGCATTAACATGATATTATATTAGCATGTTATCATTGATAATTGATTGCATTATTCTTTTTTTTAATTTATTGATAAAATATTTTATAAAAAAAATGATACTAAAAAAAAATCTTTTCGTGATATTACAAAATAAAACAAAAATAATATTTCGAAAGAAATAATTTTTGGTACTCTGCCTAGATGTTGGAGAGTCACTAATAATTATTTTCTATAAAGATTGCTATTTTATTTTAAGGATTATTGTGTTAAATCTTATGCGAGAAGAGTTATTTTAAATTCTGCCTAGACGATGGAGAATTTTAAGATAATTCTTTAACTTAAAGATTTTCTCAATATTTCTAAATAAAAATTTTAACAAAAATATTTTTAAATAAAGGGAATTAATGTTAAATTTCAAATTAAAACCATTTTTATCCAACGTCAAAAATAGCGCATAATTAAATGGTACCAATTTATGGGCGTTGTGGGGGTGCTAATCCTTCCCCACACGTAACCGACTCCCGGACCCAACCTGGTTTTTCGTAGACCGAAATCTATCTTTTTGATAAATTTTAAACCCGTTTTAAAGTTTTATTAAAAAGATAAACATATGGGTGGCCAATCACACCCTAACAAAGATTGGTGGCGACTCCCTTTTAATTTTTTTTTTTTCTCGATTTTAAAACACCTCATTTTTACGTCTGGCGGTCCCCAAAACCATTACGACAATCACATTATGTTGTAAAATGTGCAATGCTCTCCTCAGTGCTATTAAAGAATGATGGTCAGCTCCATAGCCACCATGGTGGAAAGTGCAACCCGTTTTTAATATCAGTTGCTACTCCACCCAATTTACAAATGTCTAATGTCAGCCTTTCTTTGAAAAGCTTTGGAACAAATAAGACCTTATATAGAAGCTGGTAGATGGTTCATGCAGTTATCCTCAAAAAATGACATCTAATAGGTTTGTGGTTTGAATTTCAGTACTTACAACTCCTTCTCTTATCCCAAATGCAAAAAAAAAAAAGAGACCTTATATGCACGGTGGCAGGGACTTGGACACTAGAATGGAAACTATAAGATGGGTTTTTGAGGTTACCATCTGGGATGTCTAAGGAAGAATTCATGGTTCTGAAAACCCCTGGATAGACATGGAATCAGGATGATAATAATTTGTGCTTTTGATAATTTAGTTTTTGCAGCACTCAAAATTCAGTTTCTGCCCTTCTGACAAGGAAATAGTGTTTTTCCTCTTCAAACAGTTACTCTGGTCATTTATTCAGTATAAAAAACTAACTCAAAAAAGGTAAATTATTTCATACTTTTTCGTTTTATCTTGAATCTCCATCATATTACATGTAGGACAAAAAGGATAATGCATTAGTGGACTTGATCAAACTAAAAAAGCAGTGGCTGCTGCTCATACAAAATAAGATCATAACATTAAAATCCCGAAATGGAAGACAGACGCAAATCACTTTGTTCTTTTTCAGCCCACAATTTTCTTTATGAATTTCAAAAGGCATGAAAAGAAAAATTATCACTGAGATTAAGCCTTTAAAAAAATGATATGAAAATTCACTTATTCAGCTTATGTACAATCTATCTTGAAAGGCCTAGCTTCTCCTCATATACCTTTAATAAAGAAAGATCCTCATAAGAGGTCACAAACCTTTGAAGGAACTCCTTTTCGGTAAAAAAAAAAAAAAAGATAAACACTGATTTTCTCAATCAAACGTTTGGATAGCAAAGATTGAAGAACTTAACACCCAAGGACAATTCTCATCTCTAAGCTATATGGGAAAAGTTACGGAAGGTTTACTATACATCAAGATTTCCAGTCCATTTGTGTTGACATATAAAAAAAAATTCATTGCGACTTTAGTCTTGTCCTTAGAAAGCATCATTGCAATACGGATACTTAATTCCACAAAATATTTTTTATATAAAAGTTTAGGATGAAGCGAGGCTTTCCCATTCCAAAGTCAGGGATTTATATTGGATTTAAAGATTATTGTATCATAATATATAAATTCATAAATTTATCGTTAGATACAATTAAAAGAGTCATCATCACTATTTTTTGATTAAATATGATTGACCACTTAGATGAATCTATTTATATTCATTTTAAGGATGTCTTAAACTTAACTAAGGGTCTTTAAAAAAATGTTTTGGTTTACTAATCAGAATAGGGTTCGAGAGTTCAATTACATACGAAAAAAATTATAGCATCCTTACAACTCTCATCCTAAGATGATACCATTTAATTTTAAGAACTATGGATCATGTGCTATGTTGGGCTACGCTCTTAATCTTCATAGACCATATCGGCACGATATGTTAAATAATAGCATTGGACCATCACAACTTATTAATACATGAGATGTTTTTTTAATGGGTCATGTCAGTCCATCACAAACTCATGATAGATAATAGATTATAATTTTGTAGAATTTTTTTTCAAAGGTAATAATAATGATAATTTGTTAGGATACAATATAATCTAAATTTTTTATGCTAAATAAATTTAGATTTATTTTTAAACTAAAATTGTGAATATATATATACACACACACACATACTAATGGTATATATATACACACTAATGGTAAAGTGATTGAGTTGTAGTCATGAGTTAACCAATTGGTAAATTTACATTAAATCCAAAGTTAAAATAGAATAACAATATAAATTTAAGATTTAAAAAAGAAAACTTTTTTAATCTTATTCAAAAAAAGCTACCCACCCATAAGGTAACATCCTATAAAAAAAATTAATTTTTAATGAATTTTATTCACCCCACATGAATATATCAAAATTTGGTACTTCTATAAAATTTTGAATGATACGGTCCAAAATAAATTTAGTAATTCATATATTTATATTATGTTAATATCATTATAAACATGTAAAATATGAAAGTTTTTATATCAAATTTGTGTCAATAAGTCAAATATAAACCACTTTTTTTTGTTCTTGCCAAATCCACAAAGAATTTTTGTTAAAATTCAAAATAATATCACTTTCATATAATTTTCATATGATCGTATTATATTTAAAATTATCATATATATATATATATATATATATATATATATATATTGGAAAGGATTCCACCTAATGCAAACAATTCTCTCTCCAATTGACCCTGACTAAGAAATTTTGAAGTCAGAAAAGCAATTGACATTGTTGCAAGAGCAACAATTAATCTAAACCTTATCAAATCAAAGCAACCACTATTTTTTTTTTTTTTTGGAAATCAAAGCAACCACTATTATTATTTCGACATTAACATGTGAATTTGTATGGTTTCCAAAAACACTACAGTCTTCATCTAACTGCGTTCCGATCTTTTAATATTATACATTGAATTTGATTACTTTATTATCATACCTAGGCTGTCAAATAATTGAGATTGGGTGTAAAACCTCATAATTTGTAACCACTACTTTTTTTAAGGTAAGGAAAATTAAAAGTATTTATTACCTAAATAGGCCATTTTTAAATTATTTTTTCTTTTCAAAGAGTTTTTTTTTTTTTTAATGAAATGTCAATTTTTATTACCTAAACAGGTAGTCCAATACTTCTATAAAATCTTTGGATGAATTTGATATCACCAGGCAATTGATACCAACAGCCTCGGTCTTCACAATAAATAAAATGAGTCAAGCTTTTGATTTTGGGCCGTCTAATTCGCTTTTGATCTCCTTTTACAAAGCATATCTAAAACCAATATATCTTTTTCTCTTTTTTTTTTTTTTTATGTTGTATTCATTGGACTTACATACTTTGTGAGACCCAACTAGTCATTTCTCCTTGACTCCGTGTTTCACGCCATGGACTTGTATGAAATATCGGGCAGTCATTCTTTTATATAAACATAAATATAAATTATATATATTTCTAAGAGATATAAATTATATTAGGCTAATTGATCATTGATAATATTCAATATTGAAAAAAATAATTTTAAAATTTTAAAATACAATATCATACTCAAACTCCAAATAAAAGTGATCTAATTATTTTTGAAAATTTATTTTCAAATCATGAATTTATAGAATATGAAAGTATTAAATTAATATGATAATATCATATGATTTTTTCTTTACTTAACATTATAGTTACTTTCAGTGGTTAGTAGAATATAAAAAGTTTTCAAATGAATTTTATTTATAATCTTTTTTTCTTTCAAAAATTCATTTTTAGTATTAATTAACGGAATATGAAAAGAATGAAGTTAATATAATAATATTTTTAAACAAAGTTATAAATTAAAATTTCTTTAAAATTTGCTAATATATGGGACCAAATATTTAATGCAATTCTTTTGCATTTTCAATTTACCCTTCAAACAATTCATAAAATTTTATAAAAAAATTATATATTTTTCACATTTATCTTTTTAATTTAGATCAAAATTTCTCTTGATTTCATTTATTTCAAATTTATCCATTAATTCCATCGATAACTTTAAAAATCAATGAAATTTGCTGCGTTGATATCATGTAACTGTTGGTATAAATTTCAATAAAAAAAGTTAAAAAGATCTTTTTTTTTTGTTTTTGCCATATGAACATTGTTTAGGCTCACTTTTTTTAGCACAATTTTTTACTTAATATGTACACATTCAAAAAAGGATAAAGAGATTTGGGGACATATGGAGTGTTAGTTTCAATTCAACCCTAAGATAAGTTTATGATAGTACCACATATCAAACCCGTGATTGGTGTAATCCAAAACTGTGCAAGTAATTCTTTCTCCAAGAAAGAGACAAAAGAGGCATCAATAAAGTTATCTTATATTTCGCACACATAAAAGCAGATAAAGGAGTCTAATCAGAAAAGCTAGCAACGTGTTCTAAGCGCCAGGCCTTGGAGCAATCCAAGTCATCTTGCTTTCCACAAACATCAAAGCAGACTAAGAAATTTTAAATCAGGAAAGCTAGTGATCATTTTCTAAACGCAGGGATCAATCAATTTATCTTGGTTTCACACACATCAAGGCAGACTAAGAAATCTTAGGTGAAGAATTAAAGCTTCCAAATGCAAGGATCAATCAAGTGGTCTTGGTTTCACACACGTCAAATCAGACAGAATTTTCAAGTCAGGAAAGCTAACGATCGTTTTCTAAACGCAAGCACCAATGAAATGATCTTGATTTTACACACGTCAAAGCAGACCAAGAAATTTTAGGTAAAGAATTAAAGCTACCAGATGCAAGGATCAATCAGTCTTCTTGCTTTTCTCCTGCATCAAAGCAAATTATTATGTTATCATTCCTTGGTTAGGTAATTAAATAGTTGAGGTTGGGTTTAAAAGCTTCTAATTTATAATTTTTTTAAGGTAAGGTAAATTAAAATCTTTATTATAAAAAAGATAGTAGTTCTAATTTTTTTTTCTTTAAAAGATGTATTTTTTATATAAAAGATGTCACAACTTAAATATTGAGAAAAAAATGTAAATATTGAGATTTAAATTTCAGATGTAATCTTTTAAGAACCAAATGAATTTAATTTTAAAATTATATTGGTTGGGCAACTTGCTTGAACCTGAAAGCCCATCCTAAATTTGGAAGGGCTTTGACATAAATTTTAAGTTTATTAAATGAACCTGAACTTAAATTTTAGACCTGTTTAAGAAATGTACTAGTTTTTAGACATAAAATTTACAATTCAAACCTGATTAGGCCCAAATAATTATTATATATTTATATTACATAAAAATAAAGAAAATTAAATATAATATATACAATAATATCCTATGTCTATATATATTAATCACATTCAAATATTGAATTAAGTTAACAAAGTATTTTTTAGGCTTTACTTTGTTGATTATTTATTTTATCATAATTAATATTTATGATAAAAATTATTTTTTATTTAAAAAATAAAATATAGGCAGGCTTAGGTAAAGTCTTTTAAAAATTAATTAGGCCTCAGCAACAAACTAGGATTATATTTTGGGATGGACGAGTCTAAACAAACTTGAAATTTGTTAATATCCTAACTAGGCTATGTTCAAATATGATCCTACTCAATTCATGTATAAATTTAATTATCAGTATCATGTGTTCGTACCTAAATTGCCAATATGAGAGCAAAGATCATTTTATTTCTTTTTCTCTTTCTAATGTATTTAATTAATGATTTATTATTACTACTTTGAAAATAATATTAATGTTTAATTTATGAAAATTTTTAACCATAAAAGAATTATGAAAATTGGAAGCAAGAAAAAAGATATCTCCATCTCCACATTGAGAATTTTTGTCATGTAAACACTATTTTACCGTATACTAGATTTTTTGGTTCTTGCATTTACAATATCAACTTTTTTTTAAAAAAAAAAAAAGAATATTTAGAATTCGTTTGGTTTGATTGAATTTTTTTTTTTTTTTTAAAAAGTGTTAAAATAATATTTGACAAACAAAATGCAAAAATACTCTAAAACATAAAAAAAAAAAAAAAATTAATAATATTTTTATATATTTTTATTAAATACAAATTAAAAGGCTTAACTTTATAAGCAAACCAATAAATAAAACAAAGATATATTTTATTAATTAGAAATTAAAAAATAAATGAGATTAATAGAAAATTTGGATCAAGTAAAAAAAATGTTTGTGAAATAATTCATTTTTATTATTTTATGAAATATTAACAAATAAATTGAGAATGTAAAAAGGAAAAAAAAACTAAGCAATATATTTGTTATTATACAATAACACTTCTCCAGGAGCAGAACAAGAACTTGACCTTCTCAGGGGTGATTTAAATGGCCAATGACATTGATATTAGAAAGAGTCGTACTCAAAGATTTAGCCATCACTTATGAAAGGAAAAGCAAACATTTAATGAGGTGTGTAACTGGGAAATTATCGCCTGGTTGAGTTTCAGCTGTTCTGGGTCCATCTGGGGCTGGAAAAACGTTTCTTTCATCTTTAACTGGAAAAGCACCAGGTCGCGTCATGACTGGTTCGCTTCTTATAAATGGAAAGGTTGAGCCAATCCAAGCATATAAGAAAATAATTGGTTTTGTTCCACAAGATCATATCGTTCACGGAAACTTGATAGTGGAGGAAAATCTATGGTTCAATGCTTGATGCAGATATGCTACACTTATTTCTGTCATGCATGACACCTTTAATTTTTTATTCCTTTTGGGTGTTTTTTTTTTTTTTTTTTTTTTGATTTTCTACTTGCAACTGCGACATTAGAAAATATTCTACACTAAAAAGCACTTTCTTGATTTCCCCTGATCACTAACAGGATTGCTAATTATTTTAGACTTGCTGCTGACCTTCCAAAACCAGAAAAGGCTCTAGTTGTTGAAAGAGTCATCGAGTCCGTGGGACTGCAGCCTCTGAGGGTTTCTCTAGTTGGGACAACGGAGAAGAGGGGAACATCTGGGGGTCAAAGGAAACGGGTAAATGTAGGGCTGGAATAGAAAAGATCATGGAACCTTCACTTTTGGATATTAGAGTGAACCAACATCTGGGTTGGACGGTTCATCTTCCCAATTACTACTTCGAGCTCTTAGGCGTGAAGCCCTTGTAGAAGTAAACCAGCCAAGGTGAGTTTATTATCACCGGAATGTTTGAATTTTATGAAATATGCTGGTTTCACCGAGGAGTAAACATATGTAAATAAGTATGTAGCTGAAAATAATGGATACCAATTTTCTTTTTGTTGCACTTCAGTTATACCTTGTTCAGGATGTTCGATGATTTGATACTTCTAGCAAAGGGTGGACTTACAGTATATCATGGATTAGTGTCATAAGAGTATTGTGCTGGCCTTAGAATTAATATCCCCAAACGTACTAATCCTCCAGCAGCATCATCCGGTGAAAATCCTGCTCATGGAGAAAGTGCACATGGTCCTGGCCGGAAGCACACTCCTTTGCTGGCGACTTGTGGCAGGATGTGAAATGTTCTGTTTGAGACAAAGAAGGACGACTTACAACATAATATCCTCAAGTCCATTAACTTGTCACAAAGAGCAATGCCTGGTGTAATACAATCAATCAATCATAATTTATAATTTTTTAGAATTCATTAATATTTTATGTGAAATTTTCACTTTTAGTGATGGGTTTTTACATAATTTTTATTATGATTGGGTAATTAAAAATACTTGTATTAATATAATCTCTAGTAAAAAAAATTGTAAGTGATATAATCTCCCATAATGTGCAACATACAATAGAAAAGAATTAGTAAAGATCATAACTATCTGGTTATAATTATTATATCAATAGAAAAAAATGAGTTACACACATATTTGACCCTGAACCTTATATTTTCTGTTACATTGATACCTAAAGAATTATATTATCACATTGACACTTGAACTTTTAAATCCATTATCACGTTGGTATTTTAAACTAACGCTGTCAGTCAACTTTGCTGACATAGTATAAATATCTAATAAGATGTTAAAACATGTCAAAAATATCCAATCAATGTCACATCATCAATATTATGTCATCTTTAAAATAAAAAATTCAAAAAAATTTAAAATTTTCAAATATTATAAGAAATTCAAACAATTCTAAAAAATTTTTAAAAATCCGAACAATTTTTTAAAAATTCTAAAAATTCTAAAATAATATCAAAAAATTTTTAGAAAATTAAAAAAAAATTCTAAAAAATTTTAAAACATTTAAAAAATTTTAAAAACTTTCAAAAATCTAAAATTAAAAAAAAAATCAGAAAATTCTTGGAAATTTTTAAAAAATTCAAAAAGAATTAAGGAAACATAAAAAATTTTTACAAATTTCCAAAATATAAAAAAATCCAAAAAATTAAAAGAAAAAAAATGATGATTTTAATAAAATTTAAGAACTTGTTAAAATCCAAAAAAATTAACATAAACTAAAAAAAGACAAAATAAAATCATAAGTTTTTTTAAAAAAATATATTAATTTTTAAAAAAATTTTCAAAAATATCTAAAAATAATAATATATTTTTATATTTTTTAATTTAATTCTTTTGAAAATTTTGTGGATTTTTTTAAAATTTTAAGTTTTTTTTAAGATTTCTTACTTTTAAAGAATGTTTCAAAAATTTTAAATTATTTAATTTTTAAAATATTTTTAGGTTTTTTCTTTTTTCTTCAGTTTTTTAAATTTTTTTGATTTTTTAAACTTTAAGAAAATTTTAATTTTCTTAGTTTTTCAAAAAATTTAAAAAATTTTCAAATTATGATAATTTTTATAATTTATAAAAATATTTCATATTTTTTATTTTTTTATGGATTTAAAAATTTTATAAATGTTTACAAATTTTTAATTAGAATTTTTTTTGAATTGTTTATAATTTTTTAAAATTTTTGAGAAATTTAAAAATTAATTTTTAATATTTAAATTTTTTTTGAATTTTTAAAAAATTGTTTTAGTATTTTTATAATGTTTTGAAGTTAAATATTTTTTTATAAATTTTAAAAATTTTTAAAATACTTTTTTGTATTCTTTTCAAAAATTTTAAAAAATTTTTAGAACTGCTTAGAATGTTTTTAAGTTTTTAAAATTTTTTTGAAGTTTTTAAAATTTTTTAGAAAATTTTAAAATTTTTATGATTTTTAAAATTTTTTTAAAATTTTAGATTTTTTGAAAAAATAATATTATTTTGATTTTTTTTTAATTTTTTTTGAAAATTTCTTTTAAAGATGATGTGGCGTTGACTAAATTTTTTTGACACATACCAGTATCTTATTAGATGTTGATGCCATGTCAGCAAAGATGACTAACATCAATTGTAGGTTCCAACTTGATAATAGAATAAAAATTTAGGTACCAATGTAGTTGTATAATTCTTTAGATACCAATATGACAAAAAAATATAAAATTTAAGGGCCAAATATGTATTTAACCCAAAAGAAATAGATAGAGATCATAACTATCTAGTTATAATTATTATATCAAAATTAATTTAGTTTGTTAGCTTTATTCAAAATTTGATTCATTCTAAGGAGAATGTATTTTTTTTTCTACAGGGTCCCTCAAGCCTGATCCCAAGCACCCTTTTGTTTATCTGACTATTAAGTAATACTTAACTGGATATGGTTTGTTATGTTTTCAAAAGTTAGTGTTTTATTTTTTAAAAAAATTTTAAAAATGATTTCTGGATGTTGCAGGAGAAAGATTTCGCATAAGAAAAGTTCACGAAAAGAATACAATGTTCAAAAAGATAGTAGAAATAATCTCCTAGGGCATATCGAATATAGCAAAGAGTAATTTTTTTTCAGAGTCAGGAATGTCTAATACTACTCAGTATTACACAGTTTTGCCAGTCATTTCTTATAACCAAGGAATAATGTTACAATTAAGATTATAGTAAAATGTGTGGGAAAACACTTATTTACAGCTGGTTGTAATCTTGTAATCTGTATATTTATATTTGTATCTCTAGAATTAAGCATTTGTATCCCTAGAATTAAGGAAGATTTAGTTTCCTAGTTTAACCCCTAGTTAGTTGTATATAAACCTAAGATTCTTGTATAATTCAAAATAAGTAGTTTTTCAATATACATTCAGTTTCCACATTGTATCAGAGCTTTAGGCCCTTCTTGAGAAGTAAAATTTTTAGCCTTTATTGTTGACTTTTTTAGGCCTTTATTGCCGAATCCTGTTTAGGCCTTCATTGCCTACCACCCAATTTGAGGAAATGTTAACTGAAAAAATCACTGGAATACTACAGATGTCTTAGAAACAAGGAGAGCTTAACAGGAAAGAGATTGAAAAGTTGAGAAACTTATTGCAAATCCTTGAAAAGCCTACTATGGTATGTTCTTTGGGTAAAGTTTCTAGTTCAGATAAAGCTTCCGGTTCTCATGGATTAAATGTCTCGGCTAAGCCTGTTACGAGTTCTTGGGTCATTGACTTATGAGCCACATACCACATGATACATTTATCACAAAAGTTTAATACATATAACCTGTGTCCTAGTAATAAGAAAATTATTGTTGCTGATGGTTCACTTACCACAGTGGCAGGATTATGAGATGTTCAAGTTAATCCCTCATTTATTCTCAAAAATGTTCTTCATGTTCCTGGATTGTCTACTAATCTGATATCTATACAAAAACTTACCAGAGATATGAATTGCAAAGTAACTTTTTATCCCTCTTATTGTGAATTTTAGGACCAGAGTTCGGGGAAGATGATTAGACTTGCTAAGGAGAATGATGGACTATACTATCTTGAGACATCAAATAACATAAATAGTATCAAAAATAGTTTACCTTTGTCATTTCTTTCTGAAAAATCTTTCAATAAAGATAAAATCTGGCTTTATCATTTTCGTCTTAGACATCCTTCTTTTGGAACCTTGAGAAACATATTTCCTTCTTTGTTTAAAGGATTAAATGTTGAAGATTTTCATTGTGATATTTACGAATTTGCAAAACATAGACGTGTGTCTTTTCCAATCAGTAACAAAAGAAGTTCTACTTCCTTTTACTTGATTCATAATGACATTTGAGGTCCCTCTACAATTTTTAATATTTTTGATACGAGATGGTTTGTTTCATTCATAGATGATTATACTAGGGTCTTTTGGGTTTTTTTACTTAAATTCAAATCAGATGTGAATAGTATATTTTTAAGCTTCCAAAATATGATCCAAAATCAATTTGGAGTGAGAATCAAGAGATTTAGGTCTGATAATGCAAGAGACTACTTCAATCAGATCTATCAACCTATTTCCAAAAAGAGAAGATTATCCATGAGTCATCTTATATTAATACTCCACAGCATAATGGAGTGGCAGAGAAGAAAAACAACCATTTACTAGCCACAACTCGAGCCTTTTTTTTTCAAGCAAATGTACCTAAATCTTATTGGAGGGAAGCTGTTCTCACTGCCATATACATTATAAATAGGTTACCTTCAAGAGTTTTGAGATTTAAAATTCCTATGGAACTACTCTCACAATTTTATCTCAACCTCAATACCACAAACAATCTCACACCTAGGATATTTGGTTGTACATCATTTGTTCATGTTCACAATCATAACAGAGGAAAGTTGGATCCAAGAGCGATTAAGTGTATTTTTGTGGGGTATTCTTCAACTCAAAAAGGATATAAGTGCTATCATCCTCCTACTAAAAAATTTTATGTGTTTGTAAATATCACTTTTGAAGAAAATAAACCATTTTTTACTCAACCTTATCTTCAGGGGGAGACTTCATTCATGGAAGATAAGGATAAAGACTTCTTTTTGCTTAATTTGCCCCATTCTTCAACATTTACACCCATTAATTCTTCTTCTGAGTTGAAACCTGTTTCTGTTGAGCCCAAGTCAAACATTAAATTTGAGTCTGAACCCATTCCAAATACAGAAGATGTGATAAAGGATAATATTATTCTTGATTCTATGAAAGAATTACAAGTGTACTCAAGAAGAAAAGTTTCAGATCCTGAACCATTGCCAGTTCAAGAACCTGATCCTAACTCTGGAAATGAGGTAACTACAGTTTAACTATGTTTCTCAAAATGAGCATGAATCTCTTAAAACTATAACTAGTGATTATGATTTGCCTATTGCCATTAGGAAAGAAACCAGAGAATGTACCAAACATTCACTATACCCAATATCTAATTTTGTATCATTTGAAAAATTTTCACCATCTCATAAAAATTTTCTTGTGAGCCTAAACACTATATATGTTCCAACTACATTATTTGAGGTATTATCCAGTGAGAAATGGAGGCCTTAGAGAAAAATCAGACATACAAACTGGTAGAGTTGCCTAAAGAAAAAAATCCAGTGGGGTGTAAATGGGTTTTCACTGTAAAATACAAGATAGATGGTACTGTTGAAAGGTATAAAGTCAGGTTAATGGCTAAGGGCTAACTCAAACCTATGGAGTGGATTACCAGGAAACCTTTGCTCCAATTACCAAGATGAATACAGTTAGAATTTTGTTATCATTGGCTGTAAATTACAATTGGCAGCTTCAACAATTTGATGTAAAAAATACTTTTCTATGTGGTGATTTGGAAGAATAAATATATATGAAGGTTTCACCGAGATTTGGAGGTCATCTAGAAGCAAACAAAGTATGCAGGCTAAAAAAGGATTTATATGACCTTAAACAGTCTCATAGAGCTTGGTTCGAGAGATTTACCAAAGTGATGCTAGAAATGAGAAATAAACAGAGTCAAGAAGATCACACATTGTTTATCAAGCACTCTGATTCAGGGAGAGTCACAGTTCTATTAGTGTATGTTGATGATATAATTATAACTGAAGATGATGAAAAAGAGAGAGAATCTCTAAAACAGTATTTGGTTAGAGAATTTGAGATAAAAGAGCTAGAGAGATTGAAGTACTTCCTAGGAATTGAAGTAGCTCACTCACGGCATGGTATTTTTATCTCACAACAGAAATATGTGATGGATCTTCTGAAGAAAACTGGAAAACTTACATGTAAACCTGTAAATTCCCCTATAGATCTCAATCATAAAATTAGAGAAGCTAATGAAGATACTGTTGTAAATAGAGAGATGTACCAAAGATTAGTTGGAAGACTTATTTATCTCTCACATACTAGATCTGACATAGCATATGCTATGAGTGTGGTAAGTCAATTTATGCATAGTCTTAAAAAAGTACACCTACAAGCTATCTACCGTATATTACACTATTTGAAGGTCAATCTTGGGAAAGGTATCTTATTCAAAAGAAATTCAGGGTTAGTTCTAGAATCATATACAGATGCTGATTATGCAGGTTCAGTAACTGATAGAAGATTCACTTCAGGCTACTGTACTTTTTTAGGTGATAATCTTATGACTTGAAGGAGTAAAAAACAGAATATGATGGCAAGATCAAGTGCTAAAGCAGAGTTCAGAGCAATGGCTCAAGAAATTTGTGAACTACTATGGTTAAATATTATCTTAGAAGATTTGAAGATTAAGTAGGATGGACCAATGAGACTCTACTATGATAACAAGTATGCAATAAGCATTACACACAATCCTGTGCAAC
The DNA here is from genome assembly GCF_002303985.1 of Durio zibethinus. The sequence continues at coordinate 17,064,804 of NW_019168492.1, forward strand.
ATGATAGAACAAAACACATTGAAGTAGACCAACATTTCATAAAGGAAAAACTAGACAGTGGGTTGATTTGTACACCTTATGTATCAACCAAGGGTCAATTTATAGATGTGTTAACTAAAGGTCTCAGCAGTGCAACATTTCAAGGAATTATTTTCAAGCTGAAAATGGAAAACACCTATTCACCAGCTTGAGGGGGAGTGTAGGAAAACACTTATTTACAGCTGGTTGTAATCTTGTAATCTGTATATTTATATTTGTATCTCTAGAATTAAGTATTTGTATCCCTAGAATTAAGAAAGATTTAGTTTCCTAGTTTAACCCCTAGTTAGTTGTATATAAACCTAAGATTCTTGTATAATTCAAAATAAGTAGTTTTTCAATATACATTCAGTTTTCACAAAATGTTCAATGTACTATTTAATCTTTAAATATTTTTAATGTAATAGTTAAATTATAAATTTGTTAATTAATGTGATATTCGAAGTACTGTTTGACAGTCACATATTATTATTTAGAATTAAAGATACAAGAGTAACACAATAATTAATATATTTATAATTCAGATATTACATTAAAAATATTTAAAATTTAGGTACTATATTAAATATTTTATTATATTTTAAAGCAATTCATGACATTAATTATATAACCAATGTAGCCTTATTGAAGAGGTAGTCTGTCTATTGGCTTCCTTGCAACCAGAGAAAAAAAGAACACGTTGAAAGAAAAAAAGAACACAATAATTAATATATTTATAATTCAGATATTACATTAAAAATATTTAAAATTTAGGTACTATATTAAATATTTTATTATATTTTAAAGCAATTCATGACATTAATTATATAACCAATGTAGCCTTATTGAAGTGGTAGTTTGTCTATTGGCTTCCTTGCAACCAAAGAAAAAAAGAACACGTTTAAGTCATATTGAATCTCTTGATTGAGTGAAGGAAGGAATTTGACTATGCATAAGCACTTTGAGCAAAAAATGAAAACTTTAAGGAATGTGGAAATCGACATACAACATATTAAAGGTATGAGCGATAAAAATTGATCACAAGTTATGAAAGCAAACATCTGTTTTAGAGATCTAACTTAAGCAACAGGTTTGCAACTTAATTTAACTAATTGTTATTGGATTCTTATGTGATGTTTTTCTTAAAGTTACTTCTACAACTTTGTTGTATCCTTAACCATTGCACCAGAAGTTGAACGTTAAACTAGAACAGCGTGTAAATTCAACCTTGTGCTCACCAGAGCAGCCCAAGTTAATTGTTGGTATAAGAGTCCTGACAGCAAACATTTTTGTGGACAATGCAGCATACAAGGACTTCTTTTTTTCAAACATTTCACATTTCATCCATGGACATCAAGAATGCAACTGTAGTAATGGTAAGATTTCTTCCTATTCAAGTTTCGATTGATAACTGTTAGAACGGTTAGCGTCTGTGAACTGTTGGCTTTGGACAAGCGTAATTTGTTTAAGTGAGGGTAAAGATTAGAAGAGATGTCCTAATTAATGCTTTTGGAGAAACATAGAGTTGTGAATTGTAAGCTGTCTGGAACTAGAGGATTATCACTTTTACAAATAGATGTGGTTTTATTGTTTCCTTGTGTAGTATAGAATATATGTGGTTTTATTGTTTCCTAGTGTAGTATAGATTAGGGATAATGTTAAGGATGTCAATAGGTATGGGGAAGGTTGAGCATTTTTTGTTCTCCATCCACGAATTGTTATATTATATCCATCTTCGTACCCGTATCGAATAGGTATTTCAAATATATTCTCATTTTCATTCTCGTGGGTATTTAATGGGTATAAGCATTCCCCATACCTATAGCATTCAAACAAAAATAAAAACCAAATTTTTTTTATTTTTTTTTAATTTGTATATTTAGGTAATTTTTTTATAAATATCTATTAATATATCTTTTTTTAATAAAAATATATTTATTCTATTTAATCTAAAATAATAATTTATATTATTTAATAAAAATATTTTTTACTAATTATATATAAATATATGTATAGGGTATAGGTATAAGGCAGGTGCTAGATTACCCGTCCCTATACTTATACCTAATTTAAATTTAAAATCATATCCATCCCTATTCTTATCCCCATACCTATAACGTAATACCTATTAATATCCTTATTTGAGTGAAAAATCAGGTTTCTCATTAGATATAAGTAAGATTGACATCTCTAAATAATGTTACGAAATACCTCTGAATTATATTAAAATATTCAACGTGTAATTAAATTTTAAAAATTTCTAATGTAATATCTCAACTATAAATCTGTTAACTAATATGATACTTAGAAAGGTATTTACCTAATGTGTTTGTCACCCCATGTTTGGAGCTAACAACATTAGGAGTGAGTTTCATATTAGTTAAAAGATTTATAGTTTAAGTATCACATTAAAAATTTTAAAGTTCAAATATTAGATTAAATATTTCACTATAATTCACCAAGCTAGTTAAGTCTAATTACACTAGGAAAATATGATATATTAGCTTGAATTATATATAAGAATATATTTGTGTACTAGGCTTTAGTCGTATGTAGTTAGAGGAGGGTTAGATCGATGTTTGCAGTCTCACCCCTGCTTTTATGAAAGGATGTTAATATAATTTATAATTGTTTAAATTTAGGCAATAAAATTAGACAAAAGGTTAAATCCAAGTCTAATGCAAATGAATAAAATTGGGAAAAAAATAAAAATTTGGGATAATAACTTTCATTTTTTTTTCTTTCATTGTGCATGTTCACTTTGGGAATTAATTGAGTTGTTGGTTTATTTAAGCTTAAAATGTTGGTTCTTTTTTAAGACAAGCTTGTTAACTCGCATCCCTATGATTGTGATTTGAGGGCTATCGATTTAGATACAATACAACAAGGAGAGAATGCAATTGGAAGATTGGGTCTCTTGCAGCAGTAAATACAACTAATTCTTGTCATAGATCACTAAACGAAAATTTTAAAGATTTTAAAATCAGGAAAGTCATCACTAATTTTTTTATTAAGTATGAATTTTTTTATTAAGTATGATTAATTACTTAAAAATTTATTTTTTAATAAAATTTTAAAATTAATTAAAACTTATTAAAAAGATAATTTTTGTGTGATCTACAAAAATAAATTTGAGAGTCCAGAAGTTTGATTACATGTATGAAATGATTAGTACCCCATAGTATCCGTTTTAAAAATGATACCAACAGATCACATGTTATCTTTTTATTTAAATAAAAATGATCTTAATTTTAATATTTAAAATAATCTCTTTAATTTTTTATTTTTTACAAAAAATCCTTTTAAAACTTTTTATTTAACAATAAGAGGAATATCTTTAATTTTGAAAATTTTCTTAAATTTTCCAACGTTGTGAAGGAATTTTTAAAAATATTTCTTCACTTACAATTTTCATAACAATCTTTAAAATTTGGCTTAATACACCTTTGTAATAATAATTGTTAGGATACCCTCAAATATCTAAGTAGGCAAGGTACCTAAATTTATTTTTATTTAGAAATATTAGCTTTTATTAAAAACAACTTTTCAAAATCACTATTTATTAATTTATATTTTTTGACAATGACAAAGTGCATGATATAACATGAAGCAAACAAATAATACAAACACAAATTAAAAGATCCAAATACAAACTAAAATATGCAAATGATCAATGTCATAATGTGTATGTCTTAAAACAAATCCATTTGACACATAAATCATAGAGTCGTCACCAATCGTTTTTAACTAGGTGTAATTGGGCATGTAAGTGGAAATACCATTCTAAGGTTATTTTAAGCTTGACTAAAGATTTTTAAAAGAATAGATTCTAGTCTTTTAAATAGAACTAAGTTTGGGAGTTCAATTATATATAGGAAAAGTTATAGCACATCTACAATATCCACCAATTAGTACCAATTAATCTTAAATTATCTTTAGCTTTAATTAACATGGTCATAATTTATTCTTATTATTTAATATTTTTTTCAATTTTAGTATTTAAATATTAAACGTATTTTTAGATTTTTTCCAACACTTTGGTCGATCCCTTAAAAATATTTATCACCTTAAAAGTATTCAAGTAACATATTTTTTTCCTTGAATATGCTACGTCATCGAATTTATTAAATATTTTATGGAATTCAATTCATAATAAAATTTACAATTCAATAAAATATAAATAAAATACACAATTCAATAAAATACAATAATAAAATAATCACAATTTAATCAATCATAAAATCATCACAATTTGTTTCTAATTTTAATTTTTTCAAATTAGAAATAAATAAAATTTCTCATATTGAGATTAATTTTTAAATCCTCCAATGCCTTCATCGAATTTAGAAAAAGTTCTCTTAGCTAAAAATTTTTAAGAAAATTACAAATCCGTAACTTTTTTAGAATTTTATCATTGGTTGAAATTTTATTTATTCTTAATATATTTATTGAATACTACACCAAATAACCAGTTATACAAAAATCTCCAATTACCTAGTCTAAAATTTATTTTCCTCTCATCTTAACCTCCTTTATTTATTTACAAAATAATTAAAAAATATATCTAAAAATTTAAAAGTTATATATGCATGACAAAAAATTATAAAAAAAAACTAAATAAATAAGCAAATGAATACAAGATAAATAAATAAATAAACACATTAAATAAACAAAAGAAAAGGAAAGAAGAAAACAACTAGAATGCAAATACCATGTAATTGAAACTTGTTGAAAACCATAGGTATCTAAGACCATAATTTATAGGGCACATCTCAACTAAAGGACTTGACCCCATATCACCATTCAACAGCCCAGGAAGTCTAGTCCAATGCAAGAAAGAAAAAAACAGAAAACACAAGTGGCAACATGCATGTAATATATCATGGGTTTCAACGTGACAAGTAGGATCAGGTGTTGATTGCATTAGGTTTCAACATGTTTTGCATAAAAGAAATTTGGAAGTATTGAAAGAACGTGGTTAGTTATGTCATGATCTCGACAATTTTGCATAAAATCCTTGAGACGATTTTTTGATTTCTAGTGGTTTTTGGCTGCTACTTTTCTATTTCGAAATTTTGGGTATGGTAGCTACTGTTTATTGTGATACCTGCAAATTGGGGAAGGTAGAATCAATACTTTTGTGCTTTTTGCTTGCAATTGATTTTTTTTTTCATTGCCAATTCTTTTTGAAGAATTTTTTAACCTGACCTGTTTCTATGGTGCTAAATATATAAAGGACACATCCCAATTGTGAAAGAGTTTCTAATCAACCAATTTTCAATGTTTACAAATTAAACCAATTTCAACACTTTTAATCCCTTACCAATTCTCCTATTAAAGTCTAAGCCAAACAAATCTCTTTTCTTTTTTTTTTTTTTTAATAATTACTTTAAACTAAATAAAAATAAAATAAAATAAAATAAAATTCAAAATCTAATCTTAAAATGACAATCTCAATATTCCATAAACAAACTTATTTTCAAGAGTATTTAAAAACATAAAGAAAACAAAGGCACATAATAATATAGCAAAATTAAAAAAAAAAGAATAAAAAAATACCAAATAAGATTTTTAGGTTTGAACCCAAATCAACAAAAACAAAATGGTCCAAGTCTGCTAGGCTCTTGGGTCAGGAATTGATGTGAGTTGGGTCGGGTTTGACACCGAGTGGGGTTTTTAAGCTACTCTAAAAGCAAATTTTTTTAAGCCATTTCATTTCCTCCTGCTCACAAAAAAGGCTTTCTTCAAAAAATGCAAAACAACCGGCCACTCCCTAGATCCCAATGATCGGCCTCCGCGTTGCCACCGCCACCACCGCTGGCCGCTGCTGACAGACTTCTTTTTCAGCCCAAATTTCACCTAAAGACTCCTTTTCACCTCCTCTTCTCAAATCTGAGCTCAGATTTCTCAAAATCAGCCACCCAAAGTTTTAGATCTAAGCCAAAAGCCATGGCACAAAACTCCAAGAAGATAGACCTGCGCCGCAGGAAACACCACCGTTTCTTGATATGTTATTCCCTCCCCAAGATCTACCTGTCCTCCAAAAATGGCTTCCATAATCTCCCTAAAACTCCCTAAACCGAGAAACCAAATACCCCTCTCTTTCTCTCTCTTCGTTTCAAACTTGGTTCTTTTTTTTTTTTTTTTTGTGGCTTCCCCACGGGGAATGAGGTTGATTTTTTTTTTTTTTTCTGGGGTATTTTTGTATGTTGTTCTGGTGTTAGAAAAGAGAAGCAAGCATTGTTTTTTTTTTTTTTTGGGTATGGTTTTCGGTTTTCAAAGAACAAAAGTTATTTTTTGGTTCGGATGGTTGAGGGTGGAGTAGTTCGGCTGCTGGTGTGGGGATTGGGGGCTGTGATGGTTGGGTGGTCAGTGGTGGCTGTAAGGCGTAAGCAGTGGGCTTCGGCTGGGGTGTCTGCTGGAGTGTTGTTGGTTGAGAGCTGTAGGTTGTTGGCGGGCGGTGGGTCGTGGAGGCAGGGGGGCTGAATGAGATTAATTAAGGGGCTTTTGGGTGTCGGTGTGGCTAGACTTGGTAGTTTTAGGTGCTGGGATTTTTGTTTTTTCGAGTTTTTGGGTCAATGATGGAGAAAGGGGAGGCTTTTTGGGTGCAGGCAGATTAGTTCTTGGATTTTTCTGTGAAAATTGGCTTCCTTCCTCCCGAGTGTCCGAATCCCCTTGTGCCCAAAAAATTTTCGGTTCTTGTAGGATTCAATTTCTAAAAAAAAAAGAAACTTGGTAATTCATTTTAGTTGGAATCTTGTTGCAGCTGCCATTGCTGCATTTTTGGGAGGTGTAGCATGCTGCACTTTGGGTCCTGAGGACTTTGATGAATTGGTGTTAGAAACCAACAGATAAAATGGAAGGTGAAAAATTCAGAGCTTAAAATGGAGGCAACAGTTTGGGGAAGGAAAAAGTGGATCTCGGAAAGCTGGCTCCAAGCTTTAGTCTTTTTATTTTTTTTAATAATTAAGGAAATTAAACTTAAAAATAAATTTGGACCTTAAAATTAAAGGTTGAATTTTCAAATTTTGAACTCTAAATTTTGATCTTAAATTTTGGATTTTAAGCTCATATCATTTAGTTTCGAATTGACCCAAAATAAATTGAATTGGGTTTTGAACTATTTAAAATAGTCGAAAAATTATTAATTTAAAATAAATCTAAATGAATATAATTCAATTTAAATGTTTAAATTAATTTATATCAAAATATTTAAATTAAGTATAAAATTAAACATATTTAAATTAATTTAAGTAAAATTAGGTGTTTACAATTCTATTCTGAAATTTATTGGCAAGCTACTAGGACATGCTCATGATACTCGTTGGACACTTTGTTTCTCTTTAATCAGCCTAAAAGCTGCAAAAAAAGTAGATTACATTATGTAAAATTTACAATATATTTGAGAGTCAGTTATATTTTTTGGTATTTTGAAACTGTAAGAATTTGATCTCAAGTAATTAAAACCACGTATTCAGTACTTTGCAAGTAAAGGAGATGATTGTCGGCTAATTGCCAGTCATTTGCTATATAGACAATAGTAGCTTTCATTGACTAAATTTAAATTACACGAATAAAAGGTGAGGAAAGAGAATTAAGCTATTTATTCAATTAAATAACAGTGTCTCAAATCATAACTGTCAATCCTCTAAATGCAAACAAATAATTTGAATAATAAATCTAAAGGAAAAATCCCTTTTTTTTTGGAACATTAATTCTAGTAAGTCTAAGGGGAGAGAGGGGATTTGAACACTGAATCTCAGTCCTTTAAAGCCTAAGCTATTAAACAGAAATACTCCTTTTGTAATTTATATCACGCAACAGAATACTATAAAACTTATTCCATAAAAAAAAAAAAAAAACTTACCATGAATGGTGTTTTAACTTAATTGCTAACTTTCAACTGAATCTTCTGTCAGGCAAAAACTCTAGTAAAATTCATTAAAAGTCATCATCAGAGTCATCTATGCATCTGTTGACTCAATCAGATTGATCTAGCCGCAACAACACAACAAATGCACTATCTATTTGACATGAAAAGAATTATTTATTTTGGTATTGGTGGTGATATAAATAATACCATGTCCGTCGGAGATGTTACCATTCCCAAGCAAGTTGCCCACAATTGCATTTGGGATATGGGATTTACTCATACTGTCAGAGAGGATGTCACCCTATCAAATCACTGTGGTGGTCAGAACCCGTTAGTTGTGCACCATCTGATATTAGGAAGACTAAGAACTCCTTTTGCCAATGGTCTTCCCCTTGCCAGGATACCTTAGATTTAATGTGGACGACTCCGCAAAAGGAAAACTTTGTCCCGCTAGGTGTGGCGGTGTCCTCCGAAATGAACAATGATTTGTCCTTGCCATGATTTCGGGCCTGGTTGGTATCTGGGATTCAAACGTTGCTAAACTTTTCGAAATTAAAATGGCTCTAGAGGTATTCGCAAAGACAGAGTGGTCTCACAAGATGAGTCCGATTCAAAGTTTGTTTTTAACTGGGTCTCAAACGAATCTGCTCGACCATAGAGGCTATAAAATGTGTCCTTGGAGATTGATTCTTTGACCACAAAGCTGACAGAATTTAAACTCGTCAATACCTTTCGCGAAGCTAAGGAGATGGCGGACGCACTGACAAAATCGGGAATGGAGTAATATGATCGGTTCATGGTGTGGTGGCAGCTTTATTGGTGCTAAGGTGTTTCAATTCACAAACTTATGTCTTGAATCAGGCGCTGATCTATTGGGATAAGTTATTCCCTGCATGTCTTTCTCATTGCTACATGAATAAAACAAAACCTAAGTTACCCAAAAAAAAAATCAACTATTTTCCGTCTTTTACAAGTTTCTTGAAGATGATGTCAGCTAGCTATATTAATCATTTTGTTAGCACAGATGGGACCGTGGATTCTGCTGATGTACCGAAAGGAAATGGATCTTATCTCTTGGATATAATAAACAACAATTCTTTTTAATTTTTATTAAAAAATATACATATTATTTAATAACAGCATATAATACGAATTATAAAAATTATTATAATTAATTTAAAAAAATCATGAAATAAATTATATATAATTAAAAAAAATTATTGAGTTTAATTTCAAATGCATTAAAAGGATTTTAATTTTGAGTTTTTTATATTGAGGTATGCTTATTTTAATTAAAGGAATGTAAGTTGTTAGTATTAATTAATTATTTTAGTATAAATGATCTAAAAAAAAGTTGATTAATTTTTGATATATTAAAATAATTTTGAGTAAGTAATTAATTATTTTTGGACAAAAATTAAGTAGTAAATTCAAAAGAAAATAAATAGAATCTCTTACATTTTATTTATTTATTTTCAAACCTCTATATATATGTATATATATTTTTAAATAAGTGAAAGTTTTATTTATTTATTTTCAAGATTGTATTGCATCTCGATATTAAGGTATAACTTGTATAAATATTTTGTCTTATGTTTTTTGTATAAAGTTTTTTATATATTAATATTTTTATTTAAAATATTCTCATGGGTATCAAAACTAAACTTTTATTTATTTTGATATGTTTCTAGTTGGGTTTCATATGGAAGGAAAAAATGGGTTGGCTCAATATTTTTTGAGCCTAAGAGGATTTTGTGGCCCACTAGTACTCTTTAGGATCAGATCCGTCAAAGTGGTAAAATTGTCAATTCAAAATGCCTGATGCCTTCTAAAACCCAAACGAGACTCCGAGTTGATGTAACATTGCATCTCAAGTTTGGCAGCTGCTTAGCCGAATCCAGAGACTGCAGGAGCTTAAGCAGCAGCCATGGGTACCCCATTTTCTTTAGCTTTTCATATCTAACATTCATGATTTAATAGCTAGCTGGCTCTTATTTTCTCTATTGTTTTTCGTTAATGGAAGGATTTAAATCAGGGATCTGTTTATTTGTTTATGTAGAGTGATGGGTTTTTCTCTGCTTGATTTTTTTTCCTTTATTTGATTAAATCTAGAAACTTTTTGAAGGTCTGGTTCTGACTTATTATTAGTTTCTCATCTTTTTTATATATTTTATTACTACATTTGCCACATTAAAAAATTAGATGGTAAGTGGTAGAAATGGGCTTTTAGTTGACTGGAAGTCTTTTTAAAATGAAAAGGGTTATATTTTATTGCTTTTTTGTAAATATATTTTGATGGATCATTGTTTTGGCATTTTGGGTTCTGATTTGTGATGATTTTGCTTTTTGGTGGGTTTTTTTTGGGAAAATATGGGCTTACAAGTACGTGTCAGACTCAGAGCTGTGGAGGAAGAAGCAATCTGATGTGATGAGGTTCTTGCAGAGGGTCAGGTGTAGGGAGTACCCCCAGCACCCTTCCATTGTTCGAGTTAACCACCCAACTCGCCCTGACAAGGCTCGTCGCTTGGGATAGAAAGCCAAGCAGGTAAGCTGATTCATTGTTTCTTTGATATTGCTTTCTTCCTCTGCATTTTTATGAGGTTTGGTATTTTATCTTTTAATTTTTGGCTTATCCTATTTGCTTTATTGCAGTTGTAACATATTTTAGTTATATGATTATCCTTTGGTCTGAAAAACTGCATTGCAAAAATGTTTATGGCCGGACTTACTTTAAATGTGAGACGACTCATATGTTGCTAATATAGTTGAAATATATATATATATATATATAAATAATTATATTTACAAATAAAATAATAAATTAAATGATTTTATGATTGACAACAATAAAATTGTTATGAAAGGTATAAAGAAATGTCAACAGTATTCATGTAACAATAATACGAAAGGTATAAAGAAATTTCAAACAGTATTCATGTAACAATAATAGTTGTTATAATTAATTAAATTGGTTATATTAAAAATTTACTGCAATAAAATTTATTGTTATAATTAAAAAATTATTGCAAAAATAATTTTATCAACGACAATAATGAATATGTAAAAGATTTTTCAATGATTATAATCGTTGTTAAAGTTATTTATTGAAATAACAAAAATCATTATGCTAAACGTAATTAGTAACTATACGTGATTATGTTGCAAAATAAATTTTTGTTTTCGAAATTTATGGTTGTTAAAATAAAATTAAAGCAAAAACATTTAATCGTTACAAAATATTTTATGTAACTAAAATAATATTAATATGTAAGTTTTTATAATCAAATTTTATGGTTGCAAAATTAAATTTATAGAACCTTATTTTGTTGATGCAAAATTTTATACAACGGTATTTTATCATTGCGAAAAAAATTATTTATTTGGCAACAATTAAAAGTCGTCGTAATTTTTCTTTTTCAACAACACTATAAGTTATTGCGTTAATTCTTTATTAACGAGGTTAATAGCAACAATAAAACATTATTTCAAAATAATTTTAACAATAATAAATAATTATTTAATAATGTTTTGGATTGTTGTAATATATCAATTTTCTTATAGTGCAAATATAATCAAATTAAGCACAAATATGAAAAAGATTGTTCATCACTTCATTAAATAATTAATGGCTAAGTGAGTTAAACTAATAATATATCAATGTTAGATAAAAGAAAATAATTATGTACTACAAAAAAAAAGTCATTTTTATTGACACTTATAAATATCAGTGAAAGATTAAAAAAGTGATGATATTATTGTTGCGGGAGATTTTGACTATCCGTTAAATAAGTGTTGATGAAAACTTTTTTACGGTCAAGTCACCAATGCCAGAATTACACATGTACTTGCTGATATGTTTTTTTTTGGTATTTTAAATTACTGTTATAAGTAAACAACTTTTAAATGTATTTTAAAGTGTTGGTTAAAATCGCATTTTATTTAAAGTTTTATATTATCGAATGAGCTATATTGAAACTTAAAATCCTCCTTAAAAGTCTTTGTTTTTTTTTTTTTTTAAATAATTTCCATATTTCTAATCTTTGTAACCAATAAAATTAAAAAATAATTCATACCAATTAATAGAGAACACAGGTATGAGAAATGAAAGTCTGCAAGTCACTTTTGCAATTTCTGGCAAAAGAACATTTTTAGATTATTTATTTCCCAAATTTTGCTTTCCTGATTACAGAATAATAATTAACTGACATGTGCATCACACTTGAAGTATTCAAACATGGTTAAACTCAGACAGAGACCTCACAAATTTTATATCAGTAAATATCATGATTCATAAGTATTAAAATCAGCAAAATTCACTAGCAATGTCAATGTTTACAAGCTATTAAGATCATCAGGTAACCATCAAAGGCAAATTGCATCCTGATACCAATCCCATTACAATTACCAAAACTACCAAAACATCAAAAAGTTATCAAATTACCAATTATCATCAATAATGCAATAGCATCATCCTCAAAGGTTCCATATTTCTTTAGTTATTGGCACATAGTAATCCCAATGAATTCGATGATCTGAAACCTGCAATATAATACAATTTCTGGATTAGTTCAATCATAAGGACCACCTCATATTAGTAAAGTAAGGGGTTTTTTTGTTATTTTAGCCAATATTCTTCTACAAATGAATAGTAAGGCCTATAGAGCTGAACAGCTAAACAAGAGGGGTTTGACAACTGCTAGGAAAAATAATACCACCATCAGTGTAGGTAATTTACTCAATATACTGGCAAGACGTGGTTTTAAATTTTAAGCCAGAACTATAAGTTGAATCATAAACTTACAGGGTGAAATCCACCTTGGTGTAGAAATTCGAGAGCAGCATGACAAAAGAAACCAAACCTTTCTGCATCTTTTCTGCAACCACAAACACAACCTGTCCAAAAGAATCTGCAAGCAACAATACACCAAAGGATTCTTATGATTATAATTTTTTTTTTAACAAAGTGAAACATTGTAATTCTTAAAGGTGCTATAGGAGTATAAAAATTACCCGTTTTCTGGCTCCACAAAATAAACTGAAAGGCCTTCCACTTTTCCAAACCAAACTTTAACTTCAGTGCCACCCCAAGAATAGCCTCTTTGGTAATGAATATCCTTCACCTATATCATAGAACATTCATTTGACAGTTCTGAAATTATTAAAAAGACAAGTTTGAGAAAAGTAAAGAGATGAATGAATTGTTTTATATCTTTTTTGAATATTAAGGTATGAATGAATGAAATCGAGAATCTGATTATATGACAATAAACATCTTTTAAGTAGCATTCCCAAAATTTTCATTATGTATAGCCCAAATAAAGATGAGGGCAGGGAAGCCTTATATGAAACTTTTGTTTTCTGGAAAACCCAATAAGAAAAGGTTATGCGACAATTTAGTGCCGATATCTTATTAAAGGAAAAATGCACTTCAGCCACCTCATGCAAGATAGATAACACCACACGCAAGCTTACAAACAGCATGCCTAGTAAGCAAGAATACAAAACAAAAAAATCCATAATTTAAGGAAATTAGGGAAATCCAGTGAAAACAATTAAGATGAAAAATGTGGCTAAAGTGATGGCAATGAAGTTTACATGGCCAAGGTTCAAGCAGTCATACTTTGGAAGAATGATGTCCACATTGTTGTTTAAATCTTGAACAGCACGCGAGAGACTTGTAACGACATCACCCGGATCTCCAACCCGTATAGTTATAAAAAGGAAGTAATTGAGAAAAAGAAGGATAATGGAAAATCTTTTGGGTTTTTTTCTACATATTCGACCACAAACTGGAAATAATACAACACAGATGTCTATGATGTTCCATTTCTGTCTGTGGTTCAGCATCCTCTCCCCCAACTGTCTCATTTCCAAAACACTTTTAATTAGGAAAAGACATGTCTTTCTGGCCTTCTTTCAGCTTAAAGAATTTTCTCTTCATTAAGAGAAAGAATCTGAATGGACTCATAAGCAAAGAAAAACTAGAAAAGAAACCTTGATATATATCAGGGCAATAAAAAAAGTTTTAAAAACCGAAACTCCCTTAATGTCCAAAAGTTACCTTTACAGTAGGCCCCATCTCAACAGCAATATGCACAATGTTCATTGGTGGCTCTTGCACAATTCCTCCAAAAACAGGTATTCGATAATCCATACCGCCTTTGTTGTCAAAAGTTCCGGCATCTTCCCTCTCAGAGAATACAAACTCCATATATGCATCCAATGGAACCTTGACTGCAGAGTCACATAAAGTAAGTCTTTAATAGAAAGATTTAATGCAACAAAAGCCAAAAATAAAAAAGAACGCCATATGTTACCTAAGGAGATGATATAAAGCAACAATTGATAAGTCAACATGCCTAAAACTTAGGCACAGATTGAATTCCAAATAATTTATTAGTCTGGATCTATAATTCACATTTATTCTCTTGGACCAAAAGAGCTTTCAAGGGGAGTGCGCCGGTACGCAGAAGATGATAAAATGGTGAATGCAAACAGCAGATGACCCAAGAAGCGGTACAATTTTCTGTTCACTAAAATTGACCATAAAGGATACTGATAGGTGAAATAACTCACAAACTTATTAGAGAGAATGTTATTTTAAAAGCAGTTGATTAACTCATTGATCCATGAAACCATACAGACAAAGACAATTAATGCATGCATCCGATACGAGCTCAGTTATTGCCAAATAATTATGCATCAGAGAAAAACTTTTATGAAAAGCATTTGTTTGAAAACCATACTTTAGAAACTATTAAAGCAGTCAAAAGTGTACTTTTTGACCAAAGACACCTCTTGGTGAAAAGAAATCAACACAGGACAAGTCAATACGTGAAGACCTAAAGTTTGGTTGCCGAGTTACTAAGACAACCTAGTAAGGAAGAAAGCATGAAGCCCACAAGGGGAAATGATGTTCTTAATATCACATTCATTGTACACATTGTGTCATGGTCCCTTACAAGTCAATTCACAAGATTTGCCAAAGAGATTTACCTCACATTATTCCGTTGATTTGATATATTTGTCATCTAAACCTACAAAATTTGCTCAATATACCTTCTTAAGATTGAACGACTTATTATGATATTTACAAAATTTTTAACTCAAACTCACCCTACGAAGACTATTTAGTCTTTACAAATTGTACAGTCATAGTTCCAGATATAAAAAACAACCAATTAAAAATAAATCCACAAAGTTCATTAGTATTTCTGAACTTAATTCTATAAGCACCAAGTCACTTGAATGTTCATGTATTTCTCTCTCTCTCGATGACAAATAATTTTACTCACAAGCCACCACAACACCAATCACAACAGCCAAAACATTCGACTTTAAACTCTAATACACATGATCAAAACCAATACCGTCCAAGTTAGAAAGTAAGAAACATAGAGAGCAAACTTTTGATTAGAGAAATACGAAATAAGAAAGAATGAGAGACATAGCAGCATACTAGTGACCCAGAAATCCAACAATATAGTCATAGACAACTAAATATATTACTACCATATGTGTTATAAAAGGGGATCTTGACTTCAGGCGAAAAGAGGCACACATGTTTATTTGCATTTGTATCCAAGTATATCCTCTTAGAAATTATTGTTTCCTCTTTGTTTGATATCATCACTATTTCTCCACCTATAGAAACCATCATAAGCTTAAAGTGCCATAAGTGATGATCAGTTAAGACAGAAAAAAATTGTATCATTTCCAGAAGGAGATTTGACTTCAAAGTTTTTGTCATTATTAACACTAAGAAACAGCATATTTCTATTAGGAGATTATGAGCTGGTAAGAAGCTCATAATTAAGGAGATCAAACCTTAAAGCTAAAGGGTAGAAAATAAAAACTCAATAATGTCCTTTAATAAAGGTACACAAATGTCATCCAATAACAACAAGGCGAAAAGAAATTGTGCGGATGGTAATTGGTTAATCACATACACAAAAGTTCACAAATAACCAATTTCATCTAGTACGAGTAATTAAGTCATAATTAAGACGTCATATGTGCAAACCAATTTATACGTTCGAATAACTTATCAAAAGTAAGCTGCCTTTCAGAAATTATTCATAGTCACCACTCAACAACATCCTAAGTTCAAAATTAGTTCACACATTATACCCAATTACAAAAACACAAAAAAAAATAATAATAAATTCAAAATGAAAATCAATAAATTAAAACCTACCTTAGATAGATTGGAATTGAGATTGAGCTTGACCGAACATCAAAATCAAGATAAGCTGTATCAAGTAAGATTCAACCTCGATCAAAACAAAACAATTTTGTTAGCCATTTCGATTATTACAAAATCAGAATCAAAATGAATAGAAAGAGGAAGTACCGGTTTCGAAACGGCGCTGATGAAGAAGATGACAATGATTGAGCTGAAACTAGAGAGGAAAAAATTAGGGATTTTAAAAAATTAAGGAAAGATTCATTAGATTTTTGTCTCAAAACTGATTTGAAAAACAATAGATGAAAAAACATGATTTGCAGAGAGTGATTAGCCAAAAATCGCAGAAATGCAGAGGCTTAGCAGAGAGTGATTCATGTATACCTAGCTACAAGCAGAGGAAATCGAAGAAATTGTAGCAGAGATTGATAGTGTTGATGGAGAGTGGAGAGAGCAAGGGAGATTTTAGAAAAAAAAAAGAAAGAGAAATATGAAATATGAAATGAGAGAAAACAACTGAAAAAAAAAGAATAATACAGGTAAATGCATTTGTTCAGTTTAGATCTAATCAATCCTATCTATTCTAAAGAGCAGCCATATAGTTCCAAACATGCATTTTAATATTTGGGATGTGAACTTTATTGGGATTTGTATTCCCGTGTACAAATACAATAGATCTCTCTCTTTCAGTTCTCACTCAAGAGCTTTCATGCAAATCACATTTAGAGAAGAACACCAGTACTCTTTATGACATGATGTTGAAGGATTTTATTCCTACTGGAATTCACAAGTGTACGTGCTCCTGTATCCTCTGGAAGGACAACTGCAAGTAACACAGAATTTACATGATCAGCCTTCTTTCTTTCTTTCTTTTTTCTATAATTTATATTTTTGAAAATCATTCTCTAACCACAATAAAATGAAGAAAGATGAACATCGACAAGCTTACACTTGCATCTATTATTATTATTATATCTCAACATGTCAACTAAATTTGGTTGGTAGATAAGATTGAAGACAAAAATCAGAAAAAAATTTTAAAAAATGCATATAGTTCACAAATTAAGAACATGTGATAATAGTTTACATACTTAAATAAGTGTGGCCAAGTCGATGATAAGTGACTAATTCCACGACATTTCAAAAACCTAAGATGACAAAACCTTATGAAACCAAATCAAGTCAAATTCAATACTGCCTTATATACATTACGGTGTTATTATGACTCAAATATATATATATATATATATATACATATATACATATATATATATATATATGTATTATTTGGTTACTAAGAAGAACAAGAAACTTACGGAAATAACCATTGAAAAGAACAAAAAATGTTGCTTTTTCTAAAGAGTGTTATCTTAGGAATATTTAATGTTATTTGTATGGAAAATGTTTAATTAGTTATCCGAAAAAAGAAAATATTTTTAATATATTTTTGGATAATTGAAATATAATAATTTATAATTAAAAAGCAATGAAGGTACCTTCAATATGGACACAAGATACATAGCTGTCCTGCCAATGGTCTGCAAGAAAAATATCAAGTTCAAATGAAAATTGTCTTGAAAGGTGGTAAGAGGCATTCTATGTACTTTTCAATAATCTTAAACTATATACAAACAATTGTGTATCTTACTTTATTAATCCTTCTCCATGTTTTTCAAAAACTCTCTTTTGATATTTTTGAGCATGGAAACAACATCCTTCATATTTATCCGGTTTTCAGGTAAGTCAGATGAACAATCCAAAGCTAACGCCATGATGGACGATATACAATTCACTTTGACAACAAAATATTCATCCTCTTTATGCACTAAACTGGAGTCCGCTACATCAATTATTCCATTAGATAGTGACATTTTCACCCAATGTCTCATACTCATTTCTCCAGCAAAAGATTCATCAGTGGGCCTCTTTCTTGTGAAAATTTCCATGAGTAGAATACCATAACTATAAACATCACTTTTTAATAGAAACAATTCCTGCTGATCCATATTCTGCATTTTAAACATAATTGAATAATTAAAAGATATTATATCTTCATAATCATAAAAAATATGCTTATGTTAGAATATTGGTAAAAATAATAATAGAACATCACTCAGTGCCATGTAGCCAATAGTGGCAAGTGTCCATTGTTTTGTTTGCATAGAATCTTTCTTCTCCCAACAATTTGGAAATGCCAAAATCTCCCACATGGCAACCATGTCTTTTGTCTAGTTAAGACATTACTTGGTTTTTAGGTCACAATGGATTATAGGTGTTTGGATGTCCCAATGGAGGTATTCTAATGCTGATGCAACATCCATCATTATGTTGATTCTTTGTAGGATATCCAAGAAATAATTGTAAGAATATAACCATTTCTCAAGGCTCCCATTAGGTATGAATTCAAGCACTAAGGCTTTGAAGTCAATAGTAGAACAACAAGTAATGACCTTAACAAGATTGCGGTGAAAGATATTGCTCATCACTTCACATTCAATCTCAAAACTCCTAAATGCTCCATCTCTTTGCAAATTAAAAACTTTTATTGCAACATTTGTCCCATCTAAAAGTATTCCTTTGTATGCAGAGCCAAAACTTCCTGAACCCATTAAGTTGTTTTCACTAAATCCGTTAGTCCCTTCCAATAGCTGATTATAGGAAATTCTTCTCCATTTCTCGACAGGAATTAAGTCTTCAACAATCGCCAAATTCGTATTCCCCCGCTGCTTTTTTTTATAGACAATTATGACTGCAATAACTATTATTATTGAAGCAAATGTTGGTAAAACATACCTCAAAGCATGTAGAGCGGTCTTCTTGAATTTCCGATGGATTTTATTTTTGCAAGGTGAGACTTGTAGTCTAGGTGAACCGCAGAGTGCATAATTTTTCATGAATGATTTGGCAGTGAAGTTTAAAAAGGGACCTCCACTTGGGATTTCCCCTTCTAATCTATTGAAAGACACATTTAAATAATTGAGATCATGAAGTCTTTCCAAGGACTTTGGAATGACTCCAGAGAAATTGTTGTTAGATAAATCCAAACTTTTCAAACTCATCAAGTCACCGAATGATTCAGGAATAGGACCTTGTAATCTATTACTAGCAAGATTCAAAACCTGTAGATCATGTAGACTTCCAATTGTGGGCGGAACATCACTTGATAATAAATTCCTTGACAATTTCAAAGAGATAAGTACCTTCAAATTTCCAATGTCAAGTGGAAGTGAACCGCTAAGATTGTTTGATGACAAGTCTATTTCTAAAATATATTTAAGGCTCCAAAAAGTCAAAGGTATTTTTGAATGCAATTTGTTGGAGAACAAGTATAGATATCTCAGAGAAGTCAAATCACACAAACATGTCGGTAAAGGCCCATCAAGCTCATTATCACCTAATGATAATTTGTACAATCCCTTCAAACCACAAAGATCATATGGGATAGAGCCTTGTAACTTATTTCCATAAAGACGCAAAAGTTGGAGATTTTTTAGCCTTCCTATTGTTGTTGGAATAGGTCCACTCAATTTATTAGAGGAAAGGTCTAACAATATAGCCTTGCTTAAGCTACCAATTTCCATGGGAATGCTGCCTCTAATTTTGCAATCTCTAATCAATAAATATTGAAGTGATGTAGAGAGATTTGAGATAGAAGTTGGAAGAATACCGTCCAATGCGTTGGATGATAGCTCTAAATATCTTAGGTAGTTGCAATTTGCCAAGGAATAGAGAAAATTCCACTCATGAGTTGAAGCTTCGGTGTTCAAATGATTAAAATCAAGGCGCAATTTCTCAAGGAACCTCAAATTGCCAAATGTATTTGGTATAAGGCCAGAGAATGAGTTTTCTTGTAATTCTAGGATTCTGAGCTTAGAAACATTGGAGATAGATTCAGGAATATTTCCACTGAGATTATTCCTCCATAAGTAAAGCTCCTCAAGA
This sequence comes from Durio zibethinus, assembly GCF_002303985.1. The sequence goes on from NW_019168492.1 coordinate 17,084,822, forward strand.
TTTGAAGCAGAGCTCATGTGTGGTAATTTACCTAAAAAGAAAAAAAAATAAGTTTGCATCTTCCCATACAAGAAATAAATTAATTGTTTTGCTTTATTGCGTTTTTCATGAATCTATGATGCAAGCTGAAGTGAATGAAATGCTTACATATACGAACATGAATGAGGAGAAACATGAAGCCTTTTAACAATTATAAATATGAAACAACTTCAAGTTTATCTTGGTTGATTTATAAAATTTTTTCATATTTATAAAAATATATTAAAAGGCTCCATGCTTACGTACGTATAATAAAGTAAAAAAGAGGAAAAAGAAAAGTAAAAGAACAAACGGAAGATAGAAGAAATTTTGGTTGTGAGAATTTTATTTTCTTTAACTTATCTCAATTGCTTTAATGATAAAAAAGATTAAAGAAAATTTGGTTAATGAAATTGTTCCAAAAGGAAAAACAAATAAAATAAAAATTGAAGAAAATAAAAAATATATATTTAAATTAATTTGTTTGAGAAAAGAAAAATATGAAAGTGTAAATGTTTGGAAATAAAATTAGAATTTTTATCTATCCTATTTTAGAAAAAAAAGCCCTCAAGAGAAATGATAAAATTTCTCTCATTTTAGACTATATGGATAGTTTAAAAGAAAAATACAAAGATTCGACGAAAAGATTGTTAAAAGTACATGCACTCACTTTAGTTTGAAAATCACTCTCTTACTTCCCTAAGGGTTGATAGAACCTTACGAGTGCTCTACTAGAGAAGGTTCATTTGAGGTTTGTTTGAGTAATATTGTATACATTTTACTATTACAATAAAAAAATTTAGTAATATGATGATAAATAATGTGAAACTAATAAAAAAAGATTTGAAAATGATGCTTTTGATTACACAATTAGTGCTTTTTAGTTTGTAAAAGAACAATTAATTAATTTCTCTAATTTGACAACAAAAGAAAGGTAAAAGTAGCATTGTTTTTCATTGCATATAATTAAAATGAAAATACCAATTATAATTGTTATAGTGTAATTAATTAATTATAATTTAAAATTATGTAATGTCTATCAAAATTTTATATAAAATTTACATTTATAAATTATGACTCCTACGTATTACTTTATTGTGGTTGAATAATAATTATAATATTATAATAAAAAAATTATAGGTGAAATACAATCATTAAAAATTTAGGTAACATTTGACAAAAAGTTGGTAATATTAAAACAATCTCCCGGTAAAAAAGTTGTAGTTGGGAGAAAATTGGAAATTGACACGTGGTTGAGCAATTAAGAATTTTTTTTAAAATTTTGAATGTTAATTTTTTTGGGAAAAGAGCACAACTAAAAAAAAATCATTAATACTATATTTTAAAACAATTATTTAAGGGATTATCTATTTGACATTTTGCATTATCTCATTGGATACATTTGTTAATTGTTTTTAAGATTTCATTTTGCCATTTGTTCTCATTTGATTGGTTGGTTTTTGTTAATTTTATATAATTAATCGTAAGTTTGGTCCTCAATTATCATATAGACTTTACTGATTTGTCTTAAAAGAATGGGCTGAGTAAAAAAAAAAAAGAGTTTATCTTTCCGAGAGTCTGCTCCAGAACTAGGTTTCTATGGGTGGAGTCTCAGTCTTGTCACATACAAGAGTTTTTTTCCTTTGGATCATCGGTGAACTTTGGTCTTTGGGGGTTAGTGCAAGTCGAGTTTAGTGGTGTTGATTCGTTGGAAACGGTTGATAGAGAGTCTAGGTACCGGAGGTCCTATGGAAGACGACCTGGACCAACTGTGGTTGGAACTTGTCATTCACTGAGGAAGAGAAAACAGGGATGGAAGTGTGTTATGGGGCCAATACAAATGAGATGGGTGAAGAACACAAATGGATGGTGGACAAGATTAATATTGTAAGGCCATTCAATAAAGATACAATGATAAGCATTTTACTACTACAATAAAAAATTACGATCACAAAAAAATGTGAAACTAATGAAAAAGATTTTAAAATGATGCTTTTGATTACACAATTATTAGAGGGTGAAAAGCCTTGCCTTAGTCCGATTTAGAGGGGAAGTAACGTTAAGTAAAAAAGCTCTTCTTGGATACCATGAAGGCCACACAAGAACATTACCTTCGGAGAAAAAAATTTGTTACACTGTTTGTTGATGGAATTTTTCCAGGTTGTAGTGTCTTTAATCTTAAGCAACAATTTGTCAGATGTGGGAGGGTGGTTGATTTTTACGTCTCCGAAAATCAAATTTCTAAATGGTTTGCACCTGAGGTATTCCACTCTATATGTTCAAAAGGCAAGGTATGATCAAAGATCTCATGTTAGTTCTAAACCCACCACTCAGTACATGGAAAAAAGGTGTTATCTGCATAGAAGACTTTAGAGATGGACGATCTCATGTAGAGGTTGTTAATATGTCAGTCAAATCCACTCAGTTAAAGGATAACACTATTTGAAAAATTAATATTGTAAACACCATTTTATTATTATTATTATTATTATTTATTTAATTTTTTTCTCTCTTTCTTCCCGTTTTTTGCGTTTCTCTTCTTCTTCTTTTTTCTCTTCTTTCTTTCCTTTTTTTTTTCTTTCTTCTTCTTCCTTATCCGATTCAAATCTAGTGCATTAAATGCACAATCCCTAAAGTCCAAAATTACCGTCGCTAGTTGCCAACGGCCAACCGACAAGCCACCAATCACGAACGGCATGCGTGATTTCTCAGTTAAAAAATGGGATTCGAATCCCAGAAGATTTGAGATTTGAATCCCAAAAAGCTCTATAAATAGAGCTTGTTATTTGCAAACGAAAAGGAGGAAGAACGCGAAAAAAAAAATGGTAAAAAATTTTTTTACAAAAAAACAAAAAAAAAAGGCTTCTATTTAAAAACAATTTTAGCAGAAACACAAAAAAAAAATACACAATCCTCCCGTAGGGAAGAATCCAGTGCCGAGCTTCTTACACGAAGAAAAAAAAAGGGTCAGTTTAAAAAAAAAAGGGGTTAGAATACAAAAATTTTTTTTTCACCGAAGCTTTAAAAGCAGATATAGGGAAGTGGAGACTCCTTTTGGTGCAAAGGAGGTCAGATCTGTGCTCAGGAGGTCGAGAGAAACATTTTGGTGTTTTTAGAAAATTTTCAACCACTGACGACGGAAGCCGGTGACCTGCGAACGACGGGACCGGCGAACGACGGCGACGTGACGGAGGTCGACCAGGTAGCGTTTGTCTAAAGAAGAAAGGAGAGAAAAAAACAGTCATTTTTTTTGGAGAAAAAAGGAAAAATAATCGAAAATTTTTTTTTGAACCTTTTTATATAAACGGTGAAAACCAAAACGATGTCGTTTCAATTAATGCCCAAAACGACGTCGTTTAGACCAAGGAGGATCCGCGCATTGACCCGGACCTAACCCGAGGTCCGCGCACCCAATTCGACGACCCGCTTCTCCATCAGCCTCTAATCGGTTTGACTGGATCGAAACCTAACCATCCAGATCGAACCGAATCGGTACTGAATCGCTGAGCCACCCAAACCGTGCCCAGACCGAGACGAACCGTGGGACCGAACCGTGCGTTGATCGGACCATTGACCGATCCAGTTCAGGTAAAAAAATTTTTTTTTTGAATTTTTTATATATTATTTTTTAATATTTATGCATATTAAAATATTTATATTTGTTAGATTAAATGATGAAATATGTGGTTAAATTTTTTTTAATTTTGTTAATTTTTAAAATAAACTTTAAAAACAAAATAATATAAAAATAAATTTAATAATAATACTAAAGTAACAAAAAATGAGAAAAAATGAAATTTTTATCCGATGATGGAATTCTAAAAGTATTCCGAGTAGAGATGCTTTAAGAAATCTCTAGGTGAGTAGAATTTTTGTAAAATATTATCAACGCATTGGAATATTTATAAAAAATCTTCAATATAATTAAATTCCTTTTTCTTCAAAATTTTAATTTTAAATAAAAATATTAATAAAATAATTAATAAAATTTTTAACAAACGAGAATAAAATATGCGCATAAACATAGTAACATTTTGCATTGCATGCATGACATAATTTTTTACGAAAAGTAAATTCAGACCTTCGAGGATGAGATTCTAAGGTATTCCAAGAAGTGATGTCTAAGAAATCTCTAAGTGAGAAAAAGTTCTTCTAATGTTACCAACGTACTGAAACATTTTAAGAATTATTTCAATAAAAAAGTTTTAATTTATTTTTCTAGAGAATAAATTTTTTCTAATAAATAAAAAATTCAAAGAAATTATTTTTTTTGAACACCGAAAATAAAACTGTTTTTATCAAAATCAAAGGATAACATGTAGTTAATTGGTACCGTTTTTTAACAGGCACTGTGGGGGTGCTAATCCTTCCCCACACATAACCAACTCCCGAATCCAGACTGTTGCACAGACCCTAAAATTATCTTTGAAATAAATTTTAATTAATTTTAAGATTTCATTAAAAGGATATGTTTTAATAGGTGGCCAATCGCACCTAGCCAAAAAAAAATTGGTGGCGACTCCATTATTTTTTTTATTTTGTTTTCAAATTCATCGGGCAGATACAAAAACTGTTACGATAGGATGGCGACTCCGCTGGGGATAGGTATTAATTTTTAAGAGTCAGACCAAAATTAACTACTTGTTATCCTTAAATTTTGATTTAAATAGTCTTAATCAATTTCTTAAATTTTTATTCTTCATTTTTAGTAAAAAAAATAAAAAACAAAAAGCAAAAAAAATTCACACATTTCTTTTAGTATGCCTCTTATGTTTTATTTTTCTGTATATATTGCTTTCAATAAATTAGTATATATTTGCACATAATGGCACGATGCATCTAATACATGAGCTCTATACCCGGGCTCCGTCCTTTGTAGGAGGAAGTAAAGTACCTATGCTCTTGTGAGGTGATAACCTCCGCAATGGCAAGTGAAATACTTTCACTCGAATTGAACCCTTTCCGTTCATAGCCTGTAATGGGTGAGGATCGGGGTGTCTTACTAGTCCAATATGGACGACAGTGAGGAACAATTTGAGAACCTTTAGACCTTGTCAATCCAAACCCAACATATAATAAGCCTAGAAAACCAGCCTTATGTAGAGCCTTGTCCATCTTCTTGTAGGAAATACCTAAGAATAAAAGTTGTGTATAATATGAAACAAAGCAAAACATAAAAAATCTCAAAAACATTAAAAAACAAAAAATGTTTTTCAAACCACACTAACTCAATTTTGTTTCTTTTTTTTTGTATTAATCATATCATACAGTTTTACATCGAGATATTTGTTTTAAGACATATTTCTCCTAAGAAGTTTTCATAGATCCCATAGAACTACAAATTTGCTCATCCTCAGTTAGTGTGCCATGTGAATCGTATAATGAAGTACATGTTTGGTCGAAAGAAGTTCAACAAAAGAATGGAGATTGTTTGCCTACCGGTTATGTGTCTGAATTACCCGAGAAAGTGCATTTAGATCTCACATAGAATGATTTAAAAGAGTTAGCTGCTGTCTGGGGTCAGTTAAGTGAAGAAAGAAAAGAAAGCTTTTGCAAAAAGTATGGACATATTGCATCTCTCATTTTAGTAGTGATTGATGAACAGCTGGTCAAAGCAGTTATACAGTTTTGAGATCCATCCTATAGATGCTTCACTTTTAATAAGGAAGATTTGGTGCCAACTATTGAGGAATATTTGATTTTACTCGGGATAAAACTATAAGTATTTACCTGAAAGCCAAAATCAAGTTATCACAAAAAGTTAGCCAAGCTTATGGGGGTTAAAGTAGAAACCATTGATTCCTTCGCGAAATCTAAAGGTGAACATCTCAGTATTCGTTGGGATTTTCTCTGAAACTTCATTCAGGAGCATTTAAATGATGATCAAGGTATGGCTGTGTTTGCTCTAGCATTGTATGACATGGTAATCTTTCCAAAGACTTTGGGTTACATTGAGATAACTGTGGTAGATTTTTTCAAGCAAATTGAAACCCAAGCAATTAATCCCGCACCAACAGTCTTAACAAAAACCATTTGATCATTGAATTTCTGTCGACGAAATGAAAAAGGATGATTCATAGGATGTATATCTCTATTATAAGTATGGGTTAGAAGTCATTTCAAGTGTGGAAAGAGTGCATTTTTGAAATCATATCTTTGAAATAAGGCACCAATCGAAGAGTTTTGTAAAAGCCAATGGTCAACATTGAAGACTAAGAAAGATTGGGTCATTTTCTTGCGAAAGCTTGCTGAGGATGAAATCGAATGGATGCCGCCTTGGATGCCTCGTGTGCCCTTGTTGTATCATGGAAAAAATGAACCGTGGATATCGTTGTTAGGATTATGGGGTATTGTAAGTTACGCTCCATTGATGGCACTTAGGCAATTTGGTGCAAAGTAGTTTGTTCCTGCTACTCATGGCCTGGCCCAAGTAAAATTCATTTATGGGGAACCGAATCCATCAAGAACCTCAAAGCAGTTGATCCAAGCATGGAAGAGAACACGAAGAATGAGGTTAGGGCCTCTCATCGACAAAGTCACTTATGATTACCAGATTTAGAAAGCAAGGCGGCCTAGAGACATAGTACTCCCTCCTGATGATAGCTCATATCAATTGATTAATCTTTCAGAAGAGGTGCAATTATCAGAAGTTGAGCTTGTCAAGAAAGATTAAAAGCTGAAAAAGAAGAAATAAGAAGAGAAAATTTGAGACTTCGAGAGCAAGTAAGGCAATTAAAATATGAAGCATAGATACAAAGGAGCATATTAGAAAAAGTCATAAAAGAACGAGATCTAGCCAATAGTGATTTGAAAGATCTACACCAGGAAAATAAGAGGTTACGAGTTCAATTCAAAACTAAAAAAGTCACAAAGTCTTACCTTAGTCGACAATGTGAAATGGATGAGCTTCGAGAGAGAATAAACTAATGGAAGGGCAAAGCTCAAGAAAAGTAAGAAGAGATCACCATAATTTCTCAAAAATGTTAGAATTGGAAGGGATTATATTCTATAACCACAATAAGATTGGTGGAATGCCAAAACGAAAAGGAAAGGTTGAAAGTCATGCTCACAAAAGAGAGAAGAAAGCACTTCGAAGTACTGAATGAAAAAGAATCACTTCACCAGGTGATCCAAGGGTTGGAGCTACAACTGCAAGATCACAAGAACCATATTTTAGTAATGATCGATGAGTGGCATAAAAAGGAAAAAAGATTGGATATTCACATATGATTCAGAAAGAGATGCTCGTATGATGTGAAAAGTAGAAAGTTTAGGGAGGCAACAGTACATAGAGTACATAATCAGTCAAGTTTGTAAGGCAGTCAAAAAAGTATGGGAAGATGGTTGAAAAGGTAGAAGCATTAAGACAAGAAGTCAATTCTGTAGGAGAATATGGACATCGCCCAGTAAACTTTCTAGACGAGGCAAAAGACCATTATGAGCAAGTCAAACGCTTCTATGGATATAATTTTAGGATGATAAATCCCATGTAATCAAAGTTGTATGGAATCAATCAAAATTTCTAGTATTGAAATTTGTCCAGGAGCAAATATTTTCACTTGAATTCATGCATCATTTGCACCATTTTTTTTAAAAAAAAATTCAAAAAAAATAAAAATTTTGATACATGGCATTTTGATTTTTCTAAAAATTTTGTGGCAATAAAGGTTCAAGAATAGCTTGCCCTTCAAAAATTTTGACTCAACCCACTCGCCATTCATACAACACCAGGACTCAAACAAGAATTATGGAGCAAGAACAGACCAGTCGATTTGAAAGAATCGAGAAAGCTCAAGAAGAACTAAGAGGGGATCTTAGTACAATAATGGATATGCTCAAAAAATTTGACAAGGGAAAAACAGTGGAAGAAAATCTTAGCTTTTAATAGCAATCGCCAGATATGATGGATCATGTTTACCCTCCAGGGTTTAAGCTACAACTGACTCAACCTTCTCAAGGAACTAGAGTACAAATTCCTATTCCCAGTGAATATCCCAATCCTTATCCAGGAATGACATCTACACCTACTTTGGGACAATATCAAAATTTTGTTAATCTTGTTATGATGGAAAAACCCTCAAGCCAATCCTAGTTCCTGATTTGGATGATTCCAAAGAAAAAGAAAAGCTAGGGATAAAGATATCTGAGAAAGTGGAAGATAATAGTGCTCAGGAAAAGATGAGGTTATTAGAAGAAAGGCTTAAAGCAGTGGAAGGAATTAATTTTTATGGTTCCACAGATGCAATTGAGCTTTGTTTAGTCCCTGATGTGGTCATTCCGCCTAAATTCAAAGTTCCTGAATTGAAAAAATATGATGGCACAAAATGCCCGATGACTCATATAACCATGTATTGTCGAAAGATGGCAGCACATGTTCACGATGAAAAGTTGTTAATGCATATATTTCAAGATAGTCTTACGGGTTCTGTAGTTAAATGGTATGTTCAATTAGATAGGACTCGTATTCGTTCTTGGTAAGAGCTTACAAAGGCATTCCTTACACAATATCGGTATGTCATGATATGGTTTCAGATCGTCTATCTCTACAAACTATGGAAAACAAAGCCACTAAAAACTTTAAAGAGTATGCACAAAAATGGAGAGACGTGGCTGCACAAGTCCAACCTCCTCTCACTGAGAAAGAGACAACTATTTTATTTGTAAATACTCTGAAAATACCATACTATGAGAGATTGATAGGTAATGCAACTAAGAAATTTACAAATATGGTGATATCGAGTGAGATTATCGAAAGTGCTATAAAGAATGGCAAGCTCAATACAGGAGAGACAAGTGGAGTAAAGAAAGGTGGAGCTCCCAAAAAGAAAGAAAATGAAGCCCAAGCAGTAAACTATGTAAGGCAACAGTTCAGAGGTTTCACGCCCTACTCGGTACCAGTCTACCAAATCCATTACCCTTCCATAAACAATGTTACATCCATCCCTCATCCATATCAACTATACCAACCACTACAACCATCAACTTATCCATCCCATTTCCAGCCATCTTTTTGGACACTCACATATTCCTATAATCATCCTACTGTACCTACAAGACCAGAATGGAGACCTAATAGTGGTCTAAGAGCCCCAAGAAATACAAAAAAAAAAACTCATTTTTGATCCCATTCTCATGACATACACAGATTTGTATCCCCTACTTGTTGAGAAACATCTACTTGCTCCTATTATTGTTGAACCTTTGAAACCTCCGTTTTCTAAATAGTATGACCCCAATTCGCATTGTGATTATCACTATGGGAATCCAAGTCATTCCACTGAGAACTGTACTACTTTGAAGCATAAAATCTAGGGGTTAATCAATGAAGGAGTATTAAATTTTGATACCAACCAACAAGGGACTCCAAATGTCAATAGGAACCCTCTACCAAATCATACTAGGCCATCAATAAATGCTTTGGTTGATGGGCAAACAAGCTATGTGAAAAGAAAAATAGAAAATGTCAAAACTCCTATGGCTAAAGTATTTGAAGCCTTGGTCAAAGCTGACATGTTGAAGCCAATAGAACCTTAAAATTGATCTGAAGTGATTAACTCAACTAAAAGTTGTAATTATCATAGAGATGTTCTGGGGCATTCTATTGAGAATTATCACCAATTCCATTAAGAGATGCAAAAATTGATAGATGAGGGTTGGATAGAGTTTTACCAAGAGAGAGAAGAGTTGGTGAAAGCTGAAGTGTCTACCATTAATTCAAAGAATAAGTTTGTGCGTAGACCAGTAACTATCTATTATGATGAAAAGCCAACATCGAAGCTAGAAAAGCCCGTTTCCCGACCAGTGGTGACAATTAAAGTTTTTGGCCCTTTTTCATATCAGAATGATAAAGTAATACCTTGGAAGTACGATTATGATGTCGTAATCAACCCAAATACTGTCAACATAACGGGTGTAGGAGGCATAACTCGAAGTGGCAGGTGCTATACCCCAGAGGCTCTAGAAAAAGCTAAAAATGAGAAAGCCAAGGTAGGAGAAGAAAATGAAAGTCAGAGTGGTCTTGACGTAACCCCAAAAAAAGAATGTCATAAGCCAGTATCTATGAGTGAAGCAGGTGAATTTTTAAAGTTAATAAAACATAACGAGTACAGCGTGGTAGAATAGCTTAACAAGATGCCAGGTAGAATTTCGCTATTATCATTATTGCTCAGTTCAGAGTCACACCGTAATGCTTTGCTGAAGGTGCTAAATCAAGCATATGTATCTCATAATACTTTTGTTGAATATATGAAACAGCTTGTTGGCAATTTGTCGATTTCAAACTATATCTCTTTCAATGATGAAGAGATTTTTCCTGAAGGTAGAGGAAGTACCAAGTCTCTTCACATTACTATGAAATGTAAAAGTCATATAATGGCTAAGGTTTTGATTGATAATGGCTCATCCATCAATGTTATGCCTATGACTACTCTGGCAAAACTCTCTATTAATGGATCCTATATGAAACCTAGTCATATGATAGTGAGAGCCTTTGATGAAACTAGAAGAGAGGTGCTAAGAGATATAGAAGTGCCATTACAGATTGGCCCATGCACTATTAATGTGAAATTTTAAGTTATGGACATCTTTCCTTCATACATTTGTTTATTGGGTAGATCGTGGATCTATATGACAGGTGCTGTCACATCCTCATTACATCAGAAAGTTAAATTCATTGTTGAAGGAAAGCTAACATGTGTGACAGAAGAAGAAGATTTATTAGTAACTCAATCGATAAATACTCCTTATGTGAAATCAGTAAATGAAGCTCTGGAATGCTCTTATAGATCATTCAAGATTGCCATTATAGATCATTCAAGATTGCCAATGCAACATATATAGCTGAAGGATCTAAATTATATTCGCCACAGTTGTTTACGATAACTAAAATGGTAGTCAAACAACTTACCAAGATGGGATGGCAACTTAAAGCCAGACTTGGGAAGAACCTGCAAGGAATCACGAAGCCATCGGCTATATATGAAAAGAGAGACAGATTTAACTTGGGATATAAACCAACAAGAGAGGACAGAATAAGAATGGTGAATGAGAAAAGAGATAAAAGGATAGCTAATCTTAGGAGATATGAGCCAGAGTCAGAGCCCATAATCATTCCATACCTCTATGATTCTTTTCACTCGAAAGGATACATTTATCCAGATTTACCGGGAGCCCCAAGTGCAAGATTCGTGAAAAAATTTTCAGAGCTGGCCATTCAAATGATGGATAATAAAGAAAAAAAGAGTCAAAGTGAAGAGCTGTTCGTGTACCCTTGTCCTTCAGATTTTGAGCTGGATAATTGAAAAGTTACAGAGCTGCCTATTGTTTTTAAAACTTTGGAAAAGTAATGTACTGTGAAACTTTAAATCTCTAATTACTTTTTACGAGTATTAGAAGATCTTTTATGGTGTGTTTATTTTTTTCATTTTAATAAAAGACTTAAAAGATGCATCTGCATTTCTTCTATTGTTTTCATCTTCATTTTACTTTCCATTCTTTTCTTTTCATCATTCCATTTTTATGTGCCAATATTTTTTTTCATCTTACCCTTTGCAAGGTCCCAAACAATGAACATAAAGATAATCATGGCAATAATCTCGGATTTGATTTTGAAAACTTAATTCATGTTGATGAACTTGATAATGAGGAAGATTCAGATAACTACACACATCCTCTTGATTTGTTAACATTAATAGAACATGAAGATAAGCCAATTGAACCCCATCAAGAAATTATCGAATTAATGAATTTGAGAGATGGTGAAAACAAAAAAGAGGTTAAAGTTGGTATATCTCTTTTACCAGCTGAAAGACAGAAGCTAAAAGAGCTACTCCGAGAATATGTAGATGTGTTTGCATGAATTTACCAGGATATGCCAGGACTCAGCACTGATATTGTAGAGCACAAGTTACCTTTAAAACCAGGATGTAAGTCGATGCAACAAAAGTTAAGGCGCATGAAACCATAGATGCTGTTGAAAATTAAAGAGGAAGTGAAAAAATAATTCGATGCTAGATTTTTGAAAGTGGCAAAATATCCTAAATGGGTAGCCAACATAGTGCCAGTTCCTAAGAAAGATGGAAAAGTGAGAATGTGTGTCGATTATCGAGACTTGAATAGGGCAAGCCCTAAGGATAACTTTCCTCTACCTCACATCGATACTCTAGTGGATAATACTGCTAGGCATTTCACATTTTCCTTTATGGATGGTTTCTCAGGCTATAATCAAATCAAGATAGCCCAAGATGATACAAAGAAAATCACATTTGTGACCATGTGGGGGACATTCTGTTATAAGGTTATGCCTTTTGGGTTGAAAAATGCTAGTGCTACTTATCAAAGAGCAATTGTAACTCTCTTTCATGACATGATGCATAAAGAGATAGAAGTGTATGTGGATGATATGATCGCAAAATCTCGTGAAGGAGAGGATCATATAGTCAATCTTAAAAAACTGTTCGACAGGTTGAGAAGATTTTAGTTGAAGTTGAATCCTGCCAAATGTACATTTTGAGCCAAATAAGGAAAACTATTGGGCTTTATAGTCAGTGAAAAAGGAATCGAAGTTGATCCAGATAAGATACAAGACATCTAAAACTTATCTCCTCCTCATACCTCAAAAGAAGTGCGAAGTTTCTTAGGGAGATTAAATTATATTACTCGCTTCATTTCTCAACTCACTTATAAGTGTGATCTTATTTTCAAGCTTATCAGAAAACATGATCCTGGAGAATGGAATGACGAATGCCAAGAAGCTTTTGATAAGATCAAATGATACTTATCAAATCCACCTGTGTTGGTGCCACCAATGCCAAGAAAACCTTTGATTTTGTACTTGAAAGTGCATGAAAATTCAATGGGATGTGTGATGGGGCAAAGAGATGAAACTAATAAGAAAGAACAAGCAATTTACTACTTGAGAAAGAAATTCACTGATTATGAGTCAAAGTATTCACCATTAGAGAAGATGTGTTGTGCATTAACCTGGACAACTCGAAGGCTTAGATAATACATGCTTTATCACACTACTTGACTCATAGCAAAGCTGAATCCTATTAAGTATATCTTCGAAAAGCCCTCATTGACAGGAAGAATAGCACGGTGGCAAGTTATGCTTTCAGAAAATGATATCATTTACGTGAGTCAAGTATATTTTTGGCAGGTTGGTATCCTTCTTGTCGGTAGAGGAAATAAATTTGTTGAATCAATAGTTGGAAATGATGGTAAACTGTTTACCCCTTATGCACTATGCTTCCATATACTTTATGTTTTAAAGTATTTTGCATTTCATATATTGAATTCCTGCACACGGATTGAGAGGCCTGCAGTTGTGACAAAAATGAACTTGACATTATCTGTTGATCATCGTGTATTTGACGGCAAAGTCGGAGGTATGCAGTGAAGCAAGTCTTTGTAATTGCAGCTCTAAATATGAAGCCTTTGACAGATGGTGGATAGGCCCTAACATCAAAATAATTTGCATGACCTACAATTATATTGCTCTGTGAAAGATATTGTTATGTAAACTGCAGAAGTAGAAGACATGGGGGTATCATTCCTCCCATGTCGAGCATCCGGGTAATAATATCACAAATAAGTTCCTGAAAAATCCCGGAGGGTACTGCTAGAAGTAAAGGCATAACTGAACTGGCTCCCATTTTGGTTAATCAAAGTATCTAACAAATTCTTCCTGGTTTTAAAAAATCTATGATCTTTAGTACTGCTGGCTTGATTGCTGTAGTTGTACCTTTCACCGTATGTACTTCAGTATATGATACCGGCCTGAGATTTGAACTGTTTTTATTGCAGGTGCATTTTTTTTCAGTATTACAATCTAACTTCAGTGATATTCGGAGGCTTCTTCTCTGATAACATTTAGTCCTTCAAATTCCGACAGATCAGTTGTTGCTGAGGGTCTCTCTCAAAGGTTGTTAATAATTCTTCAAAATGATCATGTTTTGTTCCTGAATTTCGATAGCAGCAGCAAATTTGTTGTGCAATCCTGGGCACCAAAATTGTCTATTCATTGGACTTGTTCAAAATGAGAACCGAATTGTTGATGTAAAATTTTGCATGTTGTTAGGTTGCCATTGTCATCTAATTTTGCTACCTTCTTCAGGGCTTATTCTGCAATTCATGTTTCCATCTGATAAAAAATAATGAGATCGTTGGAAAAATACAAAATAGTAAAATCTATAATGACTTTTTTCTCGTGTATACATTTCCTCATTTTTTGAGGGGGTTTTATAATTAGAAAGAAACATATTAAAATGTAATTTTTTTAAAAAAACTTTGTCGAGTAAAACTACGCGTCAGCTAACGAGGCCTTGTCACATGTCAACAAGTGAGACCATATCTTGAAAAAAAAAAGAAAGTGGAGGAAAAAATTATTAGAGAATTTTTTTTTTTAATTTGTGAGAATTAAATAAAAAGTATAAATTTTTTGATAATTTTTTAAAATTATTTTAAAGGTTGAAAAATTAATTTAAGAAAAATTATTTGACACTATACTTTCAATATATTTGATAGTTTCTCCCAATTTAATAGAAAATTTACCTCTTTTTATAATTTTATCAAAATTACAAAAAAAAAGCTAAAAAATTGTTAAAGTTTAACATAAAAATCCGTAAAAACCTATTAAACTGCAAAATTTTTTTTTCTAATTTTTGACCTCGAACTTTTTTTTAGAATCTATCAAATAAAAATCCACATTTCAAGAAATGAAATCTTGCCATATATCAACATCTGAGATTATGTCTTTAGGTTTCATAAATATATAAAGATACATGTACATAAATATATATTAATAGAAAATAAAACTCATATTTTAGTTTTTTTTTTCTCATTGTTACACATATGTTTTATTAGTACATCGCTTGACATACCCTAATGGCACATGATTAATAGTTTTTATCACATTAAAGTAATATAAAAATATATTTTTTGAAAAAAGATCAATTTATACCTTAAGGGTCGTTTGGAGCTTATTAATTGAGTTTTCTTCCACCTAGTAGGCACGTTTTTTAGTTTGAAAAAATTGAGCATATCCAATTCTTCATTGATGTGAGGCTTTATGAGAGACATTAGGGCTGAGATAGATGTGAATCAAGGTGAGTCCTCTCTTCTGTAGGTGAAAGAACCAGTGAAATAGTAATAGAACGAATGGTTTTGGATAAATTTGATAATTTTTATATTTATATTTTGTAAAATATTGATAATTTATATAGTCATATCATATTTTATAAAAAAAATTAAGTGTCATAATTCATATTAATACAAAAATGTAATATATATTTTTTGTTTTATCAAATTAATATAAAATTATACTAAAATTTTAAATCGTATCATTTACATTTTTTTTAATATTTTTTGAATGTATAAAAAATAAAATTTCCTCCACTTGTATATTCTTTTCAAACTCAAGACAATAGCAGTTAGGTGGCATGGATGTGCCAGTGTTGTTTGCCCATTAGGCTGAGTTTTGAAATGCAAAGCCGAAATAAATAAAAATTTTAAAACATTTTTAAAGTTTCTCTTTTTTTCTAAATTGCTTATCTTTATTAATGGTTAAAAAATTAAGTTTTGTTTGTTTTATGAAAAATAACTTTTGAAAAATAATATATATATTTAATGTTTGTTTCTTAGAAAATTGATCAATCAATAAAAAATAACTTACTAGTCAATGAAAAATAATATCATTTTTTAAAAAATTTATATTTTCCTTTTGAAAAGAAAGATAATTTTTAAAAAATAATTGCCTATGAATAAGACTATTTATCAAATTCGTAATCATAATTCTACTCAAGTAGGACCTTTAATATGATTTTTTAAGTTCAAGCTTAATTTTATCCGGCCCAAAATATTATTATATTAATAAAATTATTTTTATTCAATTTTACAAAAAAAATTTAAAATATTAATATTAAAAGATTTATAATATTTTAATTTTAAATATTTTATAATTCTACTTAAATTAGACTTTAGACATGATATTGTAAACTCGAACTTGATTTGATTTGATTTAAAAAATAATTATATTAATAAAAATATTTGTATTTAATTTTAATTAAAAATAAAATATTAATATTAAAAGCCTTTTGATATTTTAATTTTAAATATTTCCATTTTGTATAGTATTACCATAAATATTTTAATATTACACTAATAAATAATATTGTATTATTATTTTAATAATAAATATTATAATAATAAATAATATTTTATTATTTTAATATATATTTTTATTATTTAATATAATTATATAATTATATTAATAGTATGCATATTTTTAATTATTTCTTAATATTTTTAATTTAAAATATATTATTTTTATATTTTGTTGACTAATTTCTTTATATTAATATTTTAATAATAAATATCTTTAAATAATATTTTTAATATAATTTAATAATAAATACTTTCAATCTAAAATATAATTATTTTAATATTATGAATATTTTTAATATTTTACTAATAAATATGAGTATTTTAATATAATTATATAAATTAATAATATTATTTTAAGTAATTAACGTATTAATATAAAAATATAAATAGTTTTAGTTTTTATTATTAATATAATAATATAATATTAAATATTATTATTAAAATCTAATTAATTTTTAGTATTAATTATTTTAATAATAAATAATTTAATATATTTTAATAATTATATAAATATTATTTTAACAAAAATCTAAAAAAAATTCAAATAACAAAAAAAAAATTTTCATTCACTCGTTTAAATAACGAAAAATCTGTTTTTTCAGAAAAAATTATAAAATTTTTTCTAAAACACATTTCTTAAAAATAAATTTTGCAAAACTAACAGATTTTTTTGTGCAGTCGTAGTCTTGAAGACCAATATGCACTATGGCGCGGACATTTTCGATCTAAAGAAATGAACTTTTTTTTTTGTATCCTTCTTTTAAATCGATCAGTCAAAAAATAAACACCCAAAACCTTCTTCTCTGATGAACTGTAAATTAAATAAAATCAAAGCTTTTTCTTCTCACACTTTGTTTTTTCTCAGAGCAATTTCAATGGCGCTTTCACGGCTTAGAAACCCAGTTTTCTCAGAAGCCGCTCCATCTCTCTTTAGAGCTTGTTTTCTCTCTTCCAACGCCTCACCCAGATCACTTTCTGGGTGTTGTTTCTTTTTTTTTTTTTTCCCATTTATTTCTATGCTTAGAACTGTTTGTTATCAACTGTATTAGGTACTTGCCACTTGCCGTGATAACCATTGATTTGCATCGGATTTGAATCTTTTTGGATGAAAGTAGTAATTTTGAGAGTTAGTTTTCTTTGTGAGAATTTTAGTTTTGAAATCAAATACAGAATTGCATTTGAATGATCTATTTTTTCTTTTATTGCAGAAAGTAATGATTTTGAGAGTGGGGTTTTGTGAGAATTTTGGTATGGAAATTAGATGCAGAACTTTATTGCAATGGTGCTTGAAATGAAACTATGTTCTTTGAACGTTACAAGGATATATAATTATCAAAAAGAAAAAGTTTCTGTTAAATCATTTTCTATATAAACATGTATATATATTAGTATTATCTTTAGTTCTTATATTGGGCTTTTTTTTTGTTCCATTATGCATTTCTGTCTACTTGCTATATATTTATCGCTTTCATTTATATACGTCTGCACAATGCATTTACAAACAATCTACCTATATCCCTTTGTTTCCAAGCGAAAATAGCAGTTTAGCATTTTAAGTTACTGATATGAGGTAGGAATACGATTCTCAATTGTGACTTTTCTTGATTATTTATATATGATGCCCTTTAATTTGTGCTAAGTGTAGCACCTTTACATGAGTTCATATCGTTCTACTTATGTCCTTTTACTGATTTACTGTTGCAGCACTACAAATGTTTAGAGCCCTTTCAAAGACTGAAATGGATCTTGCTTAAGGTTTTCTCTGTTGACTTCCGATTTATCAGTGGTAAATTTTGTTACGACTGCTTTACATGATTCATTAGTTATTTATGCTATGGTTTTACTTGTGTTAATCTTCATGTACCTATGTTAACACCTTTAAACATTGTCTCTGCATTTGGAGTGGAAACATTTTTTTCCTTGTGTAACACAATTTTAAACCAATGAAATATCAAGGGATAAAACTTTTAAGTGAAGTTTGAGTTTGGTCAGTGTTGTTTTTCCCTTCTTGCTTTTGCAACCCAAAACCAATACAGTTTTGTCTAAATGATGGTGATACATCAAAGTTAACTCAATTTCGTTTATTATGCCTTTATTTGGACAAATGTAGCTGGGTTGCTTACTTTCTGAATCTTACCGCTTTTTCCCCTCATAGCAGGCCCAAATCTTTATCCACCGTAATTGGAATATACAGTACTTCATCAATGCTCGAGGTTGGTATTTGATTATTATTTGCACTTTTCTAGGATAAGGTTGGCTTCTGATTTTATGAGATTTTGAAATTGCAAGTTGGAGTTCGGCATTTCTCATCTGCAGGTATATGACATCTTTACTTTTACTGTGTGTTTGGGCGAGGAATTTTAAAATTTTGAAGAATTTAAAATGAGGATATTTTAAAATACATCATTTTAAAATGTTAACATTTGTAATTGTTTTGTTTGGATAAATATTTTTAAAAGAAAATTTTATTTTGTTGAAATTTGATGAAATAAGAAATAATATAAAAGAAAAATAAAATACATATGTACAAAAATATGAAATATGAACATCATTAGATTTGTAAAAATGTGTAGATATTATTAATAATATTAAAAAGAAAAAAATTGATATTAGAGTTAAATAAAATAATATTTTGTTTTTTGGGTTTTGTATTTTATGGTGGGCCATGTGCAGTAAAGTAATGGGAGATTTGGAGGAATTTTAAAAAACCACCTCTTTAGGTGGAGTTTCAAGAGAGAATTTGACGTGGTCAAATTTCCTCTTGAAATTCCTCACAAATTTTGAAATTCTCTCTTATATTTACCCCAACTCCAAATGCCTCATCCAAAGACACCATTAAACATTTCCCTCTTTGTATATGCCCATCTAGTTTTCAAAGTCTTGTCAGAGAGGCTCTGAGTGACTTGCTTACTTTTTCGTTCCTTTCTATTTCAAACCGCTAGCAAAGTCAGTATGATCTTATGCTAGGTATCTCGGTCATAAAAAAATTGCCTACTCGAATAGCTTGCCTTGTTTAATCTCTCTTTCTCTCTCTCTCTCTCTCTATATATATATATATATTTCAAATCTATAAATTAGAGTCTAATGATAGCACTTATTCACTGTGGATATTTCTTGTAGTAGAGTCATAACCTAGCACTTGGCAAGTGCTGGGGCACCGGTTTCATGTGTTCATATATACTCAGGGATATTTATCTAGGCAAGGAGCTATTTACATGGCTAAACTTTCATGAAATTTTTTGTATCAGTTGAAGTAAGAAACATCTATGTCTTGTTCATCATAAACAATTGTGCTTGTTGAGCAGTAGGAATTCGAAAAGCAATATTTGGTATTATGGATACAAGGATTCTTATGAATGGTTCATTATTCTAGATTTTCTAGTAGTTATAAATCTGCTTGGTTGAAGAGCACTCAACTGCCTAGCCTCAGTAATATACGTAATACATGGCCATAGAATTAGTTGGTCCTACTTTAGGTTATAGGTAGGTTGTCATGTTTGCCTCAGCTCTGTCTATGGACGAATACAAGTTACATAATGTGGAATCAATACATTGTCTTTGTGCAAGACCTATTTGAAAATCTATTTACTTATATTCTTCATCTTACATATAAAATGTCAGTGCTTCAAATTGGGATGTATCACCTCTTGGTTTCATATGTTAAATAGATTTTGTGGTCTCATAATGCATTAGTGACTGTTGGGCCTTAAGCTAGCTATAAAAGTGTGGAGACGGGTTAGAGTAGGTCCCAGATTCAAGTCTACTTATTAAAAGGGTAAATATTTTCTACCATTTTTCTTGGTTGTTGGGTTTTGCTTGTTTTCTTTCATTATGATATTTGCGAAAGATTTGTTCCTTGCTTATCACTAAGTTCTGTTATTACAGACCTTCCTGAGCATACTGTCCTGGGGATGCCTGCTTTGTCTCCAACAATGGTAATATATTTTGGGATGCTAAGCCTCATAATATTTGACTATGATATACACTTTCTCCCTTTATTCCAATAGTGAAGGTTGTGCTACTTCTTGCATATGTGCACAGCCAAGGTAACATTGCAAAAATGGAAGAAGAAAGAAGGAGATAAGGTGAGTTATATAAGAAACTAATGGAAGCTATAGGTTGTATGGTCTTCGCATCTGAATTTGATGTAAATTAAAGATGGTTGTTCAAAAATAAAAATCTTGTGATAAGGTGTAGTGAATTAATTGATTCATTCTGTCATCCTGATTTATTTCTTGATCATTGATGCTTACCTAACATTTTGAATGTACCATGTCAAATAGAGACAGATAAAACCACCTTCAAGTTTGAAAGTCTGGAAGAAGGGTAAACCCTGTTTTTTTGCTTCTTACTGCTTTTATTTTTCCATTTCTATGGTGTCTGATGTTAAATCCTATGGCCTAATTTATTACTAAATTTTGCTTCACATATGGGATTTTTGGTTTCCTTTTACAACTTTATATTTTTGCATGTGAGCCCTTTATACACTTTTCTTGTGCTGTTTCATCTTATTAATATTGACCAAAGAGCACACTTGAATTAGTGAAGTTCATAACCATCCTTTTTTCTTTTACTGTTGCTTATGGTTGGAGTGCTTATCCGCAAGTTTTTGGCCAAGATACCATTATTACCTGAAGGTTCTAAGGATGTGCCTGTGGGACAACCTATTGCAGTAAGGTATTTTTTCTTTGGTGCATCCTTTAGTCGCATACTATTGATGGATCTATAAAATTTGATTCCATTTGAATTTTTTCAAGAAGAAAACAATCTTGCTTAGCATTTGGGGATTCTTACATCCTGATCTAATGAGCATCTGCCCTGCTTACCAACTTTTGCTAGCTATCCACTTCTTTTTATGCTTCTTGGAGTTCAAAAAAGTTTAAAGAATAACAACTATATAAATAAGGACTTATGTTCATAAACTTTCTAATAAATGGCAACAAAATTGTAGAAAAATAACTTCTAATTTCAAGCAATAAAATTTCCATCTTATATGGTGAATAACTTTTGATATCTGAATTTTTTTTTTTTTTGCTTTTTAAATAATAATTTTTTGTTGAGTACCAACTATGCAATAACCAATTTGTTAAAACTCATTTGGATGGGTTCACAAGGTTGAGGATGAACAAAATATCCAGAAGATCCCTTCTACTTTTGAGGGTGGATCAGAGGTTGAGGAAAAAACAGCCCATCAGGATGTCAGAAACACAGAAAAAGAAGAGGAACCAAGTTCTATTACTATCAACGCCTTAGACCTTCCTCCTCACATTGTTATTGGAATGCCAGCACTCTCTCCAACAATGGTAAGAAAAATTAGGCTAAAATATGAACCTACTTCTCTGACTTTTTTTTACTGCAAAAGCTTATGTTTGCCTTTTCATATTTTATTATATAGAATCAGGGTAATATTTTTAAGTGGAGGAAAAAAGAAGGGGACAAGGTTAGTTTTATTACCACAAGTTATTAAACACTTTAAAATGCTTTGTTTTTCTATTAGAGTGAATAATAAGCTTGTTCACATCAATTTGCCTAACTTTGTTGGGCAGATAGAAGTGGCCGATGTTATATGTGAGATTTAGACTGACAAAGCTACTCTCGAATTTTAGAGCCTTGAAGAGGTAATATTCTTTCTTGCTTTGGAATTTATTGCTGATTGCACTAAAGTGACATTAATTGATAGTGTAATCTTCGGACTAACTTGATTTCTGTAGCTGATCATTTGTCTTTATGTCCATCCAAAAGTATGATAAATATTGAGGTATCAGGCGTAAGTCTTCCAAAATAGTGCTTATAGACTTATTGGATATACACTAAGATGAGAAACACCTTTGGTATTAATATGGATTTACCTTGTTGTTTTCAAGGAAATATTAGCATGATCATATATTTTAGTTACACTTGGCCATGCATTAGACCCTAAGCCTATCAAAGTGAACAACAAAGGCAAGGTCTATGTACATATATATATACCTTGTTGTTTTCAAGGAAATATTAGCATGATCATATATGTTAGTTACACTTGGCCATGTATTAGACCCTAGTTCTATCCAAGTGAACAACAAAAGCAAGGTCTATGTGTGTGTGTGTGTGTGTGTGTGTGTGTGTATATAACATTGATGCCAGGCATAAGCGTGAGTTTTCCATAAAGCACATATGTAGACATTATATTTAGTAAGACTAACAGTGAAAAGTAGTACTACTAAATAAGATGTCAAATCGAGAGAAGCTGTGTGAAAAATTTGGAGGGCTGTATTTACGTGGCTAAATAAGTTGAATCCTATGAAATTGAACAAGCAAAGCTGGTGGAACATAGTTCAATCTAGAAGCAAGGGTATTTTTTATGAGTTAATAACAAAAGAAAGGCTTTCTTGGGTTTGAGATTGATCTTGGTTAGCAATTCCTTTCATTTCTATGGTTCATTTCTGTTAATTAAATATAAACTTACTGTTGTCTGTTGAAATTGTTGGGTGCAGATACCTGGCAAAGATACTGGCTCCAGAAGGTTCAAAGGATGTGGCTGTGGGGAAACCTACTGCAGTAACAGTAAGTCGCCATTATATGCTTTTACGTTGACTTATTTCATATCTTGTTGTAAATTACTTGATGCAATTTACCCCTTCATATTTAGTCAAAGGATTTTTCGAAGTCAAGCTAATGGTAGTGACTTAACGCACATGGGGCACTAATGCTTGTTATTTTGCAAGGTTGAAGATCCAGTTGATATTGAAGCTGTAAAGACTTCTGTTAGTAGTGGTTCAGCTGTCAAAAAGCAAGAAACAACTCATCATGAATCCAAAAGTAAAGTTAGAGTGCAGAAGTCCGGTACAAAGATCAATACATCAGCTAAGTTGCTTAGAACATGGATTAGATGCATCATCACTAAAGGCATCAGGTCCTCGTGGTATTTTGCTAAAAGGAGATGTTTTGGCTGCAATTAAGTCCGGAAAAGGATCTTCCAAGATATCTTCATCTGAGAAGAAAAAACCATCAACTCAAATCAGCCCTAAGAAATCTCCTTCAGCAAGGCCTGAGTCAAAAGCTCATCCACAGCAATCAGATTCTTTTGAAGACCTGTCCAATACTCAAATTCGCAAGGTATATTTCACTGTTCAGTTATAAGGGAATTAACAAGGCAATAGACTTGGGCCTTGACCTTTTCTAACTAGGTCATTATTTTAAAGATAGGAAGAGCATTATGGACTGGTTTTAATCTTTATTCCTAAAATAATGTTCTATGTGCCTTTATATTGCATTGGCCGTCAGATAAAACTTAAAATCCCTTAAGTCCTGTGACTGCAGATGTTTATACCAAATATTGGATAGTGAAAAAATGACCTATTCATACATTTATGTATAGGTTGATATAAAAAATTGAAGCATGCATCAATATAAGAAAGGTAAGATTTATGCGCTAATGACCAAACTGATGACAAAGGCAGATGGTGGTGTAGGAGAATATGGAAATAAAATGATGCAAAGAGCTTTGCCCAAATTAGGAGGTTTATATGAATGCATTTGGCTGAAGTTAGAGGGAGCAACATTCAAATGACATGGGGTTCAAAGTTTGCATGTTATAGTTTGACGAATCAGTTGCACTGACAAGTGATTTATTTTAAGTTGAGTTCACCAAAAGGACACAGGCCTTTATGGCTATTGCATTATAGAATCACAGATTATTGATTGAATAGGATTAGTAAGGGGTTTGATTGAGAGGGTTTCCTTTTATTATTTATTTATTTAAAACTTATTTATCATGTATGACATATTAGGGTTGGTTTTAAATACGGGCAATATATCTTCATAAACTTGATATTAATACATCTGAATTAATAACATGTTAGGGTTGGTTTTAAATAAAGGCACTAGAACTGTGATAGAAGTATTTGAACATGTCAGTCTTCCTTTATGTCCCTGTATGCTATTTGCAATACAAAATGTCTGAAGGCTTTTCCTTAATATTTGTAGTTAATTTATTCGTTCAGTTAATAGTTGGGTTCTTTGAAGAGAATTAAATTTCTAAGCTCAAGGAAAGTCCGATTATTGATTCTTTGTTCTTTTCTAAGCAGTTTGAAGAGAAATGTATCTCTGTTACTGCTATAAGTTCTTTACAACCTTTGCATTTGTTATACTGTCAAATGTTGTTATTAGTAAGACGTATTACAATTCATCTATTTGTCTGATATTTTTGGATTTCTCTTTTCACATATTATTACCAGGTGGGTCTATGAGCCTCCTCTAACATCCGAACAGGAAAAGACTTATCTTGTTTTGTGTTGATAATATATGGTTGCATCGAAGAAGTTTCAAACAGGAAGAGCACTTAGACTGCTAATTTATCATACATTTATGTCGAGTGTACACACTGTGTATAGGAAATTTCCAGCATCAGCTTATCAGTAATAATTGCTATTTTATAAAGTGGAAAATAATTACATTATTCCTTTTTCTTCAATTAAATTTAGCTTTCATACAAAAATTTTGGCTCTTTTGGCTTATTTCTATTAAAAAATTTGCTATTTCAATGACTGCAGGTTATTGGGATGTTGAGAAAAGGGGAAATAATAGTGTGATTCTGTTGACATATCAATTTCAGTTGCTACTGAGAAGGTATGTTTCCAATAAGATGTAGTTCTCGGGCTCCATAGAGCAACGGGTTTCATATTATTTTATTTGGATTGCAGGGTTTAATGATTCCAATTGTAAGAAATGCAGATCAGAAATCCATTTCATCAATCTCCTCAGAGGTACTTTCATTTTTGACCTCTACCCTTTGTTGATTTTAACAACTTTGTTTGGCTCCACTACTCTGTAGTGTAAGTGATATGACTGCGGTTTTAAGCCTAGCAGCCTCGCGTTGGACATAACATAAGCTTGAGCTTTCTCAATTTTGGTTACTTTACACCAGATCGTTAGGTATATTGCCTATGTACTCTGCCTTTTAAGCTTGTTTAAATCTAGGGAAATAACAGAACACAAACTGCCTGTTGTCTGGCCCCTTAAATATGTTAACTAATCAAAACCTCAGTATAGATATAACTTAAGTTAAACTAGATCTTTAAAATAATCTGCACTATATAAGATGATAGTCAGCAAGTTCAGAATTACATGTTTTACCATTCTTTTGGTCTGTTTCTTTTCTATTCTTTTCCTTCTTTTTTTTTATCTTTTATATATATATTTTTTGCTTTTTCCTTTTCCATTTTCATTTTTTTTTGATAATTAGTATATTTCACCACTACCATCACCAACAAGATGGCTTGATCGATTAGTACAACAAGTCAGCCATCACTGTCCTCCTTTGAGACTACCATTGTAGCGACCAAAATCCCTACACAAGCTTATGTTAATACAAATAAAAAAAAAGAGAGAGATCTGATTCAAAATCAGACTCTCGATGTCTCCTCAAATATCTTTAACCACTAGATTAAAGGCTTGGGGACTCAGACACAGGCTTTGAATATTGGTAAAGTTGTTTTAAGTTTGATATGCTTTATCAAATTTTTTGGGTTTGATATTAAATTTAAATAAATATTAAATTTCAAAGGTTTGGATTAGTTCTGCATTTGATATTTTTGATTTAGGATTTAGGCTTGTAAACTGAACGCAACCATGATAGTTTTTTGCAACTTCAACTACAATTTTGAGTTTCAAATACCTACCAAATAGTTTCTCCTTTAAGAGAATGGCCCTTGATCCAAGCAATCCAAATTGAGCCCGTTTTAGACAATAAAGTCCAAATATATTGGATGATACAGACTTTGATCAAACTGAAAAGATCTTTAAATAAATATACTTTAGATTTTATGAATATTTCCCCATCATTTTAGTTCAATTTAATGGTTAGTGAAATATGAAAAGTTTTCTAAATTAAATTAATTCGTTTTTTTTTCTTTCAAAATCTTATTTTCAAGGCATTAGTTAATAAAATATAATTTTATTTCAAAAGTTTATTTTCAAATAATTAATTAAATAAAATATGAAAAAACTGGAATTAATATATATAATTTGTATAACTTTTCTTTTCCTACCTATTTTTAATCAAACTCATTAGTTACTAAGGATATCAAAAGTTTTTTTTGAATAAATTTTATTTCTAATTTTTTTTAAACGTTGTTTTCAAATCATTAATTAAAAAAATACAAAAAATTCACATTATTTTCAAAATCATTAATTTTATGCTTTTTCTTCTCCCTATCATTTATGTAAAAAAAATAGTGATATTTTAATTAACAATTTTTATTTTAAACCAGGTGACGACATTGACATTTTTCCTTTCAAAGATTTGTTTTCAATTTATTAAATAATTGTATAGAAAATTAATAATTGACAAATGAAAACAGGAGGAAATTTATAGAAAAATGATTAGTAATTTTTGTACACCAAAACATTTTAGCAAAATATGTCTTTGGACTATTTAACTTCAAGTATATCAAGAAAAAAAACTAATTCTTCTAAAATGAGAAAAAATTGACAACTTTCTGAATTCAAAAATATAAACAATTATATCATATGTTCTTACTTGAGTTACTTGTATTTTAGCTACTCACCATTTATTGAATAAAAAATATTGACACCTTCATAGAATAAAGTAACAGGAAAACCATTGGCATCAAGTTAAATAAACTTTGCATCGTTTATTTCCAAAATATGATTCAATAAAACTATGGATTCCAAATAAAACATATCACTCTAATGTTCCTCTAAAAGAAAATAAAAATAAAAAGTCATTGCAAGAAAAATTATCGCATTTCTCAAGAAGAAACACCACACCGCTTTTGGCCATGATTTCATGAACTTTCTTAGACATTCCACGCCATTGGAAGGTGAACTTCCAATTCACAAACACACCATAAATCTCTCACTCAAGCTTCATGCAATCACAAAAAGAGAAGAAACAGGACAATCTATTCCACGCTGAATTCATAAGTTACATGCTGCAATAAAGTTACAAAACTTTCATCAGTTCCCTTTTTTTATTATTTATTTATTTATTTTTTGGACAAGAAGCTTGCGTTCATATTTTGAAAATCAATTTCTAACAATAATCAAGTGCAAGAAAAAAAGATGAACTTCAAGAAGCTTGCACCTACCTCTATTATTATTCTTTTTCATCATACTTATTAAATTGGTTTCTGAATAAGAGAAAAAAAATGCCCACACTGATAATTGATAAATTAATAACATCATACCATATAAAAATAAGAGACAATAATTTATAAACTTAGATGAGTAGGTACAAATGATGATTGACTAACTCTAAACATTTCAAAAGCTTAAAATTATAAATCTATAGGAAACTGAATCAATAGAAATTCAATAATGGCTTATGTGATTAATAACATCTATTTTATCAAAGCAAATAATTAATAAATTGATATTCACTTTTAGGTAAAGTCATTACATACTTTTATCTTTAAAATTGTTTAATGTCAATAAATATATAAGTTATATGGTAAATTCGTATATGAATATTATTTTAATTATGTAAATATGTGTTCAATACTAACAATATTGTAATTAAAATCTACGTTAAATAGCAACTAATATAGTTAATTTATCAAAATAAATAAAACATATTTTGCATATTAAGCAAAAAAAAAAAAAAAGCTATATATTTCAGTGTTCAACAAACAAAATAAAATAGCTTGTTGTTATTATTATCCTTCAAATAAAAAAGAGTTATAACAAAAAGGTATTCCTAATCGATGATTATATTAATAAATAACGTAAGTAAATAAAAATTAATTTAACTTACTGGCTCTCTTCATTATAATTTATGTTATGGTTAATTATATAAAAATTATAATCTATATATATGTTATTTCTAATCATACATAACGTATATAAATTAATTATATGTATTGAGAAATAATATGAATTTAATAAAAGAAATATAAAAGAAAACACAAATATACAAAATGAGCCTAATTTCCTGTACATGTAACCACACATCCAGGTGAAAAGGTTATTTATTAATCAAGAAAATCTTTTTTATATGTTTACAACTACCATGCTTCCTTACTTAGACATAGAAGTTATTGAAATTCACCGGCTATGCAAATCTCATAATTATTTAAACTCTTTTAATGATTTAATGCAATTAAAACTCTAGTTTTACTGTAAAATTTAAAATGCTACTAAGAAAAAATTACTTTAATAAAGAGTTCAAAGTTAATAAATAAATATATAGATAAAAATTCAAAAGTGGTGAAAGTACCTTGATTATTGAACCCAAATACATATTATGGTAGTAGTAACCTTAACCTGCAAAAAATATATAAAGCTTAACGGAATACCTTCTTAAAAAAATTAGAAATATAAACTATGTACTTTTATATAAGCTTAAACTATATATAATTGCATTTCTTACCATAGTAATTAATCCTGCGTAATGTTATTTAGATATTCTCTTTTGATATTCTTCAGCATGGATACAACATTCTTCATATCTAATCTATCTTCAGGTAATTCAGTTGAACAATCCAAAGCTAATCTCATAATAGATGATATACAATTTGCTTTAATAACAAAATATTCATCCATTTCTTGCACTAAACTAGAATCTATTACACCAATTATCTCATTTGATAATGACCTTTTCACCCAATGCTTTATATTCATTTCACCAACGAAAATTTCATCTGTGGGCTTCTTTCTTGTGAAAGTCTCTATTAATAGAATACCATAGCTATAAACATCACTTTTTGTCGAAATAATTCCCATCGATCCGTATTCTGTATTTTAAATATAATTGAATCATTAAAACGATCTCATGCAATAAAATGATAAAATACTAATATCTACTCGTCTTGGAATAGAGAAAAAATTAAAAAAAAATGAAAAAATCACCTGGTGCCATATAGCCAACAGTAGCTAGTGTCATTGTTTGTTTGATGGAATCTCCTTCTCCCAATTAGCTTGGCAATTCCAAAATCCCCACGTGTGCAACCATGTCCTCATCCAATAAGACATTACTTGGTTTTAGGTCACAATGGATTATAGGAATCGGATGTCCCAAATGGAGGTATTTCTAATGCCGATGCGACATCTATCATTATGTTGATTCTATGTAGGATATCCAATACATAATTGTAAGAATATAACCATTTCTCAAGGCTCCCATTAGGCATGAACTCAAGCACTATGGCTTTGGAAATCAATAGTTGAACAACAAGTAATAACCTTGACAAGATTGCGATGAAGGATATTGCTCATCACTTCACATTCAATGTCAAAACTCTTAAATGCTTCATCTATTTGCAAATTGAAAACTTTTATTGCGACTTCTGTTCCATCTGAAAGTATTCCTTTGTATACAGAGCCAAAACTTCCTGAACCAAGTAAGTTATTCCCACTAAATCCACCAGTCCCTTGCAATAGTTGATTATACGAAATTCTTCTCCTTTTCTTGAGAGGAATTAAATCGTTAACCATTGCCAAATTCATATTCCCCCGTTGCCCTTTTTTGTAGACAATTATGACAGCTACAACTATTATTATTGAAGCAAATGTTGGTAAAACATACCTCAAAGCATGAAGAGCGGTCTTCTTGAGTTTTGGATGGATTTTATTTTTGCAAGGTGAGACTTGTAGTCTAGGTGAACCACATAGTGCATAATTTTTCATGAATGATTTGGCTGTGAAGTTCAAAAAGGGCCCTCCACTTGGTATTTCTCCTTCCAATCTATTGAAAGACACATTAAAATAATTGAGATCATAAAGTTTTTCCAAAGACTTGGGAATGACTCCAGAGAGATTGTTGTTAGATAAATCCAAGCTTTTCAAACTTATCAAGTGACCCAATGATTTTGGAATAGGGCCTTGTAATCTATTTCTAGAAAGATTCAAAACCTGTAGATCATAGAGACTTCCAATTGTGGACGGAATATCACTTGATAATAAATTCCTTGACAAATTCAAAGAGATAAGTACCTTCAAATTTCCAATGTCAAGTGGAAGTGAGCCGCTAAGATTGTTTGATGAAAAGTCCACTTCTAAGATATCTTTAAGGCTCCAAAAAGTTAAAGGTATTTGCGAATACAATTTGTTGGAGAACAAGTATAGATGTCTCAGAGAAGTCAAATCACACAAACATGTCGGTAAAGGTCCATCAAGCTCATTAGCACCCAATGATAATTCGTACAATCCCTCCAAACCACAAAGATCGTGTGGGATAGAGCCTTGTAACTTATTCCCAGAAAGATTCAAAAGTTGGAGATTTTTTAGCCTTCCTATTGTTGTTGGAATAGGTCCAGTCAATTTATTAGAAGAAAGGTCTAACAATATAGCGTTGCTTAAGCTACCAATTTCCATGGGAATGCTGCCTCTAATTTTGCAATCAACGACCAATAATTTTTGAAGTGATGTGGAAAGATTTGAGATAGAAGTTGGAAGAATTCCATTCAATGGGTTGAATGATAGGTCCAAAATTCTTAGATACCTGCAATTTGCCAAGGAATAGAGAAAGCTCCACCCATGAGTTGAAATTTTGGTGGTCAAATCATTCGACGGAAGGTTCAAAATCTCAAGGAACCTCAAATTCCCAAGTGTATTTGGAATAAGGCCATAGAATGAGTTTCTATCTAAATCTAGGACTCTGAGCTTAGAAACATTGGAGATAGAGTCAGGAATATTTCCACTGAGATTATTCTCCGATAAGTAAAGCTGCTCAAGATTTGAAGCAGAGCTCATGTATGGTAATTTACCTAAAATGAGAAAAAATAAGTTTTCAACTTTCCATACAAGAAATAAATTAATTGTTTTGCTTTGTTGTGTTTTTCATGAATCTATGATGCAAGCTGAAGTGAATGCAATGCTTACATATACGAACATGAGTGAGGAGAAACATGAAAAAATTATAAATATGAAACAACTTCAAGTTTTTCTTGTTTGATGATCTGGAATGTATATATAGTTTATAAATATTTTTCATATTTATAATGATTAGAAGGCTCCATGCTTACGTATAATAAAGTAAAAAAGAGGAAAAAGGAAAAGAAAAAGAAAAATGAAGATAGAAGAAAGGTAGGGAGAAAAGAAAATATTATTAAGGTTTCTAGTATATGCTTAAAATGTTTTCCATTTATGTGAGAATTTTATTTCTTTAACTTATCTCAATTGCTTTAATGATAAAAAGATTAAAGAAATTTTGGATGATGAAATTGTTCATTAAAGAAAAAGAAACAAGACAAAAATGAAGAAAATAAAAAATAAAAATATATTTACATTAATTTCTTTGAGAAAGTGTAAATATTTGGGAAATAAATTAAAATTTTTATCTATGCCATTTCAGGAAAAAAGACTCAAGAGAAATGATAAAATTTCTTTCATTTTAGACTATATGCATAATAAAAGAGATAAATACAAAGATTCTGTTCAAAGATTGTTAAAAGTACATGTACTCTTTTTAGTTTGAAAATCACTTTTTTTCTTCCCTAAGGTCAGATAGAACCTTACGAATGCTCTAACAGAGGAGGTTCATTTGAGATATGTTGGAGTAATACTGTATACATTTTCCTACTACAATAAAAAATTTAGTAATATGATGACAAAAAATGTGAAACTAATGAAAAAGATTTTAAAATGATGCTTTCGATTACACAATTATTACAGGGTGAAAAGCCTTGCCTTAGTCCGATTTAGAGGGTGAAGTAAAGGTAAGTCAAAAAGCTCTTCTTGGATACTATGAAGGCCACATAAGAGCATTACCTTGGGAGAAAAAATTTGGTTACACTGTTTGTTGATGGAATTTTTCTACGATGTAGTCTCTTTAATCTCAAGCAATGTTTTGTCAGATGTGGGAGGGTGGGTGATTTTTATGTCCTAAAAAATCAAAAGAGAGCCAAAAATGTCTTAGATGATTTTGTCCATTATCTTGATCTACGGGATGCATTGAGGGCTGTCAAATTTCTAAATGGTTAGCTCCTGAGTTACTCCACTCTATATGTTCAAATGGCAAGGAATGATCAAAGGTCTCCTGCTAGTTCTAACCCCACCACTCACCACATGGAAAAAGGTGTAAGCTGCATAGAAGACTTTAGAGATGAACGATCTTATGCAGAGGTGGTTCATATGTCTGTCAAATGCACTCAGTTAAAGGATAACATTGTATCAGATGGTCAAAAAGAAGAGGTTTTAAAATGGCTTAACATCCTTGAATACATTCCTGAAAATTTAGATTTGGTTGGATTACAACGGAATGCTGTTGGGATAGTTAGATATTCTGATACTGCAAATGCCATTGATCAAATCTTGTCAGAGAACTTCGATGATCGTTCTGTCACTATAATGGGTGAGAATATGGTTCTTTTGACTTTTGAAAGCAAAGAAAGTAGGGAAAGACTTAGATGAAATTCTTTAAGTAAAATTTATGAAGTTTTTAACCAAAAATGATTAAATAAAAATTAAAATAAAAAATCAAAACTGATCGACTAAAATATCTTGTTACATAGATCAAGTATGCAAAATTTGAAAAAATTTAAAAAAATTTATATTTTTTTATATAGACATTTTTAGTAAAAATTTTATAAAAATTTTTACCGTTAAATAAATATTGATCAAATTTAAATATAAAATAATATTTTTAATAATTTTTTTTTTACATATTATTGATCTTCACATTAAATTCTATCAATCTATCTGTTTTTATTTTTTTATTAAAGTTTTTATTAAATCATTTTTAAGAAAAAATTTTACAAACTTCACCTAGAAAACTTTATGTAAGTTTTGTCCAAGAAAGTATGTTATTATCTCTGGAACTTGGTTAGTAGTTTCTATTGAGCTTATGAGCAATAGTGATCTAGACGCTGAGAAACTTTTCAATGTTGAAGAAAAATTTCACCTTCTTACTACTATTCGAGCAGGTAAAAGAAGGAAAAAAGTTAAGGCAAAATATTGGACAAGATCCAATCGCAAGTCTCGCCAGATAAAGACAACTCTAGTTTCCAATGTTCAAGAGCACTTATGAGATGAAGATATTCGTTGTCGAAATAGAGCTTTTCTAGAAGAATATGATGGTGGTTATGAGGTTAATGTTGGGAGTTTTAGCGTTTTGCTATTTGTATGCTTTTGGGAAATGGAAGTACCCCTATGTAAAAAGAATCATCGACCATGAAAGTTGTTGTCTATATTTTTTGAAATTGTGATGCTTTGGAGATCAATTGGGGCATCCAGTTTGATAAAAATTTTTTAAAAAGCTGAATGATATGGTAGACGTCATGGCAAAGGTGGGTGGTGATTTTGTCATGGCAAGGGATAGTGGTGTTTGCTTTCATTATTTGTTTACCGACCATGGTAGTGTTTGCCAATAAAACTACCCCACGTGGATACACACTAGTAATAAATATAAAATTAATGAAATACATTGATATATTTTCTATTACACAAAAAATAGATTTTAAGTATTTGCAGATAAATAAATATAAAAATATAAAATATTATATTACTACTTTAAGTTAGATGTAACAAAAAATTAAATCGGCATTAAATTAATATGGGAGTAACAAAGTACGTTAATATTACTTTTTATTACATTATAAAACAAATCAAATAATTTTATCATATATAATTGCTATGGGATAATAAATAATAGCCATATTACATCACAAGTTTTGGGTACCTATCCTTTCTCCACATTGGCCAACTTTGTAGACTTAGCAAGTGGTGCGCATCTTAGTTAGGGGCATGACTCCATCATAAAATGTTTTTTTTTTTAAATTATAAATATTTTCCAAAAGATGGAATTTTCCATTTTCGGGTTTGATTTTCAAATTCTTTTGAGTCTGTTTTGCTTTTCCCTAATTTAATTGGAAACAGTTTTTGATTTTAATAAGATAAAAAAAGGTTTGAAAAACATTTCTCAAGCCTTTCAATGACACTTCATTTGTTTAACAGTTTTTATAATTTTATGATTATTTGTTTTATAATCCTAAACTAAACCTTTTTTTAAACTAAAGTAAATAATTTTAAATATAAAAGTAATGAAATGTTTATAATGAAATTACCTGATAGACTATTGTTGGCAAGACTAATTGCTTTCAAAGAAGAAATGTTGAAGATGGAATGTGGAATCAATCCACTTAACTGCATAGATGATGCAACTAATTTCTCCAATGAAATAAGATTCCCA
Source organism: Durio zibethinus (assembly GCF_002303985.1). The sequence goes on from NW_019168492.1 coordinate 17,119,131, forward strand.
ATCTCCCATGGAATTTCACCTGCAAAGGAAAAACAACTTTATTATAAAACTATCCACTTTCTAAACATTTCAATAATATTGAGGTTATTTAAAATGCAATAAAAGTCAATTACACAGGAAACCCCTAATTTCTTCAATGTTTAAAATATGAAGGAATAATTAATTTCATCAATACTAAAAGTTTGAGTCAAAATGAGAAAGCATAAAAGAAAACCAAATGTGACTATTTTCATGTTGATCATTCTATTAATTTTTATTTTTTAGTTATTTTTTAATTTTTGTTATATATACAAAAATCATGAATATGATGTAATTTACTCTATTTTAGGTTTTTTTTTCTATTACTTTTTGCAAAAACAAAAACAAATAGGAATAAAAAAAAATATTATGATCAAACAGAGCCTAAATAATAAAATGTCCAAGAGATATCTTTTGGTTTATAAAATTACTTATCCCATTTGAATTATTTCCGTTGAATCAAATTGGAACCTAAGTTCCCACAGCTATCACGACGAAATCCCACAGCAACTAGACAATCAAGCCTGATCTTAGGCTTTACTTGATCATTAAAGCAAAAAGTTGAGTTCAGTACAAAAGTAAGTAATATTCTTGAATAATTAATTAAAAATATTTTAATTTCTGTTAATAGTTTAATATATGATTTTACTTTTATATAGAATAATAATAGATTACATTTTGAATGCTTATTTTATTTTACCTTTTTCTCAATTTTAATTTAATTAGGTGGATACCACACATTGTCTCGGATTAAAATTTTTTTATTTTTTCATCCCTGTTCATTGATTTTTTAAAATTTTTTTACCTAATTTTAAACAAAGCACAAAAAAAAAAGGTAAAAGATAAAAAAATTCAAATGAGAGTGGCACATTGACATATAAATTAGCTTCTTATTCTCACAATATATTTTATTAAAAAAAATTTTATTTTATATTTTTACGTGGAAACCCACTTAATATCAAGCTTTGAATAAAAAAACCAGTGAATATATATAATTAAATAGGTAATAAAATATTTATTTATATATGTGTGTATATATATATATATATATATATATATATCATAGGATGGCTTGATGCAAAGTATCATAAATTTGATTTTGACATGTCCCTTGTTTCTATAAAAAAATTCGACTTAAATTTATTCGCTATTGATTTTTTCCAAAACCTCTCATATTAAATCGAGATGGATACAAATATAGTGGATATTGATTGTTTTGTAATTCTTATCAATAAAAAATCAAACATGTGATGTACCCTTGATATTAGGTAGTTCCTACATAAAAATTAAATATGTAAAAAATTATAAGTTAAAATTTTGGAAAAAAATAAAATGGTAAAAATGACAAAGAGGAAAAACAAATCTTGATACAAAGTGGGTCTCACCTTTAAAATTTTAAATTTTTTAAAAATAGTTATTAAATATTTAAAAATAAGGAAATAAAGAAAAACAAAAAAATTAAAAAGAAAAAGAAAATTTTAATCTTTCAAAAAATAATTATTAAAATTTAAAAAAAAAAGAAGGAAAAAAAAAAAAGAGGAGTACCACATGACACCTCTAGGATGGTCAAGTTTTGGTCAAAATAGCCTAAATTAATTATATAAACAGATATATATGTTTTAGTTTTTCCTAATTTCTTTTGTGTGCATTGTTGGAGTCTTGGTCAGCGTAAAGCTATATTCAGTCGCGTAACTTAGGGAGTGTTAGTTTGAACAATATTTCACTATATAATTAGTTCGACAAAATTAGTGACAAATTAAATATTTTGCATTTAAAATTTAAGAACGAACTGTTTTGATAAAAGAAAATTATCAAAGGCAAAAAATAAAAATAAAAATCTTACCTTCCAAATTATTTTCCTCCAAGAGTAGCACTTTGAGCCTCGTTAAATTTCCAATACTCCTTGGAATGCTGCCACTGAATCTATTGAAGGCTAAAGTTAAATTTTGAAGACACCTGCATTCATCTATACTTGATGGAATTTGACCAGAAAACTCATTTAAGGCCAAGTAAAGTGCCTCAAGATTGGGAAGATGACGACATATATCTTCAGGTAAACTGCCAGATAGACTGTTAGATCCAAGAGAAATCACGTGTAGGGAGGAAATGTTAGACTGAAGGAAAGAAACCAGAAAGTTGGTTAAATGCCAGACGAAGTATCTTTAGATTTAGAAGATTACTTATCTCGGATGGAATGTGTCCTTGAACGAGATTCTGCCTCAAGTCCAAGATTTCCAAGTTGGACATTTTAGCTAGTGATTGAGGGATTGTACCTGTCAAATTGTTGCACCGGAGGCTCAAATATAAAACTTTATTTAATCTCCCAAAACATGAGGGAATTTCCTCACTAAAAAAATTGAAGCTTAATTCTATGAGTTTCAGACGATTTAATTGCCCCAACTCTGTCGGTAAATGCCCATAAAATTGTTGTGACTCAAATCAAGAGATACTAAGAACGACAGATTTCCCAATTGTGGAGGAACAGTTCCTTATAAGATTCATGTTGGGAAGATTCAAAGCGTTGACTCTCCTATGCTTAGAAGCACAAGAGACACCAATCCAGTTGCAAACAGAGGTAGCGTTGGTCCAATTGTTTGCTAAGATATTGTGAGGATCAACGATTCGGTGTTTAAATTCGAGAAGAGCATATTGATGCTGTCGTAAGGTTCCTCACACTCATGGCGTAACTAATCATCAAACAATGAATGAACATTAAAGCTGACGACAGAAAATGGAATTTTCTCATGTCCATGGCTGTGGGAATTGATGAAATGCAGGATGGTTTGAGGAAGTCTGCTCAAAGTAATAGTTAAATATAGAATCAACTAGACTTAGACAGGAAAGTCGTTCGATGGTCTTCGTCTTCACAATAAATAAACGAGTGAAACTTTTCACTTTGAAATTAATTTATATTTTAGCATCTTTTTTTTTTTCTTTTTTCTTTTTTTTTTTCTATCTCTTTCTTTCTTTTTATTCCTTGTCTTGTACGCTTTATTAGGCCCCATGACTCCACGTGTTACGCGAGATTGTTGCAAAATAGTAATGCTGCATCTCTCTTCTTGGAGAAAATATAGTAATCTATGTTATTTTTAAAGCAGGTGGAATCAATTTAATTAATGAAATTACTTAAATTTTAAGATGATGATGATGATGATAATAATAATAATAATATGTAGGCACAAATACTTATGTTTTGAATTTGTTTTTGTAAAAAAAAAAAAAAAAAAAAACTACACATCCAATACATCGAGTAACATCTTTTATTAGCTAACTTCCTTTTTTTATCAAAATATTTTCTTCTTCACTCACATATCAAGTGTGTCATAATCTAAAAAAATAAAATTAATTTAATTATTAAATTATTTTTATAAAATAAAATAGAGATAAATTAAATTATAAAAATTTAAAATTAACACATAAAATAAATAAAAACATAAAGCATAATTTTATATTTATAATAAGAAAAAAAACCATAATAAGAGCTCAAACATAATAAAAATTTTATTCAACATCTTAAAATAAGTCCAAAAATACAACTCCCAATATCTTTCATAAAATGTCAAAAGTACCCATAAAAATTAAATTAAATCTTTCTATGACCCTTATGAACATGTGTCATCACCACATCTATCTGTAACTAATTTTTAATTTATAATGAAAAGCGTTAAATCGATTATAATTTTATAAAAAAAAATTTCTAAGGTAATAATGATGATAATGTTGTTAGGATACAATACAATCTAAATTTTTTTTGCTAAATAAATTTAAATTTATTTTTAAACTAAAATTGTGAATATATATAAATATATATATATATATATATAGATATACACACACACTAATGGTAACGTGATTGAGTTGCAGTCATGAGTTAATCAATTGGTAAATTTACATTAAATCCAAAGTTAAAATAGAATAACAATATAAATTTAAGATTTTAAAAAAACTTTTTTAATCTTATTAAGAAAAAGCTACCCACCCATAAAGTAACATCCTATAAAAAAATTAATTTTTAATGAATTTTCTTCGCCCCACATGAGTATATTGAAATATGGTACTTCTATTAAATTTTTTATTTATATGGTCTAAAATAGATTTAGTAATTCATATATTTGTATTATGTCAATATACGTATAAAATATGAAAGTTTTCATATCAAATTTATTTTGATAAATCAAATATAAAATACTTTTTTTGTTGTTGTCAAATCCACATAAAATTTTTGTCAAAACTTTAAATAATATCACTTTCACATATTTTTTCATATAATTTTAATCTTACGTGATCGTGTTAAACTTAATATTATCATATATATATATATATATATATATATATATTGCAAATGATTCCACCTAATGCAAGCAATTCTCTCTCCAATTGACCTGACTAAGAAATTTTGAAGTCAGAAAAGCAATTGACTTTGTTGCAAGAGCAAGAATTAATCTAAACCTTACCAAATCAAAGCAACCACTATTATTTTTTTCGGAAATCAAAGCAACCACTATTATTATTACGACATTAACATGTGAATTTGTATGGTTTCAAAAAACAGTAAGGTCTTCTTCTAACTGCGTTTCGATCTTTTAATATTATATGTTGAATTTGATTACTTTATTATCATACTTGGGTTGTTAAATAATTGAGCCTGGGTGTAAAACCTCCTAATTTGTAACCACTACTTTTTTAAGGTAAGGAAAATTAAAAGTATTTATTACCTAAATAGGCCATTTTTAAATTATTTTTTCTTTTCAAAGAGTTTTTTTTTTTTAACGAAATGTCAATTTTTATTACTAAACAGGTAGTCTAGTACTTTTATAAATCTTTGGATGAATTTGATATCACCAGGTAATTGATACCAACGGTCTTGGTCTTCACAATAAATAAAATGAGTCAAGCTTTTGATTTTGGGCCCTCTTATTTGCTTTTGATCTCCTTTTACAAAGCATATCTAAAACCAATATATCTTTTTCTCTTTTTCTTTGTATTTATTGGACTTGCATACTTTGTGAGACCCAACTAGTCATTTCTCCTTGACTCCGCGTTTTACGCCATGGGCTTGTATGAAATTTCAGGCAGTCATTCTTTTATATAAATATAAATATAAATTATATATATTTTTCTAAGAGATATAAATTATATTAGGATAATTGATCATTGATAATATTCAATATTGAAAAAAATAATTTTAAAATTTTAAAATACAATATCGTACTCAAATTTCAAATAAAAGTGATCTAATTATTTTTTAAAATTTATTTTCAAATCATGAATTTATAGAATATGAAAATATTAAATTAATATGATAATAGTATATAATTTTTCCTTTACTTAACATTCTAGTTAATTTCAGTGGTTAGTAGAATATAAAAAGTTTTCAAATGAATTTTATTTATAATCTTTTCTTTCAAAAATTCTTTTTTAGTATTAATTAATGGAATATGAAAAGAATGAAGTTAATATAATAATATTTTAAAACCAAGTTATAAATTAAAATTGCTTTAAAATTTGCTAATATATGGGACCAAATATTTAATGAAATTCTTGTGCATTTTCATTTTACCCTTCAAACAATTCATAAAATTATATAAAAAAAACTATATATTTTTCACATTTATCTTTTTAATTTAGTTCAAAATTTCTCTTGATTTCATTTATTTCAAATTTATCTTCATTTCATTTATCTCAAATCGATAACTTTAAAAGTCAATGAAATTTGCTGCCTTGATATCATGTAACTGTTGACATAAATTTCAATAAAAAAAAATTAAAAAGATCTTTTTGTTTTTTGCCATATGATCATTGTTTAGGCTCGCTTTTTTTACCACAATTTTTTATTTAATATGTACACAAATTCAAATAAGGATAAAGAGATTTGAGGACACATGGAGTGTCAGTTTCAATTCAACCCTAAGATAAGTTTATGATAGTACCATATATCAAAGCCGTGATTGGTGCAATCCAAAACTGAGCAAGCAATTCTTTTTCCATGAGAGAGACAAAAGAAGTATCAATAAGTTTATTTTTATTTTTCACATCCATAAAAGAAAATAAAGGAATCTAGTCAGAAAAGCTAAGGACATGCTCTAAGTGCTAGGCCTTGAATCAATCCAAGTCATCTTGCTTTCGACAAACATCAAAGCAGGCTAAGAAATTTTAAGTCAGAAAAGCTAATGATCGTTTTCTAAATGCAAGGGTCAATCAAGTTGTCTTGGTTTCACAAAATTTTAAGTCAGGAAAGCTAATGATTGTTTTCTAAACGCAAGGATCAATCAATTGTCTTGGTTTCACACACATCAAGGAAAACTAAGAAATTTTACGTCAGGAAAGCTAATGATCGTTTTCTAAACGCAAGGATCAATCAAGTTGTCTTGGTTTCACACACATCAAGGCAGACTAAGAAATTTTAAGTCAGGAAAGCTAATGATCGTTTTATAAACGCAAGGATCAATCAATTTGTCTTGGTTTCACACACATCAAGGTAGACTAAGAAATTTTAAGTGAAGAATTAAAACTATCAAATGCAAGGATCAATCAAGTGGTCTTGGTTTCACACACGTCAAAACAAACAGAGAAATTTCAAGTCAGGAAAGCTAAAGATCATTTTCTAAACGCGAGGATCAATGAAGTGGTATTGATTTTACACACGTCAAAGCAGACCAAGAAATTTTAGGTGAAGAATTAAAGCTACCAGTTGCCAGGATCAATCAGTCTTCTTGCTTTTCTCTTGCATCAAAGCAAATCATTATGTTATTACCTCGGATAGGTAATTAAATAATTGAAATTGGGTTTAAAAGCTTTTAATTTGTAATTTTTTTTTCTTAAGATAAGGTAAATTAAAATTTTTATTATCAAAGAGATAGTAGTTTTAAATTTTTTTCTTTAAAAGATGTATTTTTTTTATATAAAAGATGTCACAACTTAAATATTGAGAAACAAAATGTAAGTATTAGGATTTAAATTTCAGATTTATTAAATGTAATCTCTATACTAGATTTTTGGTTCTTGCTTTACAATATCACTTATTTTTTAAAAAAGATATTTAGAATTCGTTTGGTTTGATTAATTTTTTTTTTTTTTTGTAAAAAGTGTTATAATAGTATTTGACAAACATAATGCAAAAATGCTCTAAAACATAAAAAGAAAATTATTTAATAATATTTTTATAGATTTTTATTAAATACAAATTAAAAGGCTTAACTTTATAAGCCAAACCAATAAATAAAACAAAGATATTTTTTATTAATTAGAAATTAAAAAATAAATTAGATTAATAGAAAATTTGGATCAAGTAAAAAAATATGTATGTGAAATAATTCATTTTTATTATTTTATGAATTATTAACAAATAAATTGAGAATGTGAAAAAAAAAACTAAGTAATATATTTTTTATTATACAACAACAATTTTGAAAAGGTTTTAACTTATAAAATCTTTTAAAAAGCCAAATTAGCTTTGATTAATAATTTTAAAATTTTGAAAGTAAAACATCTTATTTATATTTTTGTTGTAAAAAACTCTCAAATAAACTAGAACAAACACCTTTAGTAATGCATATATATATATATATGTATGTATATTTGTAGGCACCAATTTTGTGATATTATGATTTTACTTATATTATTATTATTATTATTATTGGGTGGCCAATCACACTCTATAAAAATATTGGTGGCGACTCCGAAATTTTCACCAAGTCTAACGATCGAGTCTCCTCGGATGAAAAATCATTATGATAATATTTTTTATATTTATATGTATGTGTGTTTAAAATAGTTTTTCAAAATTGCAAGAGTTTCTTTTAATAAAACATTAGCGTTCGAGATCCCACTTCGGATGTGATCATAATTATTAGGATTGAATTGGATCATTAATCAGATCAGTTGAATTGATCAATCGATACCTGAATTAGTTCGGTTTTATTAATAGACTAAATTTGTGATTAACTTGCATTAAACCACATTGAACTGATGGTTGAATGAATAAATCACTAATCTGGCTAGTTTTTATTGAACCATTTTGGTTTTAATTTTTTTAATGAGTTTAAAAATTATGATTAATTTAGTTTTAATAATTAATATTATGGATTATTGTATTATTCAATTAAAATAATATATTTTAAAGTAAAATAGATAATAAAATATGAAAATTTAAATAATTAAATGGTGTTATCCATCCTTACATGTTATGCACATTAAAGAATAACTTAATAAAATTTAACTCCTTTCTCATTTATATTTTTAGGTGACACACTCATATCAAATTAAAGGATAAAAACTTGGCTAAAATTAAAACTTTAATTATCATTTTGGAGCTTGATTTGTTTTATATCAAATATCATCAATTTAAAGGAAAATTTTTTATGTCATTTTTTAAAATTTATATTTTACATAAGCTTTCTCTTTTTTAAAACTTTTTTTTTGTTTTTAAGTTTTTTAGAGTATTTACTTTTTTAAATAATATGGTTGAATTATTCAATTAGTATCTTTAGAGTTTGAGTTATGAGTTTGAATTTTAAATTTATTTTTGTAATTTAAGTTTATTATAATTTTTAAATACATATACTTTTTAAATACATATACTTTTTTTACACTTATTATATTCTGTTATATATTTTTAATTTTTTAAGTTTGAAATTATCTACAATAGAATTTTATTACTTATCACGTAATGGATTAAATTTTTAAAATATTTATATATTTATATATCTTTATTAGTTTAACAATTGACTTGATTGACCTAACAGTTGAACCAATGACCCAACACTTTGAACAGTTCAGTATTTGGTTTAATTCTGATAATTATACATGTGGTTGCTTTTTATATCAATTTAATTAAAAAATTATTTTTTGTAAAAAAAATCAATTTAATTAAAAATGATAACATTCTTTTTTAAAAAGAAAATAAACGAAAAAAAGATAATAATTTACCACAAATTTGGGGTTGACCTAAATCAAGAGAAGTCCAAGGAAATTAGGCTTGTTAAGTGGACTTGGGACTTAGTCTACTTCAGGTATTGGGTCTCTGGGAAGGAAAAATGTGTTCTAAGTCTGAATTCGAGCCTACACATTGATACTTTTTTTGCAGTACAATATCAAAACTCAATTTTTTTTTCAATTCATTTTACCCTTTTATTTCTACTTAAAATTCACCCTTTTTCACCCAAACTACTTAATTTTCAACATCAACCACCATCATTGGTCATTGTTCATCAGCACTAAAAATCACCCAAAGTTCCAACAAAAGATTTTTCTCATGCAATGTGTCAATATATGTGGCAATTTTTAGATGCTTTTGTGGTACTTGAAAATCACTTCTTTTTTATCTACTTTTCTTTTTGTTTTTCTTTCCACCAAAACAATGTAGTTTTGATACAAAATAAATAAAATTAGTCTTAAAAGCCCTAAACACCATCTTTTCTTTCTTTTCTCTTATTGTCATCACATTACCTTTTCTCATCGTCAGCCTTTTTTCATAGCTATCACTATTGTTGATCTTTGTCTTGTTACATTTGTCTTGTTGACAGTAGCTCCCTTTTCTCTTTCATTTGTTTTTTGTTTCTTTTTTCTTTTTTGTATCAATGAAAATCTAAAAATCCCAATCTCTCTCACATTGTCTTCCTTCATGGGTGGCCTTAGATCCACTGTTGATGGCTCAGTTTCCTCTCATTTCCCATTCTTTTTTATTCTTTTCATCTTTTTTTTTCTTTTTCTTTTGTTTTTTTCCTTGTCCTTTTTCATTTTCACCCTTTTTTCGTAACAAGTATATTTTGCCACCACCACCACCATTAAGATGGCTTGATCAATGAGTACAACAAGCAAGCCATGATTGTCATCTTTTGAGATCACCGTTGTAGTGACAAAAATCCCTACCCAAAAGAAAAATGATCCTAATTATAGGAATTTTATAGCACCTTATTTTATGTTAATTTTTAGGTTTTGATGTTGTCATGTCGATTTTGAAGGCCACTAAATGAATTAAAAAATATAAGGAGTCACCACCAATATTTTTTGGTTAAATGCGATTAGTAACATAGTAAAACTTAGCTTTTTAATAAAATCTTTAAATTAATTAAGATTATTTGAAATGATATTTTTTGAATTTACATAAAAAAACAAAGCCTGGTTCAAGAGTCTAGTTCCGTGTTGGAAAGAATTAATATCCCATAACATCCATTTAAGAACGATACAATAATCATGTATATCCTTTAATCTTGACAAAAGTTGTTATAATTTTGATATTTAAAATTAATTTCCTTGACTTCCTTTGTTTATCATAATTTTGATTTTTTTATTTCATTTTCTTCATGAAATTTTTCCTCTTTGTAAAATTATTATTTTACTTTATTTGAAAAATAAATTGAAACCTTGTTATTGAAAGATTCTCAAAATGTTTCAATACGTTGGTAACATTATGATAAACTTGTTTCTCACCTAAGGTTTTCTTAGGAATCATTACCTAAATTTCTTTATAATCTCATTTTAGAGGCTCATATTTATCTTTAAATCAATATTTATAATTAAATTTAATACTCATAACTTCATTTGAATAATATCTTTCTTTTTTAATAGAATAAAAAGTAAACAAGAATTTTTTATGAAGATTATTCTAAAGTTTCCATTATTTTGGCAGTATTTTATAAAATTATTCTCATATAGATGGTTTTAAAGAATCATTACTTTGATTTTCTTAAAATCCCATCGTAGGAAATTCACATTTATTTTCAAGATATATTTATATATGTGTGTGTGTGTATGTTTGTGTGTGTGAAATACAAGTAATAAGATATGAGATACATGTAATTTTACTTGTCTTGGTAATCTTGCTTATTAATTTTTATTATTTATTACCCATTATCTTGTCTAATTTGTTTTTTGTTCATTATTTATTTATTTTAATTTAATGATTTTTCTTAAAAAGAAAAGGAAAGTCTTTATTTAAAAAATTTTGCCTAGACACTTTAAAACTTTGATAACATTTTAGATAAATTTATTCACTTAGTTAAAAATCACGACTCAAACTTTCATAAAAAAAAAATCCTCTTGTTGGAAAACATTTCCTTTCTCATTTTTATTTATCATAATTTTTTTATGCTTTTATATTTAGTATAAATTGAATTTTACCATTTTTGAAATTTAAATTTTACTTTCATTAACACTATTTTTTTTCAAAAAAGAAAAAAAGAGATTAAATATTTATTTTAGGAATCTAGAATTTTTGCACAAGAAAATAATTAATTTAACAAAAATTATACAAAAAATAATAAAAATTACTAAAAAATGAAAAAAAAATTACCTAAATAGGTTGGTCAATGCTAGTCAATGATTTGGTGATGATTCAACTAGGTTCAAAAGTGGTTTGGTTGGCCGATTTAGGTGCTAATAGAGTTTCAACCGATTTAGGTGCTTAGAGAATTTTGGCCAGGATTGGTCAGCAGCAGTCGAAAGTAGGTTGGGCACATAGAATCAAGATCCAAGGTTGGCGTGCAAGTCTTTTGAAAATTTTTTTAGGCCTATAAAAATCAAAATTTTTTCAGTTAATTTCAAACACTCTCCTAAAAAGATCTCTCACAACTCTCTCAACTCTCCCAGACAAAAAATCCAGAACCAACCATGTTTCTAGAAATTGATCGAGTGCCGTTATTGACTCATGCTTGTTAGTGCCATTCGATCACCTTTTGACCTTAAATTTTCACCGTATACTTATCCTAATGCTTTTGTTTCAGATCTGACCTTAGATTTTCGAGAATCAACCCTAATAATCTTAGATCTACCCTTTGTAATCATCTATTTTATCCAAAAAATTGAATATTTTGTCAAAATAAATCTAAACCAATTCCAATTTCATTCAAATCCATTCAGGTATCTTAATTAAGTTTATCAAATCATTTTAGTACTAAAACTTTTAAACTTTTAAACTTTTAATTTTTTATTTTATTTTCATTTATTATTATTATTATTATATTATTATTATGTCTTTTGTCTTTTTCTTCTATTTGTTTCCTCTGTCTTTTTTTTATTCTTGTTCACCCCAAAAACTCACCTACCTCTGCCTAAGTTGGCAGCAAAAAATTAAGGGTCTATATCCCTAAAGATCTAGGATTTGATATCATATTAGTCTTTGAAATCAAGTAAAAAATTTTTTTCATAAAGGAGAACACTAACAAAGGGAGCCAATGACCATTTTGCCTAAAACAACACACACTTAACCACAAAAAAAAAAAAAAAAAACTTAGTAAACAAAACCACCACATCCTCAAATGAGGCATCATTAGTAAAAGAATAAAAATTTAATCAAGAGCAAAGGTTTTGATCTAGGTGGTTTAGGATTTTTTTTTTTTTTGTTTTTAAAATAGTTGAGAAAGTGTTTAAGAGATAAAAGGGATAAGTTTGGGATTTTTAAGGGTTTTTAAAATAAAATTTTTTGGCTTTGCTTGATTTTGGAAAATTTTAAAATTTTCAATGGTTGTATGAGTTTTTCAATGATCGAAATCTAGGTATTTTGTCGAGAACTAGGAATATTTTGAATTTATTGATGCTAGTTAAAGATTCTAACCATGGCATAACGACGATTGGGCAAAATTTGAGTTGCCACAGCTATCAAAAAGGAAAAAAGAATTGTTAGAAAGAAAGGCTCTAGTTTGTAGAGAGATAGAACAATAGAGAAAAATAAGAAAAAAATCCAAAAAGGGGCCTTTTATAATGACCCAAAAAGTCGTTGTTTTGGAATTAAGGGATTCAGGCCAATGTGCCAACCCACAGGCCAACCCGCATTCTAACCCGACTCGTTTGATGAGATTTCCTTTTTTTCATTTTATTTTTGTTTTATGATTTTATTTTATTTTTTGTTTTTTTGTTAGGATTTTTATAATTTATTTTTATAAAATATATATTTTAACTTAAGCAACAAAATAAATAATTATTATGAATAATAAACTAATAAAAAATAAAATCAAGAATAAATAGTAACTTTTAATCTAAAATAAAATTGATAAACAAAACAATAATAATATTAAAGAAAGTGAAAAGATTCTATTTTTTCTTAATTTTATAAGTAGTAATATTTTTTGAATTTTCGCTAAAGTTTTGGGACAGTCAAGAAATTATTTTTACTGAAAACTAACTACCTCTACTAACTTCTAACTTTCAACAAAAGAAACTTCTAGAAAATTCTTAGAACTTGATCTAAACAAAATGAAATTTAAAAAAACAAAACGCAATTGCAGATCAAATCAAGATTAAATTGCAACTAAAGTAACAAAAACACAAGATCTATGAAGAACAAGTAAAACTGAAACTTAGATACAAATCTGAAAATTGAATGTTCAACAAAGAATGTAGAGCTAAGCTAATGCAAATTTAATGAATTTGAACTAGAAATTGCAAAAACAAAAGGAAATGAAAATCAAAACAAGACTGAATGAGAATTGAAACAGCAAAAACATGAATGCCAACTAGAAATTCAAAACCGAAAGCAAGAACTTAAATCTAGAAACTAACAATTCATGGATGAAAATTATAAACCAAACACCTAGCTAGGAGAAAAGTAACTTGAAGTGCTGTCACTTACTCAAGCGCTAGCTCACCTTTTGGATTCAAATGAAGCTTTACAGATTTTTCTGAAATTGTGTAGAACGAATTTTAATGCAATTTTTTTCAAATTTGTAGAACAATGAATAAAAAATTAATGCAAAAAAATTTAGATCAAAACAAGCAATATTTGATCAAGATTTAATAGAAAAATCACAGCTAATTCAAGAACATGAATTGCTAAACATATTTGAGAAATAAGTAAAAATGCGTCAAATTGAACTTGAAAACTTAAGGATTGTTTGTTTTTGTTTCTATTTTCTATTTTTTGTTTTCATTTTCAGTTTTTTTGAAAATTGAAAACAAAACATATTTGGTAGGTTGTTTTTATTTTCTATTTTTGAAAATTGAAAACAAAGCTTTGTTTTGAAAATTATTGAAAATAGAAAAATGATGTTTTCAGTTTTTTGAAAACAATGTGGCACTATTATCATACAGGCACTGTTAACAAAAGTTACAATTAAACCACTATAGTGACACTACAATTATTTTATTAATAAAATAATATTTTTATTATATAAATATTATATTAATAAATATTATTATATGTATTATATAAATAATATTATATTAATTAATAAATAATATGTTACATTAATAATATATTATTAATATAATATATTATTTATTAATATAATATTAACTAATATAGTATTTATAAATAATATATATTAATAAATAATATTATAATATATAAAAATAATTTATTAATAAATAAATAAAATTATATTAATAAATAATATATTAATAAATATTATTATATTATTAATAACAAATGGAGCCTAAAATCTTTAACCACTTTCTCTTCCATGTTTTTGTTTTTATATTTCTAAAACAAAAACATTTTATAAAAACATGATTTCAAATTCAATAAATTAAAAATAAAACAAAATAAAATTTACAAAACATAAAATATAAAACACACAACAATATCTAACGACCTCTTAAAAATCTTAAACTTTTATTGAAAGAATCTTAAAGTGCATTGAAAATAAAAGGCAAGGAAAGTATATTTTACTGAAAAATAAATGCAATTTTCCCCTAAACAACCCTTTAAATGAACAAGCAGGAAACTATTTGGAGAGAAAAGAAAGTAAAATGAAAGAAATGAAAATTCTAGAAAAAAATAGAAAAATGCTATGAAAGTCTCCCCAAATGGCTTACCATTCCCTCCTATTTATAAGCAAATGTGAGGTGGTTCAACCAATCAAAATGCAAAAAAAATTCCAGCTAAGTTGCCACATCTTCTAGATCCTTCCAACTCATCTGTCTTGCTTTCGTAGCTTTCTTATATGCTTCTCTTTACTTCACTTTACTTCAAGCTTTCTTCATTTGATCTTGTGAGCTCTAAAAAGTCAAAATTATGTCTAATGAGAAGCCTTCAAATAACCAACCAAGCAACTCCAATTATCCTTCTTTGAATGTCCAAAATGGCACCACAATCCTTTATTCACCTAGCAAGTACATCCAACAAGCTTGCTTGAATTTTGCTTCCAATAATTTTGGCATCAATTGTAATCAATTTCTTCTTCAATTTTCTGCCAAATACAGACCATTTAGTGG
>NW_019168492.1:17135298-17205220 GCF_002303985.1 Durio zibethinus
TTATTTATTTTTTTTTTGTCGAAAATATATCTAATTATTCCACCATTTAGGCCTATTTAGAAATTTTCTCTTTTTTTTTTAATTTTTTTGTTGGATTTCTAAATTTTTCACCATTCGAGTTAATTTAGAAATATTTTCTTTTTTTTTTAATTTTTAAAATTTTTCACTATTTGGGCGTATTTAGAAATTTTATTTTTTTTATTATTTTTGTTGGATTTCTAAATTTTTCACCATTTGGGTCAATTTAAAAATATTTTTTTTGAAATTTTTAAAATTTTCACCATTTTGGCATATTTAGAAATTTTTTTTTGTTTTTGCAAAAAAAAATATTATGACAATTATTTTTTATTGAAATTTAATTTAAATTCTTCTACCATTTAGGACAAATTTAAAGAAATTTCTCACTTAAAGATTTTTTAAGAATTTACCATTTGAAATTTCTAAGAATCTAATTATTGGATAATTACCACATATTTTCAACCAAAATTTTATTTTTTAATTTTTTTATTAAAAATAAATATTAATTATTGTTATTGAAAGTTTATTTAGATTATTCCATTATTTGAGATAAATTTAAATAAAATTCCTCACTTAAAAAGTTTATAAAAATTTATCATTTGAAATTTTTATAAATTCTATCATTAGATAATTAATATTTATTCTCAAAAAAATATTTTATTATTATTTTATTTAATATCAAATAATTAAAACCATAAAACAAAGTGAATAAATAAATAATTATGCATAAAAAATGAATAAACAATCAATTAAAGAATAAAAAAAAATAAGAACAAGTACCAAATAATTAAAGAATTTAATTTAAAAAAAACTAAATATAAGTAAGTAAAAGTACCAAAGTTGACGTAACCTCTAGGATGAAATTCCACCAAAACAAACCAATGTGCTAGCCTATCAGCTCACTTTTCTCTTTATTTCCTTCTCTACCAGACCCCGCAACTCTGATTCTTCTTATCCAAACAGAACCAACTTGAACCACGAAAAATTAACACTGTGATTGTTTGGAATTGGTTTCTATCACAGATGGTAATTCGTGTTCAATGGTTTAGGCATTCTGATCCATAGTGGCACTAGGCTGGCTGTCAGTGAACGTTGGTTGGCAATGGCCTGATGGTGCGCCGTCCTCCCTATTATGCTACACTTCTTTATATTTTCTCTGCTGATTGTGTTTCTGTCCCTGATTTTTTTTGTGTGCTTGTGTGATCTGTATGGATATGTATTTATAAGTTATGAATATGAGAACTCCAATCTAGAAAAGAATTCCAATTTTCTTTGAATTCTAATTTTAAACTCAATTTCAATTTTACAAACCGGTTCCAACAATTTCACATAAACTCAACTATTTATTTTTTCATTTTTTCAGCTTTTCTATTTTTTTATTTTTTATTAGCAAAAATCACAAGTAATCCCTAGGACAGATTGGGTTGTCTATACTTCGGACTAACTTGATTTCTGTAGCTGATCATTTGCCGTTATGTCCATCCAAAAGTATGATAAATAGTGTGGTATCAGGCGTAAGTCTTCCAAAATGGTGCTTATAGACTTATTGGATATACACTAAGATGTGAAACACCTTTGGTATTAATATGGATTTACCTTGTTGTTTTCAAGGAAATATTAGCATGATCATATATTTTAGTTAAACTTGACCATGTATTAGACCATAGTTCTATCAAGTGAACAACAAATGCAAGGTCTATGTGTCTCTGTGTGTGTGTGTGTGTGTGTATATAACATTGATGTGAGGCATAAGCATGAGTTTTCCATAAAGCACATACGTGGATATTATATTTAGTAAGACTTTAACAGTGAAAAATAGTACTACTAAATAAGATGTCAAATCGAGAGAACCTGGGTGAAAATTTTGGGGGGCTGTATTTACGTGGCTAAATAAGTTGAATCCTATGAAATTGAACAACCAAAGCTGGTGGAACATAGTTCAATCTAGAAGCAAGGGGTTTTTTATGAGTTAATAACAAAAGAGAGGTTTTCTTGGGTTTGAGATTGATCTTGGTTAGCAATTCCTTTCATTTCTATGGTTCATTTCTGTTAATTACTTATAAACTTACAGTTGTCTGTTGAAATTGTTGGGTGCAGTTACCTGGCAAAGATACTGGCTCCAGAAGGTTCAAAGGATGTGGCTGTGGGGAAACCTATTGCAGTAACAGTAAGTCGCCATTGTATGCTTTTACGTTGACTTATTTCATATCTTGTTGTAAATTACTTGATGCAATTTACCTCTTCATATTTAGTCAAAGGATTTTTTGAAGTCAGGTTAATGGCAGTGACTTGAGGCACATGGGGCACTAATGCTTGTTATTTTGCAAGGTTGAAGATCCAGTTGATATTGAAGCTGTAAAGACCACTACAGTCAAAAAGCGAGAACCAACTCATCATGAATCCAAAAGTAAAGTTAGAGAGCAGAAGTCTGGTACAAAGATCAGTACATCAGCAAAGTTGCTTAGAATATGGATTAGATGCATCATCACTAAAGGCATGAGGTCCTCATGGTACTTTGCTAAAAGGAGATGGTTTGGCTGCAATTAAGTCCGGAAAAGGATCTTCCAAGATATCTTCATCTGAGAAGAAAAAACCATCAACTCAAATCATCCTAAGAAATCTCCTTCAGCGAGGCCTGAGTCAAAAGCTCATCCACAGCAATCAGATTCTTTCGAAGACTCGTCCAATACTCAAATTTGCAAGGTATATTTCATTGTTCAGTTATAAGGGAATTAACAAGGCAAGAGACTTTGGCCTTGACCTTTTCTAACTAGGTTATTATTTAAAGATAGGAAGAGCATTATGGACTGGTTTTAATCTTTGTTCCTAAAATAAATGTGCCTTTATATTGCATTGGCCGTCAGATAAAACTTAAAATCTCTAAAGTCCTGTGACTGCAGATGGTTATACCAAATATTGGATAGTGAAAAAATGACCTGTTCATACATTTTAAGTATAGCTTGAAATAAAAAATTGAAGCATGCATCAATATAAGAAAGGTAAGATTTATGCGCTAATGACCAAACTGATGATAAAGGCAGATGGTGGTGTTGGAGAAACATTCAAAGGACATTGGGTACAAAGTTTGCATGTAATGGTTTGATGAATCAGTTGCACTGACAAGTGATTTATTTTAAGTAGAGTTCACCAAAAGGACACAGGCCTTTATGGCTATTGCATTATAGAATCACAGATTATTGATTGAATGGGATTAGTAAGGGGTTTGATTGAGAGGGTTTTCTTTTATTATTTATTTATTTAAAACTTATTTATCATGTGTGACATGTTAGGGTTGGTTTTAAATATGGGCAGTATATCTTCATAAACTTGATATGAATACTTCTGAATTAATAACATGTTAGGGTTGGTTTTATGTAGAGGCACTGGAACTGTGATATAAGTATTTGAACATGCTGGTCTTCCTTTATGTCCCCGTATGCTATTTGCAATACAAAATGTCTGAAGGCTTTTCCTTAATATTTGTAGTTAATTTATTCGTTCAGATATAATTGGGTTCATTGAAGAGAATTAAATTTCTAAGCCCAAGGAAAGTCCTATTATTGATTCTTTGTTCTTTTCTAAGCAGTTTGAAGAGAAATGTGTCTCTGTTACTGCTATAAGTTCTTTACAACCTTTGCATTTGTTATACCGTCAAATGTTGTTATTAGTAAGATGTAGTTTAATTCATCTATTTGTCTGATATCTTTGGATTTCTCTTTTCACATGTTTCCATACTAAATTTTGTATTGGAATTTTATTTTGACTGGTCTAAACCAGTAAATATGTTGTGTTATATGGTTTAGTGAGTGAATGAATGAAAATTCATTCTGTTAAACTCTGGTTCTCTCTTTTTACTGAATTTGTGTTCATTCTGCAGGTTATTGCGAGGAGGCTATTGGAATCAAAACAGACTACGCCACATTTGTATTTATCTTCTGGTATGAACTTTATATATTTATATACTGATTTTAGCATCATTTAACTTTTGATCTTAAAGGTATTATTGTGTTCTTCAGATGTTATACTGGATCCTCTTCTTTCGTTTAGGAAGGAGCTTAAAGGTATGGAATAAATTCCTGTATCATCAATTTGATCTTTCACACCTGTAGTTTTACTGACTGCTAATTGTTCTATTCTTTCTCCATTTGCAGAGAAGCATGATATTAAAGTTTCAGTTAATGACATCGTCATAGAAGCAGTGGCAATTGCTTTGAAAAATGTACCTGAAGCTAATGGTAAGACATAATTTCAACAAAACTGGTCCTTGTAGATTTCTGAGTAAACGTGGTATAGGAGCCAAGCCAACACAATTGGCTATTGAGCTTGACCAATTGTAAAATGTAGTAAAGATTGCTAGAAATGTGGGGTGATATTTATCTCTAGGACTAGATTCCACTCTGTTATGCTGCTGTGAAACATTGGGAATGACATAAATTTTTTAAACTGATGCAAGCTCAAAAATGCTTTTATTAGTATTTTTGCATCTCTAGAAAAACTACATTGGGAAGAAAATATTTTGAGTTTTTGATTCTTTTCTACCTTTATTTATTTCTTTTGTGTTGATTCATTGGCTGGATTCTTAGTTGGGGGCGGGTGGGGCGGGGGGGTAACACTTTCCCATTCCTTTACCAACCCTACTTGCCTTTTCATATGCTCAAACCAGAACTTCAACCTTCCTTAATGAAGGAAATGCCATAAGATGGTGTGGTCATTTTATTTCTTATACCTCAGTAGTTCAACAATTAATTTGTAGTTGCTGATCTATAAATGGTTTTCAGCTTAATCTGAAAAGAGAGTTCTGGAGAATGTTAGTGTTTGTATAAAATATTTATTCACTTTGATAGAATCTGAAGCTGAGTATTTACATTATTACCAGGTGGGTCTATGAGCCTCCTCTAACATCCGAACAGGAAAAGACTTATCTTGTTTTTTGTTGATAATATATGGTTGCATCGAAGAAGTTTCAAACAGGAAGAGCACTTAGACTGCTAATTTATCATACGTTTGTGTCGAGTGTACACACTGCGTATAGGAAATTTCCAGTATCAGCTTATCAGTAATAAGTTCTATTTTATAAAGTGGAAAATAATTACATTATTCTGTTTTCTTCGATTAAATTTAGCTTTCATACAAAAATGTTGGCTCTTTTGGCTTATTTCTATTAAAAAATTTGCTATTTCAATGACCGCAGCTTATTGGGATGTTGAGAAAAGGGGAAATAATTGTGTGATTCTGTTGACATATCAATTTCAGTTGCTACTGAGAAGGTATGTTTCCAATAAGATGTAGTTCTCGGGCTCTATAGAGCAACGGGTTTCATATTATTTTATTTGGATTGCAGGGTTTAATGATTCCAATTGTAAGAAATGCAGATCAGAAATCCATTTCATCAATCTCCTCAGAGGTACTTTCATTTTTGACCTCTACCCTTTGTTGATTTTAACAACTTTGTTTGGCTCCACTACTCTGTAGTGTAAGTGATATGACTGCGGTTTTAAGCCTAGCAGCCTCGCGTTGGACATAACATAAACTTGAGCTTTCTCAATTTTGGTTACTTTACACCAGATCATTAGGTTTATTGCCTATGTACTCTGCCTTTTAAGCTTGTTTAAATCTCAATTCAGAAAGGTAATGCTAATTATGAGGTTTTTATATTACCTTATTTTGGGTTGATTTTTAGGTTTTGATTTGTGCCAAATTGTTGATATATTTACAGTGAGAAAAAAACAAAAATAAAATCTTGAAAACGTAAATTCTCAAAATGCCAAACCACAAACAAAGAATTTTTTTTTTATTATATCAAAAAGATAAAATCTTAGTACAAATAAAAAAAAAATGTCTGATTCAAAATCAAACTTTTGATATCCCTCAAACATCTTTAATCACTAGGTTAAAAGTTTGGGGACACAAACAAAGGCTTTGAATATTGATAAAGTTGTTCTAAGTTTGATATTTTTTATCAAATTTTTTGAGTTTGATATTAGATTTAAATAAATATTAAATTTCAAAGGTTTGGATTAGTTCTGCATTTGATATTTTTGATTTAGGATTTAGGCTTGTAAACTGAACGCAACCATGATAGTTTTTGCAACTTCAACTACAATTTTGAGTTTGAAATACCTACCAAATAGTTTCTCCTTTAAGAGAATGGGCCTTGATCCAAGCAATTCAAATTGAGCCCGTTTTACACGATAAAGACCAAATATATTAGATGATACAAACTTTGTTCAAACTGAAAAGATCTTTAAATATACTATAGATTTTATGGAATATTTCCCCATCATTTTAGTTCAATTTAATGGTTAATGAAATATGAAAAGTTTTCTAAATAAAATTAATTCGTTTTTTTTTTCTTTCAAAATTTTATTTTCAAGGCATTAGTTAATAAAATATAATTTTATTTCAAAAGTTTATTTTCAAATAATTAATTAAATAAAATATGAAAAAACTGGAATTAATATATATAATTTGTATAACTTTTCTTTTCCTACCTATTTTTAATCAAACTCAATAGTTACTATGATATCAAAAGTTTTTTTTAATAAAATTTATTTCTAATTTTTTTTAAACGTTGTTTTCAAATCATTAATTAAAAAATACAAAAAATTCACATTATTTTCAAATCATTAATTTTATGCTTTTTCTTCTCCCTATCATTTATGTAAAAAAAAATAGTGATATTTTAATTAACAATTTTTATTTTAAACCAGGTGACGACATTGACATTTTTCCTTTCAAAGATTTGTTTTCAATTTATTAAATAATTGTATAGAAAATTAATAATTGACAAATGAAAACAGGAGGAAATTTATAGAAAAATGATTAGTAATTGTTGTACACCAAAACATTTTAGCAAAATATATCTTCGGACTATTTAACTTCAATCAAGAGTTCAAGTATATCAAGAAAAAAAACTAATTCTTCTAAAATGAGAAAAAAATTGACAACTTTCTGAATACAAAAATATAAACAATTATATCATATGTTCTTACTTGAGTTACTTGTATTTTAGCTACTCACCATTTATTGAATAAAAAATTTTGACACCTTCATAGAATAAAGTAACAGGAAAACCATTGGCATCAAGTTAAATAAACTTTGCATCGTTTTTTTTCAAAATATGATTCAATAAAACTATGGATTCCAAATAAAACATATCACTCTAATGTTCCTCTAAAAGAAAATAAAAATAAAAAGTCATTGCAAGAAAAATTATCGCATTTCTCAAGAAGAAACACCACACCGCTTTTGGCCATGATTTCATGAACTTTCTTAGACATTCCACGCCATTGGAAGGTGAACTTCCAATTCACAAACACACCATAAATCTCTCACTCAAGCTTCATGCAATCACAAAAAGAGAAGAAACAGCACAATCTATTCCACGCTGAATTCATAAGTTACATACTGCAATAAAGTTACAAAACTTTCATCAGTTCCCTTTTTTTATTCTTTTTTTTTTTTTTGGACAAGAAGCTTGCGTTCATATTTTGAAAATCAATTTCTAACAATAATCAAGTGCTAGAAAAAAAGATGAACTTCAAGAAGCTTGCACCTACCTCTATTGTTATTCTTTTTCATCATACTTATTAAATTGGTTTGTGAATAAGAGAAAAAAAATGCCCAAACTGATAATTGATAAATTAATAACATCATACCATATAAAAATAAGAGACAATAATTTATAAACTTAGATGAGTAGGTATAAATGATGATTGACTAACTCTAAACATTTCAAAAGCTTAAAATTATAAATCTATAGAAACTGAATCAATAGAAATTCAATAATGGCTTATGTGATTAATAACATCTATTTTATCAAAGCAAATAATTAATAAATTGATATTCACTTTTAGGTAAAGTCATTTCATACTTTTATCTTTAAATTTGTTTAATTTCAATAAATATATATGTTATATGGTAAATTCTTAAATGAATATTATTTTAATTATGTAAATATGTGTTCAATACTAACAATATTGTAATTAAAATCTATGTTAAATAGCAACTAATATAGTTAATTTATCAAAATAAATAAAACATATTTTGCAGATTAAGCAAAAAAAAAAAAGCTATATATTTCAGTGTTCAACAAACAAAATAAAATAGCTTGTTGTTATTATTATCCTTGAAATAAAAAAGAGTTGTAACAAAAAGGTATTCCTAATCGATGATTATATTAATAAATAATGTAAGTAAATAAAAATTAATTTAACTTACTGGCTCTCTTCATTTTAATTTATGTTATGGTTAATTATATAAAAATTATAATCTATATATATGTTACTTCTAATCATACATAACATATATAAATTAATTATATGTATTGAGAAATAATATGAATTTAATAAAAGAAATATAAAAGAAAACACAAATATACAAAATGAGCCTAACTTCCTATACATGTAACCACACATCCAGGTGAAAAGGTTATTTATTAATCAAGAAAATCCTTTTCATATGTTTACAACTACCATGCTTCCTTACTTAGACATAGAAGTTATTGAAATTCACCGGCTATGCAAATCTCATAATTATTTAAACTCTTTTAATGATTTAATGCAATTAAAACTCTAGTTTCACTGTAAAATTTAAAGTGTTATTAAGAAAAAATTACTTTAATAAAGAGTTCAAAGTTAATAAATAAATATATAGATAAAAATTCAAAAGTGGTGAAAGTACCTTGATTATTGAACCCAAATACGTATTATGGTAGTAGTAACCTTAGCCTGCAAAAAAAAAATATATAAAGCTTAACGGAATACCTTCTTAAAAAAATTAGAAAAATATAAACTATGTACTTTTATATAAGCTTAAACTATATATAATTGCATTTCTTACCATGTTAATTAATCCTGCGTAATGTTGTTTAGATATTCTCTTTTGATATTCTTCAGCATGGATACAACATTCTTCATATCTAATCTATCTTCAGGTAATTCAGTTGAACAATCCAAAGCTAATCTCATAATAGATGATATACAATTTGCTTTAATAACAAAATATTCATCCATTTCTTGCACTAAACTAGAATCTATTACACCAATTATCTCATTTGATAATGACCTTTTCACCCAATGCTTTATATTCATTTCTCCAACGAAAATTTCATCTGTGGGCTTCTTTCTTGTGAAAGTCTCTATTAATAGAATACCATAGCTATAAACATCACTTTTTGTCGAGATAATTCCCATCGATCCGTATTCTGTATTTTAAATATAATTGAATCATTAAAACGATCTCATGCAATAAAATGATAAAATACTAATATCTACTCGTCTTGGAATAGAGAAAAAATTAAAAAAAATGAAAAAATCACCTGGTGCCATATAGCCAACAGTAGCTAGTGTCATTGTTTGTTTGATGGAATCTCCTTCTCCCAATAGCTTGGCAATTCCAAAATCTCCCACGTGTGCAACCATGTCCTCATCCAATAAGACATTACTTGGTTTTAGGTCACAATGGATTATAGGAATCGGATGTCCCAAATGGAGGTATTCTAATGCCGATGCAACATCTATCATTATGTTGATTCTTTGTAGGATATCCAATACATAATTGTAAGAATATAACCATTTCTCAAGGCTCCCATTAGGCATGAACTCAAGCACTATGGCTTTGAAATCAATAGTTGAACAACAAGTAATAACCTTGACAAGATTGCGATGAAGGATATTGCTCATCACTTCACATTCAATGTCAAAACTCTTAAATGCTTCATCTATTTGCAAATTGAAAACTTTTATTGCGACTTCTGTTCCATCTGAAAGTATTCCTTTGTATACAGAGCCAAAACTTCCTGAACCAAGTAAGTTATTCCCACTAAATCCACCAGTCCCTTGCAATAGTTGATTATACGAAATTCTTCTCCTTTTCTTGAGAGGAATTAAATCGTTAACCATTGCCAAATTCATATTCCCCCGTTGCCCTTTTTTGTAGACAATTAT
The DNA here is from genome assembly GCF_002303985.1 of Durio zibethinus. Next base: position 17,145,264 of record NW_019168492.1, read on the forward strand.
GACAGCTACAACTATTATTATTGAAGCAAATGTTGGTAAAACATACCTCAAAGCATGAAGAGCGGTCTTCTTGAGTTTTGGATGGATTTTATTTTTGCAAGGTGAGACTTGTAGTCTAGGTGAACCACATAGTGCATAATTTTTCATGAATGATTTGGCTGTGAAGTTCAAAAAGGGCCCTCCACTTGGTATTTCTCCTTCCAATCTATTGAAAGACACATTAAAATAATTGAGATCATAAAGTTTTTCCAAAGACTTGGGAATGACTCCAGAGAGATTGTTGTTAGATAAATCCAAGCTTTTCAAACTTATCAAGTGACCCAATGATTTTGGAATAGGGCCTTGTAATCTATTTCTAGAAAGATTCAAAACCTGTAGATCATAGAGACTTCCAATTGTGGACGGAATATCACTTGATAATAAATTCCTTGACAAATTCAAAGAGATAAGTACCTTCAAATTTCCAATGTCAAGTGGAAGTGAGCCACTAAGATTGTTTGATGAAAAGTCCACTTCTAAGATATCTTTAAGGCTCCAAAAAGTTAAAGGTATTTGCGAATACAATTTGTTGGAGAACAAGTATAGATGTCTCAGAGAAGTCAAATCACACAAACATGTCGGTAAAGGTCCATCAAGCTCATTAGCACCCAATGATAATTCGTACAATCCCTCCAAACCACAAAGATCGTGTGGGATAGAGCCTTGTAACTTATTCCCAGAAAGATTCAAAAGTTGGAGATTTTTTAGCCTTCCTATTGTTGTTGGAATAGGTCCAGTCAATTTATTAGAAGAAAGGTCTAACAATATAGCGTTGCTTAAGCTACCAATTTCCATGGGAATGCTGCCTCTAATTTTGCAATCAACGACCAATAATTTTTGAAGTGATGTGGAAAGATTTGAGATAGAAGTTGGAAGAATTCCATTCAATGGGTTGAATGATAGGTCCAAAATTCTTAGATACCTGCAATTTGCCAAGGAATAGAGAAAGCTCCACCCATGAGTTGAAATTTTGGTGGTCAAATCATTCGACGGAAGGTTCAAAATCTCAAGGAACCTCAAATTCCCAAGTGTATTTGGAATAAGGCCATAGAATGAGTTTCTATCTAAATCTAGGACTCTGAGCTTAGAAACATTGGAGATAGAGTCAGGAATATTTCCACTGAGATTATTCTCCGATAAGTAAAGCTGCTCAAGATTTGAAGCAGAGCTCATGTATGGTAATTTACCTAAAATGAGAAAAAATAAGTTTTCAACTTTCCATACAAGAAATAAATTAATTGTTTTGCTTTGTTGTGTTTTTCATGAATCTATGATGCAAGCTGAAGTGAATGCAATGCTTACATATACGAACATGAGTGAGGAGAAACATGAAAAAATTATAAATATGAAACAACTTCAAGTTTTTCTTGTTTGATGATCTGGAATGTATATATAGTTTATAAATATTTTTCATATTTATAATGATTAGAAGGCTCCATGCTTACGTATAATAAAGTAAAAAAGAGGAAAAAGGAAAAGAAAAAGAAAAATGAAGATAGAAGAAAGGTAGGGAGAAAAGAAAATATTATTAAGGTTTCTAGTATATGCTTAAAATGTTTTCCATTTATGTGAGAATTTTATTTCTTTAACTTATCTCAATTGCTTTAATGATAAAAAGATTAAAGAAATTTTGGATGATGAAATTGTTCATTAAAGAAAAAGAAACAAGACAAAAATGAAGAAAATAAAAAATAAAAATATATTTACATTAATTTCTTTGAGAAAGTGTAATTATTTGAAAATAAATTAAAATTTTTATCTATGCCATTTTAGGAAAAAAGACTCAAGAGAAATGATAAAATTTCTTTCATTTTAGACTATATGCATAATAAAAGAGATAACTACAAAGATTCTATTCAAAGATTGTTAAAAAGATTACTCTTTTTAGTTTGAAAATCACTTTCTTTCTTCCCTAAGGTTAGATAGAACCTTACGAATGCTCTACCAGAGGAGGTTCATTTGAGATATGTTGGAGTAATAGTGTATACATCTTCCTACTACAATAAAAAATTCAGTAATATGATGACAAAAAATGTGAAACTAATGAAAAAGATTTTAAAATGATGCTTTCGATTACACAATTATTACAGGGTGAAAAGCCTTGCCTAAGTCCGATTTAGAGGGTGAAGTAAAGGTAAATCAAAAAGCTCTTCTTGGATACTATGAAGGCCACATAAGAGCATTACCTTGGGAGAAAAAAATTTGTTACACTGTTTGTTGATGGAATTTTTCTACGATGTAGTCTCTTTAATCTCAAGCAATGTTTTGTCAGATGTGGGAGGGTGGGTGATTTTTATGTCCTAAAAAATCAAAAGAGAGCCAAAAATGTCTTAGATGATTTTGTCCATTATCTTGATCTACGGGATGCATTGAGGGCTGTCAAATTTCTAAATGGTTAGCTCCTGAGTTACTCCACTCTATATGTTCAAATGGCAAGGAATGATCAAAGGTCTCCTGCTAGTTCTAACCCCACCACTCACCACATGGAAAAAGGTGTAAGCTGCATAGAAGACTTTAGAGATGAACGATCTTATGCAGAGGTGGTTCATATGTCTGTCAAATGCACTCAGTTAAAGGATAACATTGTATCAGATGGTCAAAAAGAAGAGGTTTTAAAATGGCTTAACATCCTTGAATACATTCCTGAAAATTTAGATTTGGTTGGATTACAACGGAATGCTGTTGGGATAGTTAGATATTCTGATACTGCAAATGCCATTGATCAAATCTTGTCAGAGAACTTCGATGATCGTTCTGTCACTATAATGGGTGAGAATATGGTTCTTTTGACTTTTGAAAGCAAAGAAAGTAGGGAAAGACTTAGATGAAATTCTTTAAGTAAAATTTATGAAGTTTTTAACCAAAAATGATTAAATAAAAATTAAAATAAAAAATCAAAACTGATCGACTAAAATATCTTGTTACATAGATCAAGTATGCAAAATTTGAAAAAATTTAAAAAAATTTTATATTTTTTTATATAGACATTTTTTAGTAAAAATTTTATAAAAATTTTTACCGTTAAATAAATATTGATCAAATTTAAACTATAAATAATATTTTTAATAATTTTTTTTTTACATATTATTGATCTTCACATTAAATTCTATCAATCTATCTGTTTTGATTTTTTTATTAAAGTTTTTATTAAATCATTTTTAAGAAAAAATTTTACAAACTTCACCTAGAAAACTTTATGTAAGTTTTGTCCAAGAAAGTATGTTATTATCTCTGGAACTTGGTTAGTAGTTTCTATTGAGCTTATAAGCAATAGTGATCTAGACGCTGAGAAACTTTTCAATGTTGAAGAAAAATTTCACCTTTTTACTGTTGGGGAACACTACAGCTCTGATATCATTTGTTGGGCTAAAAGCCTCCAATCCAATCGCACCAGCGAAAGCGAAATCAAACAATAAATCAAACACACAAGAGACAACAATTTAACGTGGTTCGATCCAACTGACCTACATCCACGGATGAGAAACAAGATCCACTAGTTGTAGAGAATTACAAACTTACATCAAATCATCAACCTCACTTAACAATCAATACTCATAAGACACTCTCAATGTCCTCTAGTCCTATGGAGTATTCTCAATCTAAACAAATACAAACCCAAACCCTTGTGCACCCTTTCAACATAACCAAACACATACCCATATGCTCCCATACATCATACCTATGTGGACCCTCTCAGTCTCCTCTAGTCCACTCACAAACAATCATACACACCCATAAGACGTAGAGCCCCAATACTCCTATGGGGTGTCTATCCCACAAAATCCTACAACTCTCTTACATCTTTTTCTCATACCTAACCCTATAGAGACTTCACTTATTTATAACCATACAAACTTGCCCATTAAGAATCCCTCTCCTCTTAGAATTCTTCTCCTATAAGTCAAACTTGCCTATTAAGAATTCCTTTCCCTTTTGGAATTCTTCTCTTGCAAATCAAACTTACCTATTAAGAATCCTCTTTCTCTTAGAATTCTTCTTTTGCAAGTCTTCTTGTCTATCAAGCAATATCTGACAAATCTCTAACAAATCCCAAACAAATCTCTTATGGGATTTAAGTCAATATTCCCAACATTTACTACTATTCGAGCAGGTAAAAGAAGGAAAAAAAGTTAAGGCAAAATATTGGACAAGATCCAATCGCAAGTCTCGCCAGATAAAGACAACTCTAGTTTCCAATGTTCAAGAGCACTTATGAGATGAAGATATTCGTTGTCGAAATAGAGCTTTTCTAGAAGGATATGATAGTGGTTATGAGGTTAATGTTGGGAGTTTTAGCGTTTTGCTATTTGTATGCTTTTGGGATATGGAAGTGCCCCTATGTAAAAAGAACCATTGACCATGAAAGTTGTTGTCTATATTTTTTGAAATTGTGATGCTTTGGAGATCAATTGGGGCATCCAGTTTGATAAAAAAATTTTAGAAAGCTGAATGATATGGTAGATGTCATGGCAAAGGTGGGTGGAGATTTTGTCATGGCAAGGGATAGTGGTGTTTGCTTTCATTATTTGTTTACCGACCATGGTAGTGTTTTTTTTTTTCTTCTTTTTTTGTTTGGATGTCATGATTTCTTCTTTTTAGGTGGAAGTCTTTCGTTAGAATTGTGCTAGATTATTATTATTTTTTTTGTTTCTGGTATGGCTTTAACTATGTTTCTTGGTTAGGTTCTTGTATTTCACTGATGATGGTCTTTTGATCTCTAATAAAAATATGGCTTAGCAAAAAAAAAAAAAATACACAACTATTGCTTTTTATTTCGTAAAAGAACAGTTAAATTCCCTAATTTGACAAACAAACAAAAAAAAAAAAAACAGGATAAAAGTAGCACTTATTTTTATTGCATATAATAAAAAGAGAGCATATAATTTACAACTATTATAATTCAATTAATTAATTATAATTTAAAATTATGTAAAATTTATCAAAATTTTATATGTAACCCATATTTATAAGTGACGATCCTTATATAATATTCTATTGTGATTAGATAATAATTATAATATTATAGTAAAAAAAGCTACAACTGAAATGCTTCAGATAAAAAGTTAAACAACTTTAAACAAATGTATACGTTACATTAATACAATCCGGTGACAAAAGCTTGGTAGTTAGGGATGAATTGGAAATTGACATGTGCTTGGATAAGTGAAGAATTTAGTTTTTTTAATTTTGAATGTTGATTTTTTTTGGAACGGAGTACGATTAAAAAAAATCATTAATACTATATTTTAAAACTATGGTTTTTGTTATTTTTTTTTAAATTGTTTTTGATCAAATATAATTAATCACAAGTTTGATCCTTAGTTACCATATAAACTTTACTCATATGTCTTAAAAGAATGGGCTGACTAAAAAATAATATAGGCTAAGTAAATGTATAAGCCTTAATTTTTGTATTAAAAGAGTGGACTTAATATATAATGTTATAATAATTTTAATCTAATTTTAATTTCCATATTTAAATTTATTATTTATATGTAACATAATAATGCTCAAATTAAAATTACCTTATCCATTCAATAAAAATTTAATATTTTAGAAGATTTAAATTTAATATTTTATTATACTATTGCATCTTGTGAATAAATAATAAAATTATATTAATTTTAATACAATGTTACATGTTGTTAACAAATAATAATTTAGAAAACCTATAAAATGAATTGACCTAATGTCTTTAGGTAATAATAGAAATTACAAAATGGATCAGTTACAATTTAATGAAAACTTAAATCGGTGTTAAAAGAAAAATATTTGAGGGAATAAACACTAAAAGGTTTTTAATTTGGTTTTATTGACATGGAAAGACTCTTTCTTTCCTACTTCAAATTAAATAATCATTACAATACAGGTTTAAATTATAATTTTTTATGCAATTTTCTATTTTAAAATACACGTTTTTACATGTACTTTATTATATCATATTTTCATTTCTAGAATCTCTATCTCTTTCTACTTCTCATTTTTCTTTCATTTTTTTTTCCTTCTTGCTATTCAGGTTGTTTTTTTTTTTTTTTTCAAATTTCAAAATTTTTGGCTTACTTTTTATCATCTTTTACTGTTTTCAATGTACAGAATATCAAAATACAACATTCATTTTAATTCCATGCAGTGGGAAAAAAAGGATAATTAACAAATAGCTCCATTGATCTATTCTTTCCTCTCATCGAATTTTATTGAATCTTATATCTTATATTTCATTATTTTAACAACTTATTAAGAGCTAATCAAATATATTAATATGAATCTTGTATATAAACTTTTGAGTATACTTATAGAATCTGAATATTATTTTTTTTATAACTTCGTTATGATGAAAATCAAATATATTCATTTGAATCTTGTTTAATTTATCCCTTACAATCCTTTCTATATATACTAAACAATTTTAATTAATTTAACGATATCTATATGATTTAATTTTTATGATACATTTCACATGTAGCCAATATAACTACCCCATGCGGATACACACTATTAATAAATATAAAAGTAATAAAATCGATTGTTAAATTTTTTATTACACAAAATATAAATTTTAAATATTTGCAGATAAATAAATATAAAATATAATATAATAATATAATAATATAATAATACTACTTTAAGTTAGATGTAACAATAAATTAAGTCGGCATTAAATTAATATGGGAGTAACAAAGTACATTAATATTACTTTTTATTACATTATAAAACAAATCAAATAATTTTATCATATATAATTGCAATGGGATAATAAATAATAGCCATATTACATCACAAGTTTTGGGTACCTATCCTTTCTCCACATTGGCCAACTTTGTAGACTTAGCAAGTGGTGCGCATCTTAGTTAGGGGCATGACTCCATCATAAAATGTTTTTTTTTTTTTAAATTATAAATATTTTCCAAAAGATGGAATTTTCCATTTTCGGGTTTGATTTTCAAATTCTTTTGAGTCTGTTTTGCTTTTCCCTAATTTAATTGGAAACAGTTTTTGATTTTAATAAGATAAAAAAGGTTTGAAAAAACATTTCTCAAGCCTTTCAATGACACTTCATTTTTTTAACAGTTTTCATAATTTTATGATTATTTGTTTTATAATCCTAAACTAAACCTTTTTTGAAACTAAAGTAAATAATTTTAAATATAAAAGTAATGAAATGTTTATAATGAAATTACCTGATAGACTATTGTTGGCAAGACTAATTGCTTTCAAAGAAGAAATGTTGAAAATGGAATGTGGAATCAATCCACTTAACCGCATAAATGATGCAACTAATTTCTCCAATGAAATAAGATTCCCAATCTCCCATGGAATTTCACCTGCAAAAGGAAAAACAACTTTATTATAAAACTATCCACTTTCTAAACATTTCAATAATATTGAGGTTATTTAAAATGCAATAAAAGTCAATTACACAGGAAACTCCTAGTTTCTTCAATGTTTAAAATATGAAGGAATAATTAATTTCATCAATACTAAAAGTTTGAGTCAAAATGAGAAAGCATAAAAGAAAACCAAATGTGACTATTTTCATGTTGATCATTCTATTAATTTTTATTTTTTAGTTATTTTTTAATTTTTGTTATATATACAAAAATCATGAATATGATGTAATTTACTCTATTTTAGGTTTTTTTTTTATTACTTTTTGCAAAAACAAAAACAAATAGGAATAAAAAAATATATTATGATCAAACAGAGCCTAAATAATAAAATGTCCAAGAGATATCTTTTGGTTTATAAAATTACTTATCCCATTTGAATTATTTCCGTTGAATCAAATTGGAACCTAAGTTCCCACAACTATCACGACGAAATCCCACAGCAACTAGACAATCAAGCCTGATCTTAGGCTTTACTTGATCATTGAAGCAAAAAGTTGAGTTCAGCACAAAAGTAAGCAATATTCTTAAATAATTAATTAAAAATATTTTAATTTCTGTTAATAGTTTAATATATGATTTTACTTTTATATAGAATATTAATAGATTACATTTTGAATGCTTATTTTATTTTACCTTTTTCTCAATTTTAATTTAATTAGGTGGATACCACACATTGTCTCGGATTAAAATTTTTTTATTTTTTCATCCCTGTTCATTGATTTTTTAAAAAATTTTTACCTAATTTTAAACAAAGCAAAAAAAAAAAGGTAAAAGATAAAAAAATTCAAATGAGAGTGGCACATTGACATATAAATTAGCTTCTTATTCTCACAATAAATTTTATTAAAAAAATTTTTATTTTATATTTTTACGTGGGAAACCCACTTAATATCAAGCTTTGAATAAAAAAACCAGTGAATATATATAATTAAATAGGTAATAAAATATTTATTTATATATGTGTGTATATATATATATATATATATCATAGGATGGCTTGATGCAAAGTATCATAAATTTGATTTTGACATGTCCCTTGTTTCTATAAAAAAATTCGACTTAAATTTATTCGCTATTGATTTTTTCCAAAACCTCTCATATTAAATCGAGATGGATAAAAATATAGTGGATATTGATTGTTTTGTAATTCTTATCAATAAAAAATCAAACATGTGATGTACCCTTGATATTAGGTAGTTCCCACATAAAAATTAAATATGTAAAAAATTATAAGTTAAAATTTTGGAAAAAAATAAAATGGTAAAAATGACAAAGAGGAAAAAAAATCTTGATACAAAGTGGGTCTCACCTTTAAATTTTTAAATTTTTTAAAAATAGTTATTAAATATTTAAAAATAAGGAAATAAAGAAAAACAAAAAAATTAAAAAAAAACGAAAATTTTAATCTTTCAAAAAATAATTATTAAAATTTAAAAAAAAAAACAAAGAAGGAAAAAAAAAAAAAGAGGAGTACCACATGACACCTCTAGGATGGTCAAGTTTTGGTCAAAATAGCCTAAATTAATTATATAAACAGATATATATGTTTTAGTTTTTCCTAATTTCTTTTGTGTGCATTGTTGGAGTCTTGGTCAACGTAAAGCTATATTCAGTCGCGTAACTTAGGGAGTGTTAGTTTGAACAATATTTCACTATATAATTAGTTCGACAAAATTAGTGACAAATTAAATATTTTGCATTTAAAATTTAAGAACGAACTGTTTTGATAAAAGAAAATTATCAAAGGCAAAAAATAAAAATAAAAATTTTACCTTCCAAATTATTTCCCCTCAAGAGTAGCCCTTTGAGCCTCGTTAAATTTCCAATACTCCTTGGAATGCTGCCACTGAATCTATTGAAGGATAAAGTTAAATTTTGAAGGCACCTGCATTCATCTATACTTGATGGAATTTGACCAGAAAACTCATTTAAGGGCAAGTAAAGTGCCTCAAGATTGGGAAGATGACGACATATATCTTCAGGTAAACTGCCAGATAGACTGTTAAATCCAAGAGAAATCACGTGTAGGGAGGAAATGTTATAAATGACTGAAGGTACAGAACCAGAAAGTTGGTTAAATGCCAGACGAAGTATCTTTAGATTTAGAAGATTACTTATCTCGGGTGGAATGTGTCCTTGAACGAGATTGTGCCTCAAGTCCAAGATTTCCAAGTTGGACATTTTAGCTAGTGATTGAGGGATTGTACCTGTCAAATTGTTGCTCCGGAGGCTCAAATATAAAACTTTATTTAATCTCCCAAAACACGAGGGAATTTCCTCACTAAAAAAATTGAAGCTTAATTCTATGAGTTTCAGACGATTTAATTGCCCCAACTCTGTCGGTAAATGACCATAAAAATTGTTGTGACTCAAATCAAGAGATACTAAGAACGAGAGATTTCCCAATTGTGGAGGAACAGTTCCTATAAGATTCATGTTGGGAAGATTCAAAGCGTTGACTCTCCTATGCTTAGAAGCACAAGAGACACCAATCCAGTTGCAAACAGAGGTAGCGTTGGTCCAATTGTTTGCTAAGATATTGTGAGGATCAACGATTCGGTGTTTAAATTCGAGAAGAGCATATTGATCTGTCGTAAGGTTCCTCACACTCATGGCGTAACTAATCATCAAACAATGAATGAACATTAAAGCTGACGACAGAAAATGGAATTTTCTCATGTCCATGGCTGTGGGAATTGATGAAATGCAGGATGGTTTGAGGAAGTCTGCTCAAAGTAATAGTTAAATATAGAATCAACTAGACTTCGACAGGAAAGTCGTTCGATGGTCTTCGTCTTCACAATAAATAAACGAGTGAAACTTTTCACTTTGAAATTAATTTATATTTTAGCATCTTTTTTTTTTCTTTTTTCCTTTTTTTTTTCTATCTCTTTCTTTCTTTTTATTCCTTGTCTTGTACGCTTTATTAGGCCCCATGACTCCACGTGTTACGCGAGATTGTTGCAAAATAGTAATGCTGCATCTCTCTTCTTGGAGAAAATATAGTAATCTATGTTATTTTTAAACCAGGTGGAATCAATTTAATTAATGAAATTACTTAAATTTTAAGATAATAATAATAATAATAATATGTAGGTACAGATATTTATTTTTTGAATTTGATTTGTAAAAAAAAAAAAAAAAAAACTACATATCCAATACATCGAGTAACATCTTTTATTAGCTAACTTCCTTTTTTAATCAAAATATTTTCTTCTTCACTCACATATCAAGTGTGTCATAATCTAAAAAAATAAAATTAATTTAATTATTAAATTATTTTTATAAAATAAAATATTACTATGGCCTATTTGTAATGTGAGTTTTAGTATTCAATAAAAATATGCCAAGTAAAAATTGCTCCTATACATAGCATAGTAGATGAGCCCAATAGTTAATGCTATTGAAATTATTTAAAAAATGGAAATACTTCCAAGTTTCGAAATTTACTAGATTTAAGGATCGTGTTTCAATTCGGTTTTTATTTTATTATTTTGTTATTATTTAAACACTCGAGATATAAATGTCAATTATAAGTAAGAATAATATTTTAATCATTCTTTTATAAACAATCAACTTATAAATAAATTAGTAAACACAATCTACTTCTAATAATAATCCCAAATTAATATTTAATTAATATCAATGCACCCTAAAAATTTAGCAAATGAATTACTCAAATAAACATAGAGATAAATTAAATTATAAAAATTTAAAATTAACACATCAAATAAATAAAAACATAAAGCATAATTTTATATTTATAATAAGAAAAAAAACCATAATAAGAGCTCAAACATAATGAAAATTTTATTCAACATCTTAAAATAAGTCCAAAATACAACTCCCAATATCTCTCATAAAATGTCAAAAGTACCCATAAAAATTAAATTAAATCTTTCTATGACCCTTGTGAACATGTGTCATCACCACATCTATCTGTAACTAATTTTTAATTTATAATGAAAGGTGTTAAATCGATTATAGTTTTGTAAAAGAAAATTTCTAAGGTAATAATGATGATAATGTTGTTAGGATACAATACAATCTAAATTTTTTTTTGCTAAATAAATTTAAATTTATTTTTAAACTAAAATTGTGAATATATATAAATATATATATAGATATACACACACACACTAATGGTAACGTGATTGAGTTGCAGTCATGAGTTAACCAATTGGTAAATTTACATTAAATCCAAAGTTAAAATAGAATAACAATATAAATTTAAGATTTAAAAAAAAACTTTTTTAATCTTATTAAAAAAAAGCTACCCACCCATAAAGTAACATCCTATAAAAAAATTAATTTTTAATGAATTTTTTTCGCCCCTCATGAGTATATTAAAATCTAGTACTTTTATTAAATTTTTGATTGATATGGTTTAAAATGGATTTAGTATTTCATATATTTGTATTATGTCAATATCATTATACACGTATAAAATATGAAAGTTTTCATATCAAATTCATGTTGATAAATTAAATATAAAATACTTTTTTTTGTTGTTGTCAAATCCGCATAGAATTTTTGTCAAAACTTTAAATAATATCACTTTCACATGTTTTTTCATATAATTTTAATCTCATGTGATCGTGTTATATTTAATATTATCATATATATATATATATATATATATTGCAAATGATTCCACCTAATGCAAGCAATTCTCTCTCCAATTGACCCTGACTAAGAAATTTTGAAGTCAGAAAAGCAATTGACTTTGTTGCAAGAGCAAGGATTAATCTAAACCTTACCAAATCAAAGCAACCACTATTTTTTCTTTTTTTTTTTTGAAATCAAAGCAACCACTATTATTATTACGACATTAACATGTGAATTTGTATGGTTTCCAAAAACAGTAAGATCTTCTTCTAACTGCGTTCCGATCTTTTAATATTATATGATGAATTTGATTACTTTATTATCATACTTGGGTTGTTAAATAATTGAGACTGGGTGTAAAACCTCCTAATTTGTAACCACTACTTTTTTAAGGTGAGGAAATTAAAAGTATTTATTACCTAAATAGGCCATTTTTAAATTATTTTTTCTTTTCAAAGAGGTTTTTTTTTTTAACGAAATGTCAATTTTTATTACTAAACAGGTAGTCTAGTACTTTTATAAATCTTTGGATGAATTTGATATCACCAGGCAATTGATACCAACGGTCTTGGTCTTCACAATAAATAAAATGAGTCAAGCTTTTGATTTTGGGCCCTCTAATTTGCTTTTGATCTCCTTTTACAAACCATATCTAAAACCAATATATCTTTTTCTCTTTTTCTTTGTATTTATTGGACTTGCATACTTTGTGAGACCCAACTAGTCATTTCTCCTTGACTCCGCGTTTTACGCCATGGGCTTCTATGAAATTGCAGGCAGTCATTCTTTTATATAAATATAAATATAAATATAAATTATATATATTTCTCTAAGAGATATAAATTATATTAGGATAATTGATCATTGATAATATTCAATATTGACAAAAATAATTTTAAAATTTTAAAATACAATATCGTACTCAAATTTCAAATAAAAGTGATCTAATTATTTTTTAAAATTTATTTTCAAATCATGAATTTATAGAATATGAAAATATTAAATTAATATGATAATATCATATGATTTTTCCTTTACTTAACATTCTAGTTAATTTCAGTGGTTAGTAGAATATAAAAAGTTTTCAAATGAATTTTATTTATAATCTTTTCTTTCAAAAATTCTTTTTTAGTATTAATTAATGGAATATGAAAAGAATGAAGTTAATATAATAATATTTTAAAACCAAGTTATAAATTAAAATTTCTTTAAAATTTGCTAATATATGGGACCAAATATTTAATGAAATTCTTGTGCATTTTCATTTTACCCTTCAAACAATTCATAAAATTATATAAAAAAAAACTATATATTTTTCACATTTATCTTTTTAATTTAGTTCAAAATTTCTCTTGATTTCATTTATTTCAAATTTATCTTGATTTCATTTATTTCAAATTTATCTTGATTTCATTTATTTCAAATCGATAACTTTAAAAATCAATGACATTTGCTGCCTTGATATCATGTAACTGTTGACATAAATTTCAATAAAAAAAATTTAAAAAGATCTTTTTGTTTTTTGCCATATGATCATTGTTTAGGCTCGCTTTTTTTACCACAATTTTTTATTTAATATGTACACAAAATCAAATAAGGATAAAGAGATTTGAGGACACATGGAGTGTCAGTTTCAATTCAACCCTAAGATAAGTTTATGATAGTACCACATATCAAAGCCGTGATTGGTGTAATCCAAAACTGAGCAAGCAATTCTTTTTCCATGAGAGAGACAAAAGAAGTATCAATAAAGTTATTTTATTTTTCACATCCATAAAAGCAAATAAAGGAATCTAGTCAGAAAAGCTAAGGACATACTCTAAGTGCTAGGCCTTGAATCAATCCAAGTCATCTTGCTTTCGACAAACATCAAAGCAGGCTAAGAAATTTTAAGTCAGAAAAGCTAATGATCGTTTTCTAAATGCAAGGATCAATCAAGTTTCTAGGCCTTGAATCAATCCAAGTCATCTTGCTTTCGACAAACATCAAAGCAGGCTAAGAAATTTTAAGTCAGAAAAGCTAATGATCGTTTTCTAAATGCAAGGATCAATCAAGTTGTCTTGGTTTCACAAAATTTTAAGTCAGGAAAGCTAATGATTGTTTTCTAAATGCAAGGATCAATCAATTGTCTTGGTTTCACACACATCAAGGCAAACTAAGAAATTTTACGTCAGGAAAGCTAATGATCATTTTCTAAACGCAAGGATCAATCAAGTTGTCTTTGTTTCACACACATCAAGGCAGACTAAGAAATTTTAAGTCAGGAAAGCTAATGATCGTTTTATAAACGCAAGGATCAATCATATTGTCTTGGTTTCACACACATCAAGGTAGACTAAGAAATTTTACATGAAGAATTAAAACTATCAAATGCAAGGATCAATCAAGTGGTCTTGGTTTCACACACGTCAAAACAAACAGAGAAATTTCAAGTCAGGAAAGCTAATGATCATTTTCTAAATGCGAGGATCAATGAAGTGGTATTGATTTTACACACGTAAAAGCAGACCAAGAAATTTTAGGTGAAGAATTAAAGCTACCAGTTGCCAGGATCAATCAGTCTTCTTGCTTTTCTCTTGCATCAAAGCAAATCATTCTGTTATCATACCTCGGATAGGTAATTAAATAATTGAAATTGGGTTTAAAAGCTTTTAATTTGTAATTTTTTTTTCTTAAGATAAGGTAAATTAAAATCTTTATTATCAAAGAGATAGTAGTTTTAAATTTTTTTCTTTAAAAGATGTATTTTTTTTTATATAAAAGATGTCACAACTTAAATATTGAAAAAAAAAATGTAAGTATTGGGATTTAAATTTCAGATTTATTAGATGTAATCTCTTAAGAATAATTACATGAGCCAAATAAATTAAACTTTTAAATTATATTGATTGGATAACTCATTCGAACCCGAAAGCCCGTCCTAATTTTGGGAAGGCTTAGACATGAATTTTAGGTTCTTAAATGGGCCTAAACTTGAATTTTAGACCCATTTAAAAAATGTACTAGGCCATGGACATAAAGTTTAAGGTTTGAACCCGACTAGGCCTAAATAATTATTATATATTTTTTATATTTATATTACATAAAAACGTATAATATATATGTTAATATCCTATGTCTATATATACTAATCACATTCAAATATTAAATTAAGTTAACAAAGTATTTTTTAGGCTTTACTTTGTTGATTATTTATTTTATCATAATTAATATTTATTATAAAAATTATTTTTTATTTTAAAAATAAAATATAAGCAGGCTTCAATAAAGTCTTTTAAAAATTAATTAAGCCTAAGTAGCAAAATAAAATTATATTTTGGGATGAATGAGTATGAACAAACTTAAAATTTGTTAATATTCTAACTAGGCCAAACTAGAATCTGGTTCGACTCAATCCATATATGTAGACACCCTATTTGGTCCGGGCCCAAGGCCATTGGGCCTGATCAAATAGGGTTTGGGCCTAAGTCCATTGGGTCCGATTCAAGATCCAATTAGCAAGCCCAATTGGCTTTTATTTTTATTTTTATTTTTATTATTTGTCTATTTATTAATATATATTTTTTATTTTTTTATTATTTATCTATTTTTATTATTTATTTATTCTATTATTTATCTATTAATTTTTTTTTGACATTATCTTTTGCTTGATTTTTTTTTGCTAGGATTAAGGGATATTGATCAGAAAAAGTTGGAATTCTGTCATGGATATGGGACTAGAAGAGTCTGGATTGGATTCAAAGACTTGAATCCAAATCTCAGATGGAGTTGGGATTGATCAGAAGAGTTTCTGATCAATCCCTATAAATAGGTCCATAAATCACACAGAAAAGGCACAGAGGTGAAATCAGAGGCAAAAATAGTGTTAGAGGCAGTTTAGAACTTTTAGGAAAATTTTCTCGAAATTTTTGGAGTTTTTTTTTTTGGAAAATTTATGGAAAATTTTCAGAATCCGGTGAAATTTTTTGACGAAATTCAAGTTTTCCAATGAGTATTCTGGCCAAAAACCCAGTTTTCGGTGGAAAAACCTAGAAACCGATGAGAATTCCACCGGTGTTCTTCATGGGTAGAAAGAAGGAGAAGAAAACTGAGGGGAAGAGAGAGAAGGAATAGAGGTAGTCTATGAAAAAATAGAAGTTAGAGCCTTTTATAGTGCCATAAAATGACGTCGTTTTGGCATTAGTGAACCCACAGGATCTGCGTATTTTGCCAAGATCTGACCTGACCTGATTGTGACTCGATCTAGTGACCCGCGTACTGACCTTCCCTTGGAGTCGAGTAGAGCCAAGCCGCACGCTCTCGAGCCGTGTTCTTCAAGCCATTTTTTTCCTCAAGCCAAGTCGCGTTAAGGTTTTTTTTTTCATTTTATTTTATTATTATTATTATTATTATTATTATTATTATTATTTATTGATTAGATTAGAATTATTTGGTATTCCTTATTTTATTTTTATTTTTATATTATTTTATTTTTTAATGATTTTCTTAAAATAAAATTCTAAAAAAATATATTTTTGAGAAAAAGTTAAAAGTATCAACTTTCCTTGAAAATAATTTTCTAAAAAAAACATTTTTAAAGAAAAGTTGAAAGTATCAATTTTTCTTGAAATTAAAGTTTCAGAAAAATAATTTTGGGTAAAGTTGGAATTACCAATTTTTTTTTTTAAAAAAAAACTTTTTAAGAAAAAGTTGAAAGTATCAATTTTTCTTGTACAAAAGCAATGAGTTTTTGAAGAGAAAAGGATTTATATCTAAAGCTGAATCATTATTTTTTTTTAATTTCTTTTTCCTTCTTGTTTCTTGAATTTTCTTTAATGTTAAATAATCCGATAATGGATCCTCTGCAAGTGAAACAGTAGTTTTCTTGCATACTCTTGAGGTGAGAAAATTTTTTTAATTTTTTGCTAAAAGTATTAGAGTCAATTGAAAATAATTTTCAATAATTAATTACTTGATAAATTTTTAAGGCTTATTGGATAACACAAAATTAAGCTGGTACCATCTTTCGATAGGCGTTGTGAGGGTGCTATAACCTTCCTCACATGTAACCATACTCCCAAACCCTGTTTTAGTTAATAAACCCGAACCTATTTTTTAAGGACCCTTAAACTTAGGTGTTCCTTGAAGTGATAGATTCCTTAGGTGGCCAATTGCACCTAAACAAAAAAGATTGGTGGCGACTCCTTAAGTCAATGTCTAGCGATAGATCCCCAGATCTAAACGTTATGATAATATACAAATTTAATTATCAGTATCATGTGTTTATACCTAAATTGCCAGTATGGTAGGAAAGACCATTTTTTATTTTTTTTCTCTTTTTAATGTATTTAATTAATGATTTCATTATACTATTTGAAAAATTAATATTAATGTTAATTTATGAAAAATTTTAACCATAAAAGAATTATGAAAATTGGAAGAAGAAAAAAGATATCTCCATCTCTATATTGAGAATTTTGTCATGTAAACAATATTGTAGGGTAATACTAGATTTTTGGTTCTTGCTTTACAATATCACTTATTTTTTAAAAAAGATATTTAGAATTCATTTGGTTTGATTAATTTTTTTTTTTTTTTGTAAAAAGTGTTATAATAGTATTTGACAAACATAATGCAAAAATGCTCTAAAACATAAAAAGAAAACTATTTAATAATATTTTTATAGATTTTTATTAAATACAAATTAAAAGGCTTAACTTTATAAGCCAAACCAATAAATAAAACAAAGATATTTTTTATTAATTAGAAATTAAAAAATAAATGAGATTAATAGAAAATTTGGATCAAGTAAAAAAATATGTATGTGAAATAATTCATTTTTATTATTTTATGAATTATTAACAATAAATTGAGAATGTGAAAAAAAAAAAAAACTAAGTAATATATTTTTTATTATACAACAACACTTTTGAAAAGGTTTTAACTTATAAAATCTTTTAAAAAGCCAAATTAGCTTTGATTAATAATTTTAAAATTTTGAAAGTAAAACATCTTATTTATATTTTTGTTGTAAAAAACTCTCAAATAAACTAGAACAAACACCTTTAGTAATGCATATATATATATATATATGTATGTATGTATATTTGTAGGCACCAATTTTGTGATATTATGATTTTACTTATATTATTATTATTATTATTATTGTTGGGTGGCCAATCACACTATAAAAATATTGATGGCGACTCCAAAATTTTCACCAAGTCTAACGATCGAGTCTCCTCGGATGAAAAATCATTATGATAATATTTTTTATATTTATATGTATGTGTGTTTAAAATAGTTTTTCAAAATTGCAAGAGTTTCTTTTAATAAAACATTAGCGTTCGAGGTCCCACTTCGGATGTGATCATAATTATTAGGATTGAATTGGATCATTAATTAGATCAGTTGAATTGATCAATCGATACCTAAATCAGTTCGATTTTATTAATAGACTAAATTTACGATTAACTTGCATTAAACCACATTGAACTGATGGTTGAATGAATAAATCACTAATCTGGCTAGTTTTTATTGAACCATTTTGGTTTTAATTTTTTTAATGAGTTTAAAAATTATGATTAATTTAGTTTTAATAATTAATATTATGGATTATTATATTATTTAATTAAAATAATATATTTTAAAGTAAAATAGATAATAAAATATGAAAATTTAAATAATTAAATGGTGTTATCCATCCTTACATGTTATGCACATTAAAGAATAACTTAATAAAATTTAACTCCTTTCTCATTTATATTTTTAGGTGACACACTCATATCAAATTAAAGGATAAAAACTTGGCTAAAATTAAAACTTTAATTATCATTTTGGAGCTTGATTTGTTTTATATCAAATATCATCAATTTAAAGGAAAATTTTTTATGTCATTTTTTAAAATTTATATTTTACATAAGCTTTCTCTTTTTTAAAACTTTTTTTTTTGTTTTTAAGTTTTTTAGAGTATTTACTTTTTTAAATAATATGGTTGAATTATTCAATTAGTATCTTTAGAGTTTGAGTTACGAGTTTGAATTTTAAATTTATTTTTGTAATTTAAGTTTATTATACTTTTTAAATACATATACTTTTTTTACACTTATTATATTATGTTATATATTTTTAATTTTTTAAGTTTGAAATTATCTGCAATAGAATTTTATTACTTATCACATAATGGATTAAATTTTTAAAATATTTATATATTTATATATCTTTATTAGTTTAACAATTGACTTGATTGACCTAACAGTTGAACCAATGACCCAACACTTTGAACAATTCAGTATCTGGTTTGATTCTGATAATTATACATGTGGTTGCTTTTTATATCAATTTAATTAAAAAATTATTTTTTGTAAAAAAATATCAATTTAATTAAAAATGATAACATTCTTTTTTAAAAAGAAAATAAACGAAAAAAAGATAATAATTTACCACAAATTTGGGGTTGACCTAAATCAAGAGAAGTCCAAGGAAATTAGGCTTGTTAAGTGGACTTGGGACTTTGTCTGCTTCAGGTATTGGGTCTCTGGGAAGGAAAAATGTGTTCTAGGTCTGAATTCGAGCCTACACATTGATACTTTTTTTGCAATACAATATCAAAACTCAATTTTTTTTTCAATTCATTTTACCCTTTTATTTCTACTTAAAATTCACCCTTTTCACCCAAACTACTTAATTTTCAACATCAACCACCATCATTGACACCATTTTCCATCATTGGTCATTGTTCATCAGCACTAAAAAACACCCAAAGTTCCAACAAAAGATTTTTCTCATGCAATGTGTCAATATATGTGGCAATTTTTAGATGCTTTTGTGGTACTTGAAAATCACTTCTTTTTTATCTACTTTTCTTTTTGTTTTTCTTTCCACCAAAACAATGTAGTTTTGATACAAAATAAATAAAATTAGTCTTAAAAGCCCTAAACACCATCTTTTCTTTCTTTTCTCTTATTGTCATCACATTACCTTTTCTCATCGTCAACCTTTTTTCATAGCTATCACTATTGTTGATCTTTGTCTTGTTACATTTGTCTTGTTGACAATAACTCCCTTTTCTCTTTCATTTGTTTTTTGTTTCTTTTTCTTTTTTGTATCAATGAAAATCTAAAAATCCCAATCTCTCTCACATTATCTTCCTTCATGGGTGGCCTTAGATCTACTGTTGATGGCTCAGTTTCCTCTCATTTCCCATTCTTTTTTATTCTTTTCATCTTTTTTTTTCTTCTTCTTTTGTTTTTTTCCTTGTCTTTTTTCATTTTCACCCTTTTTTGGTAACAAGTATATTTTGCCACCACCACCACCATCAAGATGGCTTGATCAATGAGTACAACAAGCAAGCCATGATTGTCATCTTTTGAGATCTCCGTTGTAACGACAAAAATCCCTACCCAAGAGAAAAATGATCCTAATTATAGGAATTTTATAGCACCTTATTTTAGGTTAATTTTTAGGTTTTGATGTTGTCATGTCGATTTTGAAGGCCACTAAATGAATTAAAAAATATAAGGAGTCACCACCAATATTTTTTGGTTAAATGCGATTAGTAACATAGTAAAACTTAGCTTTTTAATAAAATTTTTAAATTAATTAAGATTATTTGAAATGATATTTTTTGAATTTACATAAAAAAATAAAGCCTGGTTCAAGAGTCTAGTTTCGTGTTAGAAAGAATTAATATCCCATAACATCCATTTTAAGAACGATACCAATTAATCATGTATTATCATTTAATCTTGACAAAAGTTGTTTTAATTTTGATATTTAAAATTAATTTCCTTGACTTCCTTTGTTTATCATAATTTTGATTTTTTTTATTTCATTTTCTTCATGAAAATTTTTCTTCTTTGTAAAAATTATTATTTTACTTTTATTTGAAAAATAAATTGAAACCTTGTTATTGAAAGATTCTCAAAATGTTTCAATACGTTGGTAACATTAGGATAAATTTTCTCACCTAAGGTTTTCTTAGGAATCATTACCTAAATTTCTTTATAATCTCATTTTTAGAGGCTCATATTTATCTTTAAATCAATATTTATAATTAAATTTAATACTCATAACTTCATTTGAATAATATCTTTCTTTTTTTAATAGATAAAAAGTAAACAAGAATTTTTTATTGAAGATTATTCTAAAGTTTCCATTATTTTGGCAGTATTTTAAAAAATTATTCTCATATAGATGGTTTTAAAGAATCATTACTTTGATTTTCTTAAAATCCCATTGTAGGAAATTCACATTTATTTTCAAGATATATTTATATATGTGTGTGTGTATGTTTGTGTGTGTGAAATACAAGTAATAAGATATGAGATACATGTAATTTTACTTGTCTTGGTAATCTTGCTTATTAATTTTTATTATTTATTACCCATTATCTTGTCTAATTTGTTTTTGTTCATTATTTATTTATTTTTAATTTAATGATTTTTCTTAAAAAGAAAAGGAAAGTCTTTTATTTAAAAAATTTTGCTAGACACTTTAAAACTTTGATAACATTTTAGATAAATTTATTCACTTAGTTAAAAATCATGACTCAAACTTTCATAAAAAAAAATCCTCTTGTTGGAAAACATTTCCTTTCTCATTTTTATTTATCATAATTTTTTTATGCTTTTATATTTAGTATAAATTGAATTTTACCATTTTTTAAATTTAAATTTTACTTTCATTAAGACTAGTTTTTTTCAAAAAAGAAAAAAGAGATTAAATATTTATTTTAGGAATCTAGAATTTTTGCACAAGAAAATAATTAATTTAACAAAAATTATACAAAAAATAATAAAAATTACTAAAAAATGAAAAAAAATGACCTAAATAGGTTGGTCAATGCTAGTCAATGATTTGGTGATGATTCAACTAGGTTCAAAAGTGGTTTGGTTGGCCGATTTAGGTGCTAATAGAGTTTCAACCAGTTTAGGTGCTTAGAGAATTTTGGCCAGGATTGGTCAGCAGCAGTCGAAAGTAGGTTGGGCATATAGAATCAAGATCCAAGGTTGGCGTGCAAGTCTTTTGAAAATTTTTTTAGGCCTATAAAAGTTAAAATTTTTTCAGTTAATTTCAAACACTCTTCTAAAAAGATCTCTCACAACTCTCTCAACTCTCCCAGACAAAAAATCCAGAACCAACCATGTTTCTAGAATTTGATCGAGTGCCGTTATTGACTCATGCTTGTTAGTGCCATTCGATCACCTTTTGACTTTAAATTTTCACCGTATACTTATCCTAATGATTTTGTTTCAGATCTGACCTTAGATTTTTTAGAATCAACCCTAATAATCTTAGATCTACCCTTTGTAATCATCTATTTTATCTAAAAAATTGAATATTTTGTCAAGATAAATCTAAACCAATTCCAATTTCATTCAAATCCATTCAGGTATCTTAATTAAGTTTATCAGATCATTTTAGTACTAAAACTTTTAAACTTTTAATTTTTTATTTTATTTTCATTTTATTATTATTATTATTATTATTATTATGTCTTTTGTCTTTTTCTTCTATTTGTTTCCTCTGTCTTTTTTTTATTCTTGCTCACCCCAAAAACTCACCTACCTCTGCCTAAGTTGGCAGCAAAAAATTAAGGGTCTATATCCCTAAAGATCTAGGATTTGATCTCAGATTAGTCTTTGAAATCAAGTAAAAAAAATTTTTCATAAAGGAGAACACTAACAAAGGGAGCCAATGACCATTTTGCCTAAAACAACACACACTTAACCACAAAAAAAAAAAAAAAAACTTAGTAAACAAAACCACCACATCCTTATAGGAGGCACCGTTAGTAAAAGAATAAAAATTTAATCAAGAGCAAAGGTTTTGATCTAGGTGGTTTAGGATTTTTTTTTTTGTTTTTAAAATAGTTGAGAAAGTGTTTAAGAGATAAAGGGGATAAGTTTGGGATTGTTAAGGGTTTTTAAAATAAAATTTTTTTGCTTTGCTTGATTTTGGAAAATTTTAAATTTTTCGATGGTTGTATGAGTTTTTTGATGATCGAAATCTAGGTATTTTGTCGAGAACTAGGAATATTTTAAATTTATTGATGCTGGTTAAAGATTCTGACCATGGCATAACGACGATTGGGCGAAATTTGGGTTGCCACAGCTATCAAAAAGGAAAAAGGAATTGTTAGAAAGAAAGGCTCTAGTTTGTAGAGAGATAGAACAATAGAGAAAAATAAGAAAAAATCCAAAAAGGGGCCTTTTATAATGACCCAAAAAGTCGTTGTTTTGGAATTAAGGGATTCAGGCCAACGTGCCAACCCACAGGCCAACTCGCATTCTAACCCAACTCGTTTGATAAGATTTCCTTTTTTTCATTTTATTTTTGTTTTATGATTTTATTTTTTTTTTTGTTGTTTTTTTGTTAGGATTTTCATAATTTATTTTTATAAAATATATATTTTAACTTAAGCAACAAAATAAATAATTATTATGAATAATAAACTAATAAAAAATAAAATCAAGAATAAATAGTAACTTTTAATCTAAAATAAAATTGATAAACAAAACAATAATAATATTAAAGAAAGTGAAAAGATTCTATTTTTTCTTAATTTTATAAGTAGTAATATTTTTTGAATTTTTGCTAAAGTTTTGGGACAATCAAGAAATTATTTTTACTGAAAACTAACTACCTCTACTAACTTCTAACTTTCAACAAAAGAAACTTCTAGAAAATTCTTAGAACTTGATCTAAACAAAATGAAATTTAAAAAAACAAAACGCAATTGCAGATCAAATCGATTAAATTGCGACTAAAGTAACAAAAACACAAGATCTATGAAGAACAAGTAAAACTGAAACTTAGATACAAATCTGAAAATTGAATGTTCAACAAAGAATGTAGAGCTAAGCTAATGCAAATTTAATGAATTTGAACTAGAAATTGAAAAAACAAAAGGAAATCGAAAATCAAAACAAGACTGAAGGAGAATTGAAACAGCAAAAACATGAATGCCAACTAGAAATTCAAAACCGAAAGCAAGAACTTAAATCTAGAAACTAACAATTCATGGATGAAAATTATAAACCAAACACCTACCTAGGAGAAAAGTAACTTGAAGTGCTGTCACTTACTCAAGCGCTAGCTCACCTTTTGGATTCAAATGAAGTTTTACAGATTTTTCTGAAATTGTGTAGAACGAATTTTAATGCAATTTTTTTCAAATTTGTAGAACAATGAATAAAAAATTCATGCAAAAAAATTTAGATCAAAACAAGCAATATTTGATCAAGATTTAATAGAAAAATCACAGCTAATTCAAGAACATGAATTGCTAAACATATTTGAGAAATAAGTAAAAATGCATCAAATTGAACTTGAAAACTTAAGGATTGTTTGTTTTTGTTTCTATTTTCTATTTTTTGTTTTCATTTTCAGTTTTTTTGAAAATTGAAAACAAAGCTTTGTTTTGAAAATTATTGAAAATAGAAAAATGATGTTTTCAGTTTTTTGAAAACAATGTGGCACTATTACCATACAGGCACTGTTAACAAAAGTTACAATTAAACCACTATAGTGACGCTACAATTATTTTATTAATAAAATAATATTTTTATTATATAAATATTATATTAATAAATATTATTATATGTATTATATAAATAATATTATATTAATTAATAAATAATATGTTACATTAATAATATATTATTAATATAATATATTATTTATTAATATAATATTAATTAATATAGTATTTATAAATAATATATATTAATAAATAATATTATAATATATAAAAATAATTTATTAATAAATAAATAAAATTATATTAATAAATAATATATTAATAAATATTATTATATTATTAATAACAAATGGAGCCTAAAATCTTTAACCACTTTCTCTTCCATGTTTTTGTTTTTATATTTCTAAAACAAAAGCATTTTATACAAACATGATTTAAAATTCAATAAATTAAAAATAAAACAAAATAAATTTTAAAAAACATAAAATATAAAACACACAACAATATCTAACGACCCCTTAAAAATCTTAAACTTTTATTGAAAGAATCTTAAAGTGCATTGAAAATAAAAGGCAAGGAAAGTATATTTTACTGAAAAATAAATGCAATTTTCCCCTAAACAACCCTTTAAATGAACAAGCAGGAAACTATTTGGAGAGAAAAGAAAGTAAAATGAAAGAAATGAAAATTCTAGAAAAAAATAGAAAAATGCTATGAAAGTCTCCCCAAATGGCTTACCATTCCCTCCTATTTATAAGCAAATGCGAGGTGGTTCATCCAATCAAAATGCAAAAAAAATTCCAGCTAAGTTGCCACATCTTCTAGATCCTTCCAACTCATCTGTCTTGCTTTTGTAGCTTTCTTATATGCTTCTCTTTACTTCACTTTACTTCAAGCTTTCTTCATTTGATCTTGTGAGCTCTAAAATTTCAAAATTATGTCTAATGAGAAGCCTTCAAATAACCAACCAAGCAACTCCAATTATCCTTCTTTGAATGTCCAAAATGGCACCACAATCCTTTATTCAACTAGCAAGTACATCTAACAAGCTTGCTTGAATTTTGCTTCCAATAATTTTGGCATCAATTGTAATCAATTTCTTCTTCAATTTTCTGCCAAATACAGACCATTTAGTGGAAAATTTATGTATGAAAAATTATGAAAAATTCACAAGTCCAAATATGGCTTCAAACTGCACTAGTGCACTAGTCACCTTTCTAACACTTGCAAAACTACCACAAAGGTAACAATAACTAATGAATTAAAAATGACATTTTCAAATGAAAAATATGAGAATTAAAACTTGAAATAAAATTCAATTAAGCTTAAATAAGCTAAGGAAATCATAGAGAAAAAGGGTGAGGAAAACTTTCATAAGTGGCAATGTAGCACAAACACACTAGTTTTGACTTTTCATGGCTTTTTGCACCAAAAATCCTCCAAAAGGAGTCCAAAAGCTTCAAAATTCCTCATTTTCCATATTTTCACCTACACATTAAATATTTGTATATTTAGGAGTTTTTTTGCCAAAATTCACAAGGAACAAGCCAATATTCAAGAGAAATTGCACTAAATGAGATAAGAAAATATAAAAGTTTAGTGCTATCAAGCATCAACATAGGGAGATTGTGTCTAGCTTAAAAGTGACTAGATCATGTCATCATGCATATTTAGCTTCATAATCGAACCTATGGAACTAATGGTTGCAATTTTATTTACACAATTGTGTTAGCAAATAATCATAATCACATTTGCTTTTTTATTGGAATTACACTAAAAATCTAGTAATTGTATTAATGGAGTGCACTTTTTTTTTTTATATAGTAAGTAACCTTGCTTGGAACAAGGTGTTGAGTAAATAATGCAAAATGCTGAACTGGGACATAAAGCTATGATGCTTGCTAACAAGGTGCCTAGCACTCCAATTTAGTAATTGAACTACTCTATTAAGAGAAAAGTATTTTTAAGATCCAAGCTTCTCAATTTCCTATTTATTCATATTTAGATAGTATTCCAATGAAGATATCATATATGATATAAATTTGAAGTTTTAGCTCACAAAGCATCTGGATTTAAGGAAATTTGACACTTTCCCGTAATATGTTGTTCAAACATGGACAATGAACTCAAATTTTCTAGAAAATGCATCATTTAAGATGCATTTGAATGGACCTTTGAAGGAAATAAGGCATTTCCTCTTCAAACAATAATCAGGAAAGTTGAAAATAGTAATTATTTTATCCTTTAATTAATCTTCTTTTTCAATATCTTTCAAGGAAGGTTAATATAAGTAATTGTATTCATGAACTATATCAAATACAGAAAAAGTAGGATCAGCAGCACATTTCACAGAAAGCAAGATGATAAATACTAATCTAGCCAAAGTGGGAAAGAGATGCATATCATTATGGCCAGATTTCAGCCCCTATTCTTCATGAATTTTACAAGGTAACACAAGAAGAAAGTGGATATTTAGCAACCCTATTTTGCAACGACTAAAAATATCATTGCAAAATATTGTTTTATTTACAATGACTTTTTATAATAATTGCTTAATTGAACTTTTTAATATTTTATACAACACTAAATTTTATTGTTGTTAATTACTCTTCTATTCATAATGACAACAAAAAATTGTTGTGAAAACTTATTTTATTTGCAATGATTTTTCAATGCCGTTGCTTAAGTTGTTTTTTAATATTTTATTTAATGATAAAAATGGTTGCTATACTAGTTTTTGTCATGTTTGTAATGATTAAATATTATTGTTGCAAAATTTTATTTTATTTGCAACGATTTTTCAATATCGTTGCTTAAGTTTTTTTTTTGTGTTTTATACAATAACAAAAAAAGTTATTACAAAATTTTTATCATATTTGTAACAATAAAAAAGTATTGTTGCTGAAATATGTTTTATTTGCAATGATTTTTCAATATTAATGCTTAAGTAACTTTTTTATATTTTATACAACAACAAAAAAAGTTATTATGAAATTTTTATCATATTTGTAATGATAAAAATGTATTGTGGCAAAAACCTATTTTATTTGCAATGATTTTTCAATGTCGTTGCTTAATTTATTTTTTAAATATTTTTATACAATGACATAAAAGCTATTTCAAATATTTTTATCATATTTCTAATGATAAAAAATTATTGTTGCAAAATAGTATAACATCTGCAATGACATTTCATAATCATTACTTAATTGATTTTTTTTTAAAAAATATTTTATATAATGATAACTTTTATCATTGTGAATTCCTATTATATATATTCCTAGCACAAAAGAATTATTGTGATATTTAATTATATTTAGTGTTGTTACTAACTCAAATTTTCAATATGTTATATAACAAAAAATAATTTATTACAAATATTTAATCACGACATAAATAAATTCATTAAATGAGTTCTAAATAAGCATTGGTTTGGAGGAATGAAAAAAAAAATTAAAGTTTCACTAATAATGAATTGAAATAATATTTTATTGATCTCTCTCTCTTATATTTGTCTAAAATTTTTCAAATGGGAGCCTAGTTTTTTAGCATTAATTTTGATGTCATGTTTATGAAAAGATGCAAATTCTTGTCTCATCAAGTTGAATTTACTACGATAAAAATGATTGAGCAGGTAGCCTTTTAAAGGCCGAGACATGAAAAGTAGAACTGAGCATTATTTGGTGTAAAATGGCAAATGTTTGACGAATGAAAAATTTTAGTTTGGTTTCAAAGCTAATTTGAATTAATATTTCAGTTTTAATGTGGTTTCATAAAATTTTAAAATCAATCTAAATCTAAAATTAAATTATAGATAAATAATGTAGTAGTATTTATATTTATATTGTTATATCCTAGCCCAAATGGTAACTGGGCTAAACTATTACCACAATCTATTAATGTAGTTAAGGAATTAACTGCTAAAAGAAAAAGGGGTTGAAATATTTTAGGAGAGAAAACTTAGTCATTTTTGCTTAACGTGAAACAAAAAAAAAAAAAAACTTTCTCTTGCTTTCTTGCTTAGGGTTTGAGATTTTGGATGATTGAACTTGAGGTTAAAAATCGCAAACCACAGTTGGTTTAATCTTTTAAGGTAAGCGAAAGCCCTTTCATTATTTATTTGGAAGAATGTTTTATTTGTTGTTGAATTTTGAGATAAAAAGTTTGAGGAAAACTTAAAGATTCATATAACTCTCACATAATTTTTCATGATTGGTTGATGCTAATCTATTTGATTGGGTTTTTATTATTTAGTTAAGAGTTAAGCATGATTATAGACTAGCTTTAAGGCTGGTAACAAAATAACCCACTATTGTCGATTAAAGGAAGGAATATACATGCTGTGTAACAACAAGTTTTCTATGACAATGAGTTTGTATTAGTTTCTGTGTTAATAAATGGAACTTTATTGTAAGTATTATATACCATTGAAAAGCTTATTGAATTTATATTTCAAAAAAATAAATGAAAGTTGATTTCGAGTTTTTTTATAAAAAGCAGTCTAATTTTTACTTAAAAATGTATAGGCTGCTTGGCAATAGTAGTAGAGAGGAATTTAAAAAATTCTCTTAATTTTTATACAATGAATTACTAATTGAATCATATATATTTGAAAAGGTTATTAAGCCTATTTTCTAATGAAACACTCAGGAACTAAATTCTGAGTCTCCTATGAATAAATATATAATTTTTGTTAGAATATATATATGATGTCTGACAATAACATATGATATGAATTGTAAAAATTATTACAATTAATCTACAAAAAATCACAAGGTGGGTCATATATGATTAGAAAGTTTATTGAGTCTAGTTTCTAACACACTAAAAGGATCTTAATTTTAAGTTTTATGTAGTGAGATATGATTATTTCAGTGAAAGAAATGCAAACTATCAGCATTAGTTAGTTATTTTAGTATAAATAATCTCAAAAGGTATTGATTAATTTTTGATATATTGAAATGATTTTAAATAAGCAATTAATTATTTAAAAAAAATGATGAAATTAAAATAAAATAAGTAAAATTTTACACACTTTACTCGTTTCCAAACTTATATATATTTCTAAATAAGTGAATGTTTTATTTATTTATTTTCTGAGATCATAGTGTCTTGTTCTCGAGGCTTAATATATATAAATATTTTGTCTTATGTTATTTGTATAAGTTTTTTTATATATTAATATTTTTATTTAAAATATTCTCATGAGGTTAAGGGTATCAAAACTAAACTTTTATTTTATTTTTTAGATATTTTTCTAGTCGTATTTCATATGGAAGACAAAATGGGTATGCCCAATATTTTTTTAAGCCTAAGAAGGATTTGGCGGCCCACTAGAACTCCTTTGGACCAGACCAGTCAAAGCGGTACAATTGTCAATTCAAACTGCCTGATGCCTTCTAAAACCCTATCGAGACTCCGAGTTGATATATCATTGTATCTCAAATTAGGCTGCTCCTTAACTGAATCCAGAGACTGCAGGAGCTTAAGCAGCAGCCATGGGTACGCCATTTTCTTTAGCTTTTCATATCTAATATTCTTGATTTAATAGCTGGATAGCTCTTATTTTCTCTATTGTTTTTCGTTAATGGGAGGATTTAAATCTGAGATCTGTTTTTTCTGTTTATGTAGAGTGATGGGTTTTTCTCTGCTTGATTTATTTTCCTTTATTTGATTAAATCTATAAACTTATTGAAGGTTTGGTTCTGACTTATTATTAGTTTTTCATCTTTTGTTTTATATATTTTATTACTATATTTACCACTTTCAAAAATTAGATGCTAAGTGGTGGAAATGGGCTTTTAGTTGACTGGAAGTCTTTTAAAATGAAAAGGGTTATATTTGATTGCTTTTTTGTAAATATATTTAGATGGATCATTGTTTTGGCATTTTGGGTTCTGATTTGTGATGATTTTGTTTTTGCTGGGTCTTTTGGGGAAAGTATGGGCTTACAAGTACGTGTCAGGGCTATGGAGGAAGAAGCAATCTGATGTGATGAGGTTCTTGCAGAGGGTCAGGTGGTGGGAATACCGCCAGCACC
The DNA here is from genome assembly GCF_002303985.1 of Durio zibethinus. The sequence goes on from NW_019168492.1 coordinate 17,175,802, forward strand.
CTTCCATTGTTCGAGTTAACTACCCAACTCGCCCTGACAAGGCTCGTCGCTTGGGTTAGAAAGCCAAGCAGGTAAGCTGATTCATTGTTTCTTTGATATTGCTTTCTTCCTCTGTATTTTTATGAGGTTTGGTATTTTATCTTTTAATTTTTGGCTTATTCTATTTGCTTTATTGCAGTTGTAACATATTTTAGTTATATGATTATCCTTTGGTCGGAAAAACTGCATTGCAAAAATGTTTATGGCCAGACTTATTGTAATTGTGATACTACTCATATGTTGCTAATATAGTTGAAATATACATTTTTTTAATTATATTTACAAATAGAATAATAAATTAAATGATGTTATGATTGGCAACAATAAAATTGTTATGAAAGGTATAAAGAAATTTTAACAGTATTCATGTAACAATAATATGAAAGGTATAAAGAAATTTCAAACAGTATTCATGTAACAATAATAGTTGTTATAATTAATTAAATTGGTTGTGTTAAAAAATTTATAACTATAAAATTTGTTGTTATAATTAAAAAAATTATTGCAAAAATAATTTTATCAACGACAATAACAGATATATAAAAGATTTTTCTATGATTACAATTGTTGTTAAAGTTATTTAGTGAAATGACAAAAATCATGATGCTAAATGTAATTAGCAACAATATATGATTATGTTGCCAAACATGTTTTTGTATTCGAAATTTATGATTGCTAAAATAAAATTAAAACAAAAACATTTAATCGTTATAAAATATTTTATGTAATCAAAATAATATTATTATGTAAGTTTTTGTAATCGAATTTTATGATTGCTAAAATTAAATTTATACAATGTTATTTTGTTGTTGCAAAATTTTATACAATGACATTTTATCATTTTGAAAAAATGGTTTATTTGGCAACAATTAAAAGTCGTTACAATTTTTATTTTTTTCAACAACACTATAAATTATTACATTAATTCTTTATTAAAAAGGTTAATAGCTATTTTTTTTTAAACAACACTATAAGTTATTGCATTAATTCTTTATTAACAAGGTTAATAGCAATGATCTCGTAACGATAAAAAATTATTTCAAAATAATTTTAGCAACAACAAATAATTATTTAGCAATGTTTTGGATTGTTGTAATATATCAATTTTCTTATAGTGCAAACATAATCAAATTAAGCGTAAATGTGACAAAAATTGTTCTTCACTTCATTAAATAATTAATGGCTAAACTAATTAAACTAACAATATATCAATGTTAGATAAAATAAGATAACTAAGCACTACAAAAAAAGTTATTTTTATCGACATTTATAAATGCCAGTAAAAGATTAAAAAAGTGATGATATTACTGTTACAAGAGTTTTTGTCTCGGTTAGGTGAGTGTTAATGAAAACTTTTCGACAGTCAAATCACCAATGCTAGAACTACACATGTACTTGCTAATATGATTTTTTTGGGTACTTTAAATTGCTGTTATAAGTAAACAACTTTTAAATATATTTTAAAATACTAGTTAAAGTCGAATTTTATTTAAGTTGTTTATATTATTGAGTGAGTTATATTGACACTTAAAATCATCCTTAAAAGTATTATTATTGTTTTTAAATAATTTTCATACTTCTAATCTTTGTAACCAATAAAATTAAAAAATAATGCATACCAATTAATGGAGAACTCAGGTCTGAGAAATGAAAGTCTGCAAGTCACTTTTGCAATTTCTGACAAAAGAACATTTTTAGATTATTTATTTCCCAAATTTTGCTTTCCTCATTACAGAATAATAATTAACTGACATGTGCATCACACTTGAAGTATTCAAGCATAGTTAAAATCAGACAGAGACCTTGCAAATTTCATCAGTAAAGTGATATTATTATAATTCATAAGTATTAACATCAGCAAAATTCAGTACCAATGTCAATGTCTACAAGCTACTAAGGACATCGGGTAACCATCAAAGGCAAATTGCAACCTGATACCAATCCCATTACAAATATCAAAACTATCAAAACATCAAAAAGTTATCAAAATACGAATTATCAACAATAATGCAATAGCATCATTCTCAAAGCTTCCATCTCTCTTTAGTTATTTGCACATGGTGCTTCCAATGAATTTTATACATTTGAACCCTACAATATAATACAATTTCTGGATTACTTCAATCATAAGGACCACCTTATATTAGTAAAGTAAGGGGGGTTTTTTGTTATTTTAGCCAATATTCTTCTACAAATGAATAGTAAGGCCTATAGAGCTGAACAGCTAAACAAGAGGGGTTTGACAACTGCTAGGAAAAATAATAACAGCATGAGTGTAGGTAATTTACTCAATATACTGCCAAGACGTGGTTTTAAATTTTAAGCCAGAACTATCGTTGAATCATAAACTTACAGGGTGAAGTCCACCTTGGTGTAGAAATTCGAGAGCAGCATGACAAAAGAAGCCAAACCTTTCTGCATCTTTTCTGCAACCATAAACACACCTGTCCAAAAGAATCTGCAAGCAACAATACACCAAAGGATTCTTGTGATTATAATTTCTTTTTTTAACAAGTGAAACATTGTAATTCTTAAAGGTGCTTTAGGAGTATGAAAATTACCCGTTTTCTGGCTCCAGAAAATAAACTGAAGGCCTTCCACTTTTCCAAACCAAACTTTAACTTCAGTGCCACCCGAAGAATAGCCTCTTTGGTAATGAATATCCTTCACCTATATCATAGAACATTCATTTAACAGATCTGAAATTATTAAAAAAACAAGTTTGAAAAAAGTAAAGAATGAATTGTTTTATATCTTTTTCGAATATTAAGATCCGAATGAATGAAATCGAGAATCTGATTATATGACAATAAACATCTTTTAAGTAGCATTCCCAAAATTTTCGTCATGTATAGCCCAAATAAAGATGAGGGCAGGTAAGCCTTATATGAAACTTTTGTTTTCTGGAAAACCTAATAAGAAAAGGTTATGCGACAATTTAGTACCGGTATCTTATTAAAGGAAAAATGCACTTCAGCCACCTCATGCAAGATAGATAACACCACACGCTAGCTTACAAACAGCATGCCTAGTAAGCAAGAATAAAAACAAAAAAAATCCATAATTTAAGGAAATTAAGGCAATCCTGTGAAAACAATTAAGATGAAAAATCTGGCTAAAGTGATGGCAATGAACTTTACATGGCTAAGGTTCAAGCAGTCATACTTTGGAAGAATGATGTCCACATTGTTGTTTAAATCTTGAAGAGCACGCGAGAGACTTGTAACGACATAACCCAGATCTCCAACCTGCAAAGTTATAAAAAGGAAATAATTGAGAAAAAGATGGAAAATGGAAAATCTTTTAGGTTTTTACTACATATTCGACCACAAACTGGAAATAATACAACACAGATGTCTATGATGTTCCATTTCTGTCTGAGGTTCAGCATCCTCTCCCCCAACTGTCTCATTTCCAAAACACTTTTCATTAGGAAAAGACATGTCTTTCGGGCCTTCTTTCAGCTTAAAGAATTTTCTCTTCATTAAGAGAAAGAATCTGAATGGACTCGTAAGCAAAGAAAAACTAGAAAAGAAACCTTGATATATATCAGGGCAATAAAAAAAGTTTTAAAAACCTAAACTCCCTAATGTCCAAAAGTTACCTTTGCAATGGGGACTATGTCAACAGCAATATGCGCAATGTTCATTGGTGGCTCTTGCACAATTCCTCGAAAAACAGATATTCCATAATCCATACCGTCTTTGTTGTCAAAAGTTCCAGCATCTTCCCTCTCAGAGAATACAAAGTCCATATTTGCATCCAATGGAACCTTGACTGCAGAGACACATAAAGTGAGTAAGTCTTTAATAGAAAGATTTAATGCAACAAAAGCCAAAATATAAAAGAAACGCCATATGTCACCTAAGGAGATGATATAAAGCAACAATTGATAAGTCATATATGCCTAAAACTTAGGCACAGATTGAATTCCAAATAATTTATTAGTCTGGATCTATAGAGGATAAAATGGTGAATGCAAACAGCAGATGACCCAAGAAGCAGTACAATTTTCTATTCACTAAAATTGACTATAAAGGATACTGATAGGTGAAATAACTCACAAACTTATTAGAGAGAATATTATTTTAAAAGCAGTTGATTATCACATTGATCCATGAAACCATACAGACAGAGACAATTAATGCATGCATCAGATACGAGCTCAGTCATTGCCAAAAAATTATGCATCAGAGAAAAACTTTTATCAAAAGCATTTGTTTGAAAACCATACTTTAGAAACTATTAAAGCAGTCAAAAGTGTACTTTTTGACCAAAGACATCTCTCGGTGAAAAGAAATCAATACAGGACAAGTCAATCCATGAAGACCAAAAGTTTGGTTCCCGAGTTAATAAGACAACCTAGTAAGGAAGAAAGACATGAAGCCCACAAGGGGAAATGATGTTCTTAATATCACATTGATTGTTCACATTGTGTCATGGTCCCTTACAAGTCAATGCACAAGATCTGCCAAAGAGATTTACCTCACATTATTCCGTTGATTTGATATATTTGTCATCTAAACCTACAAAACTTGCTTAATATATCTTCCTAAGATTGAACTACCTATTATGACATTTACAAAATTTTTAACTCAAACTAACTCTACGAAGACTATTTAGTACTTTACAAATTGTACAGTCATAATTTCAGATCTAACAAAACAAACAATTAAAAACAAACCCACAAAGTGCATTCGTATTTTTTAACTTAATTCTATAAATACCAAGTCACCTAAATGTTCATGTATTCCTCTCTCTCTCTCAATGACAAATAATTTTACTCATAAGCGACCACAACGCCGATCACAACATCCAAAACATTCAACTTTAAACTCTAATACACACGATCAAAACCAATGCCGTCCAAGTTAGAAGATTAGAAACTTAGAGAGAAAACTTTTGATTAGAGAAATACGAAATAAGAAAGAATGAGAGACATAGCAGCATACTAGTGACCCAGAAATCCAACAATATAGTCATAGACAACTAAATATATTACTACCATATGTGTTATAAAAGAGGATCTTGACTTCAAGCGAAAAGAGGCACACATGCTTATTTGCATTTGTATCCAAGTATATCCTCTTAGAAATTATTGTTTCCTCTTTGTTTGATACCATCACTATTTCTCCACCTATAGAAACCATCACAAGCTTAAAGTGCGATAAGTGATGATCAGTTAAGACAAAGAAAAAAATTGTATCATTTCCAGAAGGAGATTTGGCTTCAAAGTTTTTGTCATTATTAACACTAAGAAACAGTAGATTTCTATTAGGAGATTATGAGCTGGTAAGAAGCTCATAATTAAGGAGATCAAACCTTAAAGCCAAAGGGTAGAAAATAAGGACTTAACGATGTCCTTTAATAAAGGTACACAAATGTCATCCAATAACAACAAGGCGAAAAGAAATTGTGCGGACACTACATACACAAAAGTCCGCAAATAACCAATTTCATCTAGTATGAGTAACTAATTCATAATTAAGACATCATATGTGCAAACCAATCTATACGTTCAAATAATTTTTCAGAAGTAAGCTGCCTTTCAGAAATTATTCATAGTCACCACTCAACAACATACTAAGTTCAAGATTAGTTCACACATTATACCCAATAACAAATCACAAAAAAAATAATAAAATAAAATAAATTCAAAATGAAAATCAATAAATTAAAACCTACCTTAGATAGATTAGAATTGAGATTGAGCTTGACTGAACATCAAAATCAAGATAAGCTGTATCAAATAAAATTCAACCTCGATCGAAACAAAAAAAAATTGTTAGTCATTTCGGTCATCACAAAATCAGAATCAAAATGAATAGAAAGAGGAAGTACCTGTTTTGAAACGGCACTGATGAAGAAGATGACAATGATTGAGCTGAAACTAGAGAGGAAAAAATTAGGGGTTTTAAAAAATTAAGGAAAGATTCATTAGATTTTTGTCTCAAAACTGATTTGAAAAACAATAGATGAAAAAACATGATTTGCAGACAGTGATTAGCTGAAAATCGCAGAAATGCAGAGGCTTAGGAGAGAGTGATTCATATATACATAGCTACAAGCAGAGGAAATCGAAATTTCAGCTTGTTTGTAGCAGAGGAAATCGAAGAAATTGTAGCAGAGATTGATAGTGTTGATGGAGAGTGCTGAGAGCGAGAGAGATTAAAAATATATATAAAAAAAGAGAAATATGAAATATGAAATGAGAGAAAACAACTGAAAAAAAAATGACAGGTAAATTCGCATTTGTTCAGTTTTAGCATCTATATCATACTATCTATTCTGAAAGATTCCAACATGCATTTTAATATTTGGGATGTGAACTTTAATGGGATTTTGTTTTCCCGTGTACAAATACAATAGATCTCTCTCTTTCAGTCTCACTTAAGAGCTTCATGCAATCACATTTAGAGAAGAAACACCAGTACTTCTTGTATGGACATGATTGAAGGATTTATTCCTACTGAATTCACAAATGACATGCTCCTATATCGTCTGGAAGGACAACTGCAAGTAACACAGAATTTACATGATCAGCCTTCTTTCTTTCTTTCTTTCTTTTTTCTATAATTTATATTTTTGAAAATCATTCTCTAACCACAATAAAATGAAGAAAGATGAACCTCGACAAACTTACACTTGCATCTATTATTATTATTCTATCTCAACATGTCAACTAAATTTGGTTGGTAGATAAGATTGAAGACAAAAATCAGAAAAAAAAAAAATGCATATAGTTCACAAATTAAGAACATGTGATAGTACTTTGCATACTTAAATAAGTGTGGACAAGTCGATGATAAGTGACTAATTCCACGGCATCTCAAAAGCCTAAGATAACAAAACCATATGAAATCAAATCAAGTCAAATTCAATACTGCCTTATATACATTACAGTGTTATTATGACTCAAATATATATATATATATATATATTATTTGGTTACTAACAAGAACAAGAAAGTTACGGAGATAACCATTGAAAAGAACAAAAAATATTGCTTTTTCTAAAGAGTATTATCTCAGGAATATTTAATGTTATTTGTATGGAAAATGTTTAATCAGTTATCCGAGAAAAAGAAAATATTTTTAATATATATTTGGGATAATTGAAATATAATAATATATAATTAAAAAGCGATGAAGGTACCTTCAATATGGACACAAAATACATAGCTGTTCTGCCAATGGCCTGCAAGAAAATTATGAAGTTCAAATGAAAATTGTCTTGAAAGGTAGTTAGAGGCAGTCTATGTACTTTTCAATAATCTTAAACTATATACAAACAATTGTGTATCTTACTTTATTAATCCTTCTCCATGTTTTTCAAAAACTCTCTTTTGATATTTTTTAGCATGGAAACAACATCCTTCATATTTATTCTGTTTTCAGGTAAGTCAGATGAACAATCCAAAGCTAACGCCATGATGGACGATATACAATTCACTTTGACAACAAAATATTCATCCTCTTTATGCACTAACTGGAGTCCGCTACATCAATTATTCCATTAGATTGTGACATTTTCACCCAATGTCTCATACTCATTTCTCCAGCAAAAGATTCATCAGTGGGCCTCTTTCTTGTGAAAATTTCCATTAGTAGAATACAATAACTATAAACATCACTTTTAATAGAAATAATTCCTGCTGATCCATATTCTGCATTTTAAACATAATTGAATAATTAAAAGATATTATATCTTCATAATCATCAAAAAATATGCTTATGTTAGAATATGGAAAAAAATAATAATAAAACATCACCTGGTGCCATGTAGCCAATAGTGGCAAGTGTCATTGTTTGTTTCATAGAATCTTCTTCTCCCAACAATTTGGAAATGCCAAAATCTCCCACATGAGCAACCATGTCTTTGTCTAGTAAGACATTACTTGGTTTTAGGTCACAATGGATTATAGGTGTTGGATGTCCCAAATGGAGGTATTCTAATGCTGATGCAACATCCATCATTATGTTGATTCTTTGTAGGATATCCAAGAAATAATTGTAAGAATATAACCATTTCTCAAGGCTCCCATTAGGCATGAATTCAAGCACTAAGGCTTTGAAGTCAATAGTAGAACAACAACTAATGACCTTAACAAGATTGCGGTGAAAGATATTGCTCATCACTTCACATTCAATCTCAAAACTCCTAAATGCTCCATCTCTTTGCAAATTAAAAACTTTTATTGCAACATTTGTCCCATCTAAAAGTATTCCTTTGTATACAGAGCCAAAACTTCCTGAACCCAGTAAGTTGTTTTCACTAAATCCATTAGTCCCTTCCAATAGCTGATTATAGGAAATTCTTCTCCATTTCTCGACAGGAATTAAATCTTCAACAATCGCCAAATTCGTATTCCCCCGCTGCTTTTTTTTGTAGACAATTATGACTGCAATAACTATTATTATTGAAGCAAATGTTGGTAAAACATACCTCAAAGCATGTAGAGCGGTCTTCTTGAATTTCCGATGGATTTTATTTTTGCAAGGTGAGACTTGTAGTCTAGGTGAACCACAGAGTGCATAATTTTTCATGAATGATTTGGCCCGTGAAGTTTAAAAAGGGACCTCCACTTGGGATTTCCCCTTCCAATCTATTGAAAGACACATTAAAATAATTGAGATCATAAAGTCTTTCCAAAGACTTGGGAATGACTCCAGAGAGATTATTGTTAGATAAATCCAAACATTTCAAACTCATCAAGTCACCAAATGATTCAGGAATAGGACCTTGTAATATATTACTAGCTAGATTCAAAACCTGTAGATCATGAAGACTTCCAATTGTGGGCGGAATATCACTTGATAATAAATTCCTTGACAATTTCAAAGAGATAAGTACCTTCAAATTTCCAATGTCAAGTGGAAGTGAACCGCTAAGATTGTTTGATGACAAGTCTATTTCTAAAATATATTTAAGGCTCCAAAAAGTTAAAGGTATTGTTGAATGCAATTTGTTGGAGAACAAGTATAGATATCTCAGAGAAGTCAAATCACACAAACATGTCGGTAAAGGCCCATCAAGCTCATTATCACCTAATGATATTTTGTACAATCCCTTCAAACCACAAAGATCATATGGGATAGAGCCTTGTAACTTATTTCCATAAAGAAGCAAAAGTTGGAGATTTTTTAGCCTTCCTAATGTTGTTGGAATAGGTCCACTCAATTTATTAGAGGAAAGGTCTAACAATGTAACGTTGCTTAAGCTACCAATTTCCATGGGAATGCTGCCTCTAATTTTGCAATCTCTAATCAATAAATATTGAAGTGATGTAGAGAGATTTGAGATAGAAGTTGGAAGAATACCGTTCAATGCATTGGATGATAGGTCTAAATATCTTAGATGCTTGCAACTTTTCAAGGAATAGAAAAAATTCCACTCATGAGTTGAAGCTTTGGTGGTCAAATGATTAATATCAAGGCGCAATTTCTCGAGGAACCTCAAATTACCAAATGTGTTTGGTATAAGGCCATAGAATGAGTTTCCTTCTAATTCTAGGATTCTAAGCTTAGAAACATTGGAGATAGATTCAGGAATATTTCCACTAAGATTATTCGTCCATAAGTAAAGCTCCTCAAGATTTGAAGCAGAGCTCAAGTGCGGTAATTTACCTAAAACAAAAAATAAATAAATAAATTTGCATATTCCCATACAAGAAATAAATTAATTGTTTTGCTTTATTGTGTTTTTCATGAATCTATGATGCAAGCTGAAGTGAATGAAATGATTACATATACGAACATGAGTGTGGAGAAACATGAAGCCTTTAACAATTTTAAATATGAAACAACTTCAAGTTTATCTTGGTTGATGATCTGGAATATATATATATATATACAATTTATAAAATTTATTCATAGTTATAAAAATATATTAAAAGGTTCCATGCTTACGTACGTATAATAAAGTAAAAAAGAGGAAAAAGAAAAGTAAAAGAACAAACGGAAGATAGAAGAAATTTTGGTTGTGAGAATTTTATTTTCTTTAACTTATCTCAATTGCTTTAATGATAAAAAAGATTAAAGAAAATTTGGTTAATGAAATTGTTCCAAAAGGAAAAACAAATAAGATAAAAATTGAAGAAAATAAAAATATATATATTTAAATTAATTTGTTTGAGAAAAGAAAAATATGAAAGTGTAAATGTTTGGAAATAAAATTAGAATTTTTATCTATCCTATTTTAGAAAAAAAAAAAAAACCCTCAAGAGAAATGATAAAATTTCTCTCATTTTAGACGATATGGATAATTTAAATGAAAAAAACAAAGATTCGACAAAAAAGATTGTTAAAAGTAAATGCACTCACTTTAGTTTGAAAATCACTCTCTTACTTCCCTAAGGGTTGATAGAACCTTACGAGTGCTCTACTAGAGAAGGTTCATTTGAGGTTTGTTGGGGTAATATTGTATACATTTTACTATTACAATACAAAATTTAGTAATATGATGATAAAAAATGTGAAACTAATAAAAACTTTAAAATGATGCTTTTGATTACACAATTATTGCTTTTTATTTTGCAAAAGAACAATTACATTCCCTAATTTGATAACAAAAGAAACGTAAAAGTAGCACTATTTTTTATTGCATATAATAAAAATGGAGTATATCATTTGTAATTATTATAATATAATTAATTAATTATTATTTAAAATTATGTAATATCTATTAAAATTTTATATGAAATTCACATTTATAAATGATAACTCTTACATATTTTTTTATTATGATTGAATAATAATTATAATATTATAATATAAGAATTGTATGGGAAATGTACTCAACAAAAAATTAACATTTGACAAAAAGGTCGGTAACATTAAAACAATCTCCAAAAAAAGAATTGGAGTTGGAGGAAGAATTGGAAATTGACACGTGGTTGGACAAATCAAGAATTTTTTTTTTAATTTTGAATGTTGAATTTTTTAGGAATGGAGTACAACTAAAAAAATCATTAATACTATATTTTAAAATAATTTTTTAAGAGATTATTTGTTTGACATTTAGCATTATCTCAGTAGATACATTTGTCAATTGTTTTTAAGATTTCATTATTGCCATTTATTCACATTTGATTGGTTGGTTTTTGTTAATTTTATATAATTAATCATAAGTTTAGTCCTCAATTACCATATAGACTTTACTGATTTGTCTCAAAAGAATGGGATGACTAAAAAAATAAAATAGGCTAAATAAACATATGAGCCTTAATTTTTGTATTAGAAGAATGGACTTATTATATAATGTTAAAATAATTTTAATCGAATTTTTAATTTCCATATTTAAATTTATTTATTTATATATAATATAATAGTACTCAAATTAAAATCACCTTATCATTCAATAAAAATATTATACTTTAGAAGATTTAAATTTAATATTTTATTTTATTTTATTATAATATTACATACATGTTGTTAATAAATAATAAAATTATATTAATTTTAATAAAATATTACATGTTGTTAATAAATAGTAAATTTAGAACAAAACTAAAAAATAATTGTTCTAATGTCATTCGCTAATAATAGAAAATTACAAATTGATCAAGAAAGAATTAAATTAAAAATATTTTAGGGAATAAACACTAAACAGTTTTTAATTTGGTTTTATTAAAATGGAAAAACTCTTTCTTTCCTACTTCAAAATAATTACAATGCAGGCTTTAGTTATAATTTTTATGTAATTTTTGTTTTAGAATACAATTTTTACATGTAATTTTTTAATAATATTTTCATTTTTAGAATCTCTATCTCCTTCTATTCATTTTTCTTTCTTTCATTCTTTTCTCCTTGTTATTTGGTATTTTTTTTTTTCCAGTTTCAAATTTTTTAGCTAGGTTTACTTTTTATCATCTATATAAAAAAATTAAACAAATACGCACATACTATATCATCTTTTACTGTTTTCAATATAAAAAATATCACAATGCAACATTCATTTTAAATTAATGCAATGGGAAAGTGGATAATTGTCAAATAGTTCCATTTGATATACGCTAACTAATGATTAAAAGCTATATCAGTTCCTTCCTCTTGTCAAATTCTACTATGACTATATAACTAGCATATTTCATTATTTTGACAATTTATTAAGTGCTAATCAAACATATATGTATGAACCATATTTGATTGCAACATATGAACTTTTGATTATACCTATAGAATCTGATTACTCTTTTCTTTATAACTTCATTACAATAAAAATCAAATATATTCGTTTGAATCATGTTTGATTTATCCTCATAATGAATTTTTGAATTTTACAATCCTTTTTATATGTACTTAACAACTTTAATAAATTTAATGAAATCTATATAATTTAATTTTTATGAAACATTTCACATATAGCGAATAAAATTACTTGTGGCAAAGCATGGGATGCACACTAATAATAAATATAAAAGTAATGAAATACATTGTTACATTCTTTATCACACATAATATAAATTTTAAGTATTTGCAAATAAATAAATGTAAAATATAAAATATAATATTACTACTTTAAGTTAGATGTAACAATAAATTAAGTTGGTATTAAATAAATATGCTAATAACAAAGTACGTTAATATTACTTTTTATTACATTATAAAACAAATCAAGTAATTTTATCATATATAATTGCATCACAACTGTTGGGTACCTATCTTTTTTCCACATTGGCCAACTTTGTAGTCTTAGCTAATGGTGCACATGCTAATTAAGGGCATCAATCAACCATAAAACGTTTAATAAAAAATAAAAAATATTTTCCAAAAGATGGAAATTTTGATTTATAGGTTTGGTTTTCAAATTCCTTTTGAGTGTTTGTTTTGCTTTTCTGTAATGTAATTATTGGAAACAGTATTTGATTTTAATGAGATAAAAGAGGTCTGAAAAAACATTTCTCAAGCCTTTCAATGACACCTCATTTGTTTTAACAGTTTTCATAATTTTATGATTACTTGTTTTATAATCCTAAACTAAACTTTTTTCAAAACTAAAGTAAACAATTTCAAATACATACAAAAGCAATGAAATGTTTATAATGAGATTACCTGATAGACTATTGTTCGAGAGATTAATTATTTTCAAAGCAGAAATATTGAAGATGGCACATGCAATCAACCCACTTAAGCGTGTAGATAATGCACCTAGTATCTCCAATGAATTAAGATTTCCAATCTCCCATGGAATTTCGCCTGCAAAGAAACAACAACTTAGTATTATAAAACTATCCACTTTCTAAACATTCCAATGATATTGAGGTTATTTAAAATAGAATAAAAGTCAATTACACAAGAAATTCCTAATTTCTTCAATGTTTAAAATATGAAGTAATTATTATTTTTTTCAATATCAAAAGTTTGAGTCAAAATGAGAAAGCATAAAAAAATTAAAATGTGACTATTTTCGTGATGGCCATTCTATTAATTTTATTTATTTATTTTTTTTTTTTCAAGGAACAAATATAAATAGTACAAAATATCAATCAATTGAAATCTAAATAATCAAATGTCAAAGCTTACCTTCTATGTTATTGTAACTTAGATAAATCTCTTCGACTTTGGTTAAATTTCCTATACTTTTTGGAATGAGTCCACTGAACCTGTTAAAAGATAATGATAAATTTCGTAGATTGTTGCAATCACCAATATTTGATGGAATACGACCAGAAAACTCGTTGTCAAATACATAAAACACCTCAAGTTTGAGGAGAGAGTAACACATATTATCTGTAATACTGCCTGAGAGACTATTGCTATAGAGATAAATTTCTTTCAAAGAAGTAAGGTTAAAGATGGATGCTGGTATTCGACCAACTAGCCTCATATTTTTGGCAGAAAATATCTCCAAGCTTAGAAGATTTCCAATTTCCCAAGGGATTTCACCTGTTAAAATTACAGAAACCAAGTTGCAAGAGCTCAGTCAAGTAGCATGAAGCATTTTTTGCTTGACATCACGATTCATAATGAAACCATTTTCTTCAAATTTTATAAGATTATTAATTAAATTAGTTAATTAAATTTTCATTCTAAACATTATCTAAAAAGAGATTAAATACCAAAATTTTGAATCATAATGGGGAAAGCATACAAGAAACTTAAGTTCATTTGGTTGATTTTTTATTTGTCTTTTATTTTCTATTCATTTTTGAGTAAAATGTATCAATTATCCATAACTTTTGTATAATATTTCATTTTAATCCACAAATTTTAAAACGTAGTTTATATCCATAACCTTCTAAAAATGTTTCAAATTCATATATTTCATAAACCATGAATGAAAAATCACTGAAACATGCCATGTGACTGAAATTTCAACTCAAAAACCATAAGGATTCACCATTTTTTGCCATGTAACTAAAAAATATTTAATTTACAATATTTATTATGGTTAAGAGTTAAATTCATTTTTTTAATTTAAAAATGGATTATTTCCAAAAAAAAATCTAAATTAGTTTTCAAAAATTACAAAAACTTATTTTTTATCAAATTTTTTGTTTATTTGAAAAAATGGAAAGAAGGAAATATTAAAAAATAAAGAAAGAAAAGGGGAAAACAAAAAAGAGAAAAAAATAAAAGAAGGAAAAATGAAAAAGTAGTTTGGTTAACTAATTTAATAATGACATTTATCAGCCTATTAAATGTTTATTTCAAATTTTAAATGTTAGTTTTAGGAGGAAAATAGTTCATTTAAAAGTCAATTACACAAAAAATTCCTAATTTCTTCAATGTTTAAAATATGAAGGAATAATTAATTTTTTTCAATATCAAAAGTATGAGTCAAAATGAGAAAAGTATAAAAGAAAACCAAAATATGACTGTTTTCGTGTTGGCTATTCTATTAATTTTTATTTTTTAGTTATTTAGTTTTATTCTTTTTCTAATATAAATAGTAATAAATATCAATCAATTGAAATCTAAATAATCAAATGCAAAAGCTTACCTTCTACATCATTATCACCTAGATATATCTCCTCAAGTTTGGTTAAATTTCCTATACTTCTTGGAATGAATCCATTGAATCGATTAAAAGACAATACTAACTTTTTAAGATTGCTGCAAGCACCAATATTTGAGGGAATACTGCCAGAGACACTATTGTTATAGAGAGAAATTTCTTTCAAGGAAGAAAGGTTAAAAATGGAAGCTGGCATTGGACCAACAAGGCTCATATTTTGGGCAGCAAATATCTCCAAGCTCAAAAGATTTCCAATTTCAGAAGGGATCTCACCTGTGAACTAACAAAAAAATGCAAGACTAATAAATAAAAAATATAAATATATATATGGTAAGAGTTAAATTTATTTTTAATTAAAAATGGATATTTCCAAAAAAATACAAAAAAATTTTATTTTTTCAAATTTGTTGTTTATTTGAAACAATGGAAAAAGTAATATTCAATAAAGAAAGAAAGGGCAAAGAAAGAAAAGAAAGAAGGAAAAATAAAAAGTAGTTTGGTTAACTTTAATATGACATTTATTAGCCTTTAAATGTAATCAAATTTTAAATGTAAGTTTTAGGAGGATGAAGAATATTCTTTTATTATGAGATTATTAAATTAGATAATGAAACCATTTTTCAAATTTATAGATTATTATTAAATTAGTTAATTATATTTCATTCTAAATTATCTAAAAGAGATTAAATACCAAAATTTTGAATCATAATGGGGAAAATAAAAGAAACTTAAGTTCATTTGGTTGATTTTTTATTTGTCTTTTATTCTATTCATTTTTGAGTAAAATATCAATTATCCATAACTTTTGTATAATATTTCATTTTCCAAAATTTTAAAACGTATTTATATCCATAACCTTCTAAAAATGTTTCAAATTCATATATTTCATAAACCATGAATGAAAAATCACTGAAACATGCCATGTGACTGAAATTTCAACTCAAAAACCATAAGGATTCACCATTTTTTGCCATGTAACTAAAAAATATTTAATTTACAATATTTATTATGGTTAAGAGTTAAATTCATTTTTTTAATTTAAAAATGGATTATTTCCAAAAAAAAATCTAAATTAGTTTTCAAAAATTACAAAAACTTATTTTTTATCAAATTTTTGTTTATTTGAAAAAAATGGAAAAAGGAAATATTAAAAAATAAAGAAAGAAAAGGGGAAAACAAAAAGAGAAAAAATAAAAGAAGGAAAAATGAAAAAGTAGTTTGGTTAACTAATTTAATAATGACATTTATCAGCCTATTAAATGTTATTTCAAATTTTAAATGTAAGTTTTAGGAGGAAAATAGTTCATTTAAAAGTCAATTACACAAAAATTCCTAATTTCTTCAATGTTTAAAATATGAAGGAATAATTAATTTTTTTCAATATCAAAAGTATGAGTCAAAATGAGAAAAGTATAAAAGAAAACCAAAATATGACTATTTTCGTGTTGGCTCATTCTATTAATTTTTATTTTTAGTTATTTCTTTTTATTCTTTTTCTAATATAAATAGTAATAAATATCAATCAATTGAAATCTAAATAATCAAATGCAAAAGCTTACCTTCTACATCATTATCACCTAGATATATCTCCTCAAGTTTGGTTAAATTTCCTATACTTCTTGGAATGAATCCATTGAACCGATTAAAAGATAATGATAACTTTTGAAGATTGCTGCAAGCACCAATATTTGAGGGAATACTGCCAGAGACACTATTGTTATAGAGAGAAATTTCTTTCAAGGAAGAAAGGTTAAAAATGGAAGCTGGCATTGGACCAACAAGGCTCATATTTTGGGCAGCAAATATCTCCAAGCTCAAAAGATTTCCAATTTCAGAAGGGATCTCACCTGTGAAAATAACAGAAACCGAATTGCAAAAGCTGGGTCAAGCAGCACGAGGCATTTTTTTGCTTCCAATCACTATTCATTATGAAATCATTTTCTCCTAATTTTATGAGATTATTTATTAAATTAGATAATTAAATTCTCATTCTAAACATTATCTCAAAAGAGATTAAATACCAAAATTTTTAATCATAATGGGGAAAACATAAAAGAAACTTAAGTTCATTTGGTTGAATTTTTTCTATTTGTCCTTTACCTTCTTTTCATTTTTAAGCAAACTATACCAATTATATATAACTTTTGTGCAATATTTCATTGTCATCCACAAATTTTAAAATGTAGTTTATATCCATAACCTTCCAAAATTGTTTCAAAATCATATATTTCATCAACCATCAATGAAAAATCAATGAAACATGTAATGCGACAAATTTCAACTCAAAATTCAAAAGGATTCACCTTTTTATGCCATGTCACTAAAGAGTATTTAATTTACAATATTTTTTATGGTTAAGAGTTAAATTTATTTTTTAAATTTAAAAACTGAATATTTCCAAAAATTAAATTAATTTTTCAAAAAAATACAAAAAATTATTTTCAGCCAAGAAATTTTACCTAAGAAAATAACATGAGTTTCATGGTCACTGTTAATATTTAGGAGTTTTAACATGATATCAATAATTAAATTAATTTTAGCACTTACTTTCCAAATTATAAAAGTAATTCTTTTACAGTAATTTCAAATTATCAAATAAAGTTTATTTTGACAAAAACTTCAATGTTGATAAGAAAATAAATAAAACTAGTCATGTTTTAATTTAATAGGAAAATAATTAATTATAAATAAAGTAGCTAATTTAATAAATTATCAAATTATCAAAGGAAAATAATAATAAAAAAAAGCTTACCTTCCAATGTAAATACTTTTTTAAAATTATCAAATTATCAAATACTTTTTTTATTTTGTAAATGAATGTCTTAAAAATAGTTTTTAAAATTATTTTATATAAACATAAAAATATTAAATATAATTCAGTAGACATTTGAAAACATTATAAAATATTAGTAATGTTTATTATTATTATTTACTCTTCCACTTATTAAAATATAGTTTTTTAATCCAATATAATAATAATAATAATATATTTTAATTTTTATCTATTTAACTCACAAGAAAATATCATGCGAAAAAATAAATGTAAGTTCTAGGAAGAAAATAGTTCATTTAAAACTCAATTACACAAAAAATTCCTAATTTCTTCAATGTTTAAAATATAAAGGACTAATTAATTTTTTCAATACCAAAAGTTTGAGTCAAAATGAGAAAAGTATAAAGGAAAACCAAAATATGACTATTTCCGTGTGGGTCATTCTATTAATTTTTATTTTTTAGTTATTTCTTTTTATTCTTTTTCTAATATAAATAGTAATAAATATCAATCAATTGAAATCTAAATAATCAAATGCAAAAGCTTACCTTCTACATCATTATCACCTAGATATATCTCCTTAAGTTTGGTTAAATTCCCTATACTTCTTGGAATGTGTCCATTGAATCGATTAAAAGATAATGATAAAATTTGAAGATTGCTGCAGTTACCAATATTTGATGGAATGCAACCAAAAAATTCGTTGTAGGATATATGAAGTACCTCAAGTTTGAAAAAAGAGTAACATATATTATCCGGAATACTACCAGAGAGATTATTACTATAGAGATAAAATTCTTTCAAAGAAGTAAGGTTAAAGATGGAAGCTGGTATTGGACCAACTAGCCTCATATTTACGACAGAAAATATCTCCAAGCTTAGAAGATTTCCAACTTCCCAAGAGATTTCACTTGTGAACATAGAAAACAATTTGCAAGAGCTCGATCAAGTAGCAGAAAGTTTTTTTTGTTGGCATTACAATTCATAATGAAACCATTTCCTCCAAAATTTATGATATTATTGATTAAATTAATTAATTAAATTCTCATTCTAAACATTATTTCAAAAGAAGTTAAATACCAAAATTTTGAGAAATAAAACCGGAAAATAGAAAAGAAATCAAAGTTCATTTGGTTGATATTTTATTATTGGACTTTTAGTTTCTATTATTTTTTCGGTAAAATATACCAATCATGTATAACTTTTGTGCAATATTTCATTTTCATGTACAAATTTTAAAATGTCATTTTTAGATCCATAACCTCATAAAAGTATTTCAAATTCAGCCAAAAAATCAGATAGGTTTACTCTTTTTGCCATGTGAACATTCACATGGATATCTTGTGGCACTAAGATGGTAAATTTCGTCCTATTTGAAACAATTTTAAGGGATCGTAGATTCAAAATTTGAGCTTTAATGAAAATGAAATATTATATATACCAAAATCATGAATATATGATTAATTTACACTATTTTAGGATTTTTTTTTACTTTTCTCTAATACTTTTTGCAAAAACAAAAAAAATAGCAATAAAAAAATATATTATTATCAAGCAGAGCCTAAATAATAAAATATCCAAGAGATATCTTTAGGTTTATAAATTTACTTATCCCATTTGGATTATTTCCGTTGAATCAAATTGTAACCTAAGTTACTACAACTATCACTAGAAAACCCACCGCAACTAGACAATCAAGCCTGATCTTTTTCACAAGATTTATCTTGTTTACAATATTTACGTGCTTGGTTGTAACTGCTTTTTTGTTGTGTTGTGTTCTTCTCTCATTTTGTCCTCTCTTAAAACTCTTAATATTGTATCCCTCATTATCCTCCATTGAATAAAGGACAAAACTTATATGAAATTCGGTGAAGTTCGTAAAATTTTTTACTAGAAATGATTAAATAAAAACTAAAATTAAAAATCAAAACCAATAGACTAAAAAATCTTATTATATAAATCAAGTATACAAATTTTGAAATAATTTTAATATATAATTTTTAAATAGACATTTTTGTAAAAATATTAATAGAAATTTTTATCGTTGAATCAGCATCGATTAAATTTTAATCATAAACAATATTTTTAATAATTTTTTTACATATTATTGATCTTCACATCGAATTCTATCAATCTATCAATTTAAGTTTTTTATTAAAGTTTCTATTAAATCATTTTTAAGAAAAAAACCTTTAGAAATTTTACCTACATAGCTTCATATATATTTTGTTCTTGAATAAATTCCCTTGTCTTTCAAAAAAAAAAAAAGCAACGAAGCCTGATCTTAGGCTTTACTTGGTCATTAATGCAAAAAGTTTAGTTAAGTACAAAAGTAATATTCTTGAATAATTAATTAACAGATGTTTTAATTTCTGTTAATAGTTTAATATATGATTCTACTTTTATATAGAATAATAATAAATTACATTTTGAATGCTTATTTTATTTTACGTTTTTTCTCAGTTTTAATTAAATTAGGTGATACCCACACATTGTCTCGGATTAAAATTTTTTTGTTTTGTCATCCTTGTTCACTGAATTTTAGAAAAATGTTATCTGATTTTAAACAAAGCAAAAAAAGTAAAAGATTAAAAAATCTAAACGAGAGTGACACGTGAATATATAAATTAGCTTTTTATTCTCACAAAATATATTTTATAAAAAATAAAATTTTTATTTTATTTTTTACTAGCGAAACCCACCTAATATCAAGCTTTCAATAAAAAATCAGTGAATACACACATATATATATATATAATTAAATAGATAATATATATATATATATTTATATCATAGGATGGTATGGTGCAAAGTATCATAAATTCTATTTTGGTTCATCCCTTATTTCTATAAAAAAATTTGACTCAAATTTATTCGATATTGATTGTTTTGATAAATTAAATATTTTGCATTTACAATTTAAGAACGAACTGTTTTGATAAAAGAAAATTATCAAAGGGAAAAAAAAAAAAAAAACTTACCTGCCAAATTATTTCCACCCAAGTTTAGCATTCTGAGCCTTGTTAAATTTCCAATACTCCTTGGAATGGTGCCACTGAATCTGTTAAAGTCTAATGTTAAATTTTGAAGACACCTGCATTCATCTATGCTTGATGGAATTTGACCAGAAAACTCATTTGAGCCCAAGTAAAGTGCCTCAAGATTGGGAAGATGGCGACATATATCTTCAGGTAAACTGCCAGATAGATTGTTGAATGAAAGAGAAATCATATGTAGGGAGGAAATGTTATAAATAGCTGAAGGTACGGAGCCAGAAAGTTGATTAACTGCCAGACGAAGTATTGTTAGATTTCGAAGATCACTTATCTCGGGTGGAATGTGTCCTTGAACGAGATTGTACCTCAAATCCAAGATCTCCAAGTTGGAAATTTTAGCTAGTGACTGAGGAATTGTACCTGTTAAATTGTTGTTCCGGAGACTCAAGTATAATACTTTTTTTAATCTCCCAAACCATGAAGGAATTTCCCCACTAAGAAAATTGAAGCTTAAATCAATGAATGTCAGACGACTTAATTGCCCCAACTCTCTCGGTAAATGGCCATGGAAATTGTTATGACTCAAATCAAGAGATACTAAAAACGAGAGATTTCCCAATTGTGGAAGGACAGTTCCTGTGAGATTCATGTTGGGAAGATTTAATGCGCTGACTCTCCTATGCTTAGATGCGCAAGAGACACCAACCCAATTGCAAACAGAGGTAGTGATGGTCCAGTTGTTGGCTAAGATGTTGTGAGGATCAATGATTTGATGCTTAAATTCGAGAAGAGCATGTTGGTCTGTGGTAAGGTTCCTAACAATCATGGCGTAGCTAACCATGAAACAATGAATGAACACTAAAGCTAGCGAAAGAAAATGGAATATTCTCATGTTGATGGCTGTGGAAGGAAATCAAATCGATGAAATTGCAGGATGTATACGGAACTCTGATCAAAGCAATTCTTAAATAGGAATAAACTTGCCAATATGACTTAGACCTCAAGAGGAAAGTTCTGGGATGGTCTTGGTCTTCACAATTAATAAATGATTCAAGCTTTTGATTTTGGGCCCTCCAATCTTTTTTGATCTCCTTTTACAAGCATTGGTGAAGCTAATTTATCTTTTTGCATTCTTTCTTTTTCTTTTTCTCTTTTTTTTTTCTTTTAATTTTTTTGTCTTGTACACTTTTGAGGCCCATGACTCCACGTTTTACAAGAGAGAGTTGCAAAATAGTAATGGCTCTATTTTTTTTGTCAAAAAAAAGTAATTTATAGTTTTTTTTAAAACTTCTGAGTTAGTTATTGTACAAATCAAAGTAATTTAAATTTAATTAGTAAAATTACTTAAAATCAAAATGAAATAATAATAAAAATATGTAAGTAAAGATATTTATGTATTTTTATTTAAAAATTTATGATGAAAGAAAGTTTTTCCATTTCCAGATCAAAACAGGCTGCAAACTTTAAGGAGAATTTATACTAGATTTACATATCATTCACCAAAAGTAGTGCTAGTAGTGGGGTTCCTCGCTACTAGCGTTAAGTTTTCTCATAATTATGGCGTAGTTAACCATGAAATAGTCAATGAACATTAACGCTGGCGAAAGAAAATGGAATTTTCTCATGTCTATGGCTGTGATGGGATCTATGTATATCAAAACAGGTAACATAAAATATTGAAGAAATTGAGTCTGCATAAAGCATTGTTTAAATAGATTTCTATACACACCTACGAACTCGTCAACACTGAAGACAACTGAAATTATGATAGGACATTGAAGTCAAGACTTGGGGCCTTAGCATCTCTTGGTCTTCACCATGCTCTTCTACAATAAGCCAAGCTTTTATTTTGGACCTTTTTAATTTGTTGTTTTCATAAACGGGACAGGTAAGGTGCTAAGGCCTAGTTTAGTATTATCCTCGCGATTGAATAAAGTTTGAGTTAAACGAATGTGCTTAAAAGTATGATAAAAGAAGTGTCGTTAAAAATTTTAAGCATTTAGTGTTATCGGAAAAAAATTATTACGAGTAATTGAAATGTTTAATAATAATAACAATATTATTATTAATAAATATAAGAATAATACAGTAATGTTTTTCTTTCAAACACATTTTTTGATCATAAAAATATTTCCAAGAAATTTTTTGTTTGTATTTATAAATCAGTTTTTTAAATTGAAAAACTATATTTTTATTTAACATTAAAATTATTTCTAAAGTTTGAACGTAAAAATTATTTTCAACACAATAATAACCGAGGTCTAAATCTCTCCATATAAAGGCTATTCGTGCTGTACAAATTCAAAACCTCTTACTCTTTAAATAATAAAAGTTATCTTCATCTAAATACGAGTGTATATACAACCTTGTAAATTTAAATATATTTTACTCATCAAAATGAAATTTTGTTGTTTCTGATGAACCATTTCTTTTGTATTTGAGTTTTGTGTTTTCAGTACTATTTTAATTTTAAAATTATTATATTTTAATTCTGGCCTACTACATCCATCTCGACTCTTTTAGAATAAAATTTTTCAGTTCCTCCACAGTACATATTGGTCTTTTTTCTTTCTTGAATAAATAACATATGAGATTTTTAAATTTTAAGCCAAATATTATTTTGAATTTTATATATTTAAAAGTCACTTGTTAGCTCCCATTTTTCAATGTTGTAATCCATCTGTCAATAACATTGCTAACTCCATCGCTAAACATTTTGTCGGCAACACGTGTTTGCCGTGCAGTTGGTACATGTGAGCTGAAGAGTAAAAAAATTTCATTATCTGGATTTTTATTTTCCTTTCTTTCCTTTTTATTTTTCCTCTTTCTCTTTCTCTTCCTCTCTCTTCTCTTCCCTGTCTATCTAAGCGCTATCGGCTGCAATAGAGGACCCGATTTGGCCCAGTCGACGCTGCGACGACGAATGGAGTCAAACCATTCCTTTAACCATCGATCCAGCGAGGGATCTACTACACCTAATTTGTGAAGCCTGATCACTTCCCCATTCGGATCGGCAACTATAGGTCAATATGACGCCAACCGTTGGCACGATGTTGGGCGAGTTAATCTAGACCTTTGCAATCGACCACAGAGCCTAGACCTATAATAAAAAGAAGGGAAAGGAAGATAGAAGGAAAAAAAAAAAAAAAAACAAGAAATTGACTTTTATTTAAAAAAATTTAATATATTTTTCAAACATTATAATTAAAATAAATAAATTATAAAAATTTATATATTTAATAAGTTTCTTTTTTCAAATATAATCCGTCACCAAATATTATAATTTAAAATAAGCAAATTTCAAAAATTCTATTTATTAAGTTTTTTTAATTTTTTTAATATGATATAGATTATTAGTATAATTCATCAAATATTTAAATAAATATCAAAATTTTATAGTTTTAATAATTTAAAAATATTATATAAATTTTAAAATAAATAAATAATATATATGCTAATTTATATTTATTTACGACGTGTCAAACACAGCACCAATTATTACTTAAAAGTCAAACTCAAAGAAGTATTGATAAAAAGATCATTTCCTTATAACATTGAAAGTATAGAAACTATGCCTTTTAGAAATATATAGACAAACAAAATTTGGCTTAAAATTTAAAGGTGCTATTTATTTATTTGCAATTTCTTCTTGTCTTACAATACCAAAATAATTTATTAGTGATAAATCATATTACTTTCCATCCTTTCAATGGTTTTTTTCCTACCTCTTGGTTTTTTTTATGAACATAATTGTAACACACGATCTAATTCTATAAGCATTGAATGAATTTAATATTTTAGTGAGTAAATAGTATTCGTGATCTTAAATTTTGAAGCGTATATCGATTTGGTTTTTAAATTTCAAACATAATTTGTTAGTTTTTATGTGTCAAATAATACAACGAATTAGGTTTTTTTTTTTAATCAATTTATCAGTTAACTCATCGTTAGGTTTTTGATGTGATTTTAATTTAAAAAAAAGTAATCGATATAATTGATGTGATAGCTAAGAAGAAAAAAATAAGAAATAAGAAATAACCAATATAAAAAGAAAAGGAAAATAAATATAAGTACTGTTTTTTAAAAATTTCTTTTTATTTTTGAATTAAACAATTAACAAAAATAATTTTCCCCTTTTTTTATTTTTTGAACATAATATAAAATTTTAATATATTTTCAAATATTATAATTCAAATAAATAAATTTAAATTTTCTATTTTTAAGGAGTTTTTATTTTTCAAAAATATTATAATTAAGAATAATCAAATTTCAAAATTTTATAAAAATAAAAAGAAAATAAAAAATAAGTAGTTTTTTTAAAAAAATTTTCTTTTTATTTTTTAAATTAAACAATTAACAAAAATAATTTTTCCATTTTTTACTTTTTTAAAACATAATATAAAATTGTAATATATTTACAAATATTATAATTCAAATAAATAAGTTTAAATTTTCTATTTTTAAGGAGTTTTTATTTCAAAATATAATTTATATTTTATATTTTTTTAAAATATTATAATTCAGAATAAACGAATTTCAAAATTTTCTCTTAGAATAACTTTCATTTTAATTTTTATATAATATATTTTAATATATTTTATCAAAATTTGTAATTTAAAATAAATAAATTATAAAATTTTCTAATTTGAAGATTTTTTTGTTTTATTTTAATTTTCAAATATAATATATTTTTGTATTTTATCTAGTTTTATTATTTAAAATAAAAATTTTCAAAAATTTATTTTTAGTAAGTTTTTTGTTTTAATTTTTTGAAATGAAATATAGCTTTAATATATTTTATCAAAATTTATAGTTTGAAATAAATAGATTTTATATTTTCAGTAAGTTTTTGTTTTTAAATTTTTAAATATAATTTTTTATACATTTAATCTAGTTTTATAATTTAAAATATACAAAATAAATAAAAATTTTAAATTTAATAAATTAGATAATAAATTATAATGTAAAATAAATAAAATTAAAATTTTCTAATTTTAATATTTTTTGTTATTTTATTTTATATAATATAGATTTTTAAAATTACATTTAACCACAAAAGTTCATATAATTTTAGCATCTATGTGTTGACCATTTTTGTTGACACATGGTGCTAACTAATCTTTAAGGTCATATTTAATGATATTTTTTGTGGAATGACTATTTTGATACAACTTTGAAAGTTTAGGGATCAATAAGTGACATTTGAATGTATAGGGACCAAAATGATATACAATCCAAAGGTACTATTTACTATGTTTCAGTAGAAATAATTCCTATTTTTTTTCTTTGTATTATAAATATCATAACTTCTTACAAATACCCAAATATTTGAGTTTAAATATAGGATCTTTACTAAATTGATTTAAGTTGGATGCCTATTGTATAAACATATTATTGACAATTAATCAATTATAATTTAGTATTGGGTAGGGTTCATAAAAAAATCATATAAAGCCTACAAGTTTTAAGTGGTGAACTAGTGTATAATTCTTTTTTATGATTAACTAATTTCAATATTGCAGTAAAGAAAAATTGTATCTGAAATGCTACCCCTATCCTAAAATTCAATATGTTATGGATTTATGCATTATCCTTATTTGTTATCTCTTTGAGGATGAAAGTAAAAAATCGCCAATAAGTTATGTTGAAAGAGTATCATGATACATAAATATAAGAAGAATCATACCACTTATTGAAAATTAGATTTTGATTGAATTTTCATTTTAAAAATTTAAAATTAGTATCAAAACAACCCAAAGTATATATAACTTTTAAATCTAAAGGATAATACCTTAAATAAACCCTGAATTATTATTATTTTTTTTTAATGCGAGACCTAAACTAAAAAAATTATAAATTGGGTTCAAGGGCTATTCAAGGCATTGACCCTAAATATTATTAGAATCGCAATGGCTTTAGTTTTGGTTGTAGGGTGAAAAAACTAAATCCAATTAAATAATTAAGCAAGCAGAAGCATAATTAAATAATCGATCAATCACATAAAAGTTAATAATTCAATGTGGTTAGCCCAATTGGCCTACATCCATTGATAAGAAAAATATTCATTACTTGTAAAGAATTACAAATAAATCAATAAATTAACCTCACTCACAATCAACATCCTTAGATCCACCAATTCTCCTCCAGTTCTATAAAATATTCTCAATCCAAACAAATACATATGCGTGTATATCCATACTTATATAAACCATTTCAATCTCATCCAGTCTACCTAAATAAAATAATCATCATACTTATGTTGACCCTTTTATTCTCTTGTAGTCCACTCAAACATACACACTCGTAAAGACCATCTTAATCTTGTCTATTCCTATGAGGTGTCTATCTAATAAAATCTTACAACTTTATTGTTCTCATATCTAACCTTATAGAGACTCAATTATTTATAAGCATAGAAACTTACCAATCAAGAATCCATTTTGCTCTTAGAATTCTTCTTCTACAAGTCTTTGATTTATCAAAAATTATTTAGTCAATCTCAAATAAATCTTTTATGAGATTTGAGTCACTATTTTTAATAATCTTCACTTTGACTCATATTCCAATAAATCATCAATCTTCATGTTAGACATGCTTAGCTCCAATTGCAATGTAAGTTTTGTTAAATAATCTTCTTTGTGTGTCTTCATATTTCATACAAACAATATCTCAAAATCAAACTTGAACTCCTCTATTGAAATTAAGCTCTTCCAGACTTGTTTTTTTTCCAAAATGACATAAGTAGTTACGAATCATGAAAGCTTAGATTCTAGTTGTTAGGCAAAAAGCACAAATTCAATTAAACAATTAAGCCAGCGAAAGTATAATTAAACAATTAATCAATCATATAAAAGACAATAATTTAACATAGTTAAGCCTAATTGTCCTATGTTCATGGATAAAAAAAATTCACTAACTGTAGAGAATTATAAAAAAAATTAATAAATCAATTGCACTCATAATTAATACCCATGAATCCTCTCATTGCTCCTCTTAAAATTCTTCTCCTATAAATTTGCTTGTTCATCAAACAATATCTATTCAATTTCAAACAAATCTTTTTATAAATTTTGTGTAACTATTCTCAACAAATATAATAAAATTCACTATATTAGTCTATTTGTTATCAATTGCTTTTAGATTGAATTTGAACTGTTTATCTTTACACATGAAATACACAATTTACATATAATAAAAATCATTCCACTTACTTTTAAACTTTAAATTGGCTTGGATTATATATTTCGATCTTGAAAGGAATTTGAATTTAAAACAATAAAAAAGTTGTACTTTGATCAAAATGAATTCCCGCGACTGCCTTGTTTTACCCGAAAGAAAGAGTATCGAAAACAAATCAACCATGGTCGAAATTAGATTTAATAATTTTAAATATAATATAATAATATAATTACAAAATTTAAAAAAAAAATTTAAAATTTTAATTCAAATCATATAGAAACCTGATAAAATTAAAAATATATATTTTATATTTAAAATATCCACACAAATTATATCATAATAGTTTTTATATTTTGCTTAATTTAAACGCAGTGCACAAATTATCATATGAATCTACTACTCCCTTTGGCATGTGTCGATAGCTAGCTTTGTTGACTTTTAAGAGTTTGCAGTCTCCGCTCTCATTTCCACACAAAGTTTCAATGTTTTTTATGACATAAATTGGACTTGCTTTGCTGTGTGGGGTAAACTTAGGTCCTTTGGAGTGTACAAATCATAGCCTTCCCCACTTTATTGAAACTCACATTCTTTTTCCACTGCATAATAAATGGACTAGCACCAACTTAAAATTTGTGGACTATGATTGATGCAATCGATAGTAGAAAAATTCGACACCATATTAACACGTAAATTGATTTTTTCCGAACCCAACCAATAAAGATTTTGACTCCACTCTTAGTCACGATTATAATTGATGCGACATGTTTGGCCTTAACCGTGCCATGTACCCCATTTGGATGAAGGGTGTGTCATCTTTAAAAGCTATGTAATAAACATTATATATATACTGAACCATGATGGGTGCAATCCCAAAGAGAAAATTCTAATTGCAGTCAATGATTGACGCAATCGATAATAAAAAAAATTGTTTTTATCCGAACCCTCCACTCTTAGTCAAGATTATAATTGATGTAACACAAAAGAAGCAAAATTCTATCGCATATTGCAAGCAATTCTTTATCCATTGGCATATTATGGGATGACTGAAAAACTAAGACCTCGTTTGGATTCAAACAAAAGTCATGTGACGACATGTTTGGCCTCAACCGTGCCACGTACCCCATTTGAATGAAGGGGTGTGTCATCTTTAAAGCTATGTAATAATCATTATATCTATACAGAACCATGATTGGTGCAATCCATAAGAGAAAATTCTAGCCCATATTTCAATCCATGATTGATGCAATTGATAATAAAAAAATTGATTTTATCCGAACCTTCCACTCTTAGTCAAGATTATAATTGATGTAACACAAAAGGAGCAAAATTCTATCCCATATTGCAAGCAATTCTTTATCCATTTGGACTTTCGAAAGGGTGCATTTAATGCATCAAAAATTTTGTCAAATAGATCAAAAAAGATAAATAATAATAATAATAAATAAAATGGATGTTTACATGATTGATTGCAATT
>NW_019168492.1:17206220-17234756 GCF_002303985.1 Durio zibethinus
ATAATGGGGAAAACATAAAAGAAACTTAAGTTCATTTGGTTGATTTTTTTATTTGTCTTTTACTTTCCATTCATTGTTGAGTATAATGTACCAATTATTCATAACTTTTGTGCAATATTTCATTTTCATCCTCTAATTTTAAAATGTAGTTTATATCCCTAACCTTCTAAAAATGTTTTAAATTCATATATTTCATCAACCATGAATGAAAAATCAATGAAACATGCCATGTGACTTAAATTTTAATCTCAAAAAACAAAAGGATTCACCTTTTTTTGCCATGTAACTAAAAAATATTTAATTTACAATATTTATTATGTTTAAGAGAAATTTATTTTTTAAAATTTAAAAACCGATTATTTCAAAAAAAAATATAATTAGTTTTCAAAAAAATACAAACAAATTATTTTATGTCAAATTTTTTGTTTATTTAAAAAAATGGAAAGAAGAAATATTAAAAATCAAAAGAAAGAAAGAAAGAAAAGGGGAAAACTAAAAAAGAGAAAAAAATGAAATGAGGAAACAAGAAAGAAAAGAAGGAAAAATGAAAAAGTAGTTTGGTTAACTAATTTAATAATGACATTTATCAGCCTATTAAATGTTTATTTCAAATTTTAAATGTTAGTTTTAGGAGAAAATAGTTCATTTAAAAGTCAATTACACAAAAAATTCCTAATTTCTTCAATGTTTAAAATATGAAGGAATAATTAATTTTTTTCAATATCAAAAGTATGAGTCAAAATGAGAAAAGTATAAAAGAAAACCAAAATATGACTGTTTTCGTGTTGGCTATTCTATTAATTTTTATTTTTTAGTTATTTAGTTTTATTCTTTTTCTAATATAAATAGTAATAAATATCAATCAATTGAAATCTAAATAATCAAATGCAAAAGCTTACCTTCTACATCATTATCACCTAGATATATCTCCTCAAGTTTGGTTAAATTTCCTATACTTCTTGGAATGAATCCATTGAATCGATTAAAAGATAATACTAACTTTTTAAGATTGCTGCAAGCACCAATATTTGAGGAATACTGCCAGAGACACTATTGTTTAGAGAGAAATTTCTTTTCAAGGAGAAGGTTAAAATGGAAGCTGGCATTGGACCAACAAGGCTTATATTTGGCAGCAGAATATCTCCAAGCTCAAAAGTTTCAATTTCAGAAGGGATCTCACCTGTGGAAAATACAGAAACCGATGCAAAAAGCTTGGGTCAGCAAGCACGAGGCATTTTTTTTGCTTCCCAATCCACTATTCATTATTGAATATTCATTTTCTCCTAATTTTATGAATTTTATTAAATTAGATAATTAAATTCTATTTCTAAACATTATCTCAAACGAGATTAAATACCAAAATTTTTAATCATAATGGGGAAAACATAAAGAACTTAGTTCATTTGGTTGAATTTTTTTCTATTTGTCCTTTACCTTCTTTTCATTTTTAGGCAAACTATACCAATTATATATAACTTTTGTGCAATATTTCATTGTCATCCACAAATTTTAAATGTAGTTTATATCCATAACCTTCTAAAATTGTTTCAAAATCATATATTTCATCAACCATCAATGAAAAATCAATGAAACATGTCATGCGACAAATTTCAACTCAAAATTCAAAAGGATTCACCTTTTTATGCCATGTAACTAAAGAATATTTAATTTACAATATTTTTTATGGTTAAGAGTTAAATTTATTTTTTAAATTTAAAAACTGAATATTTCCAAAAATTAAATTAATTTTTCAAAAAATACAAAAAATTATTTTCAGCCAAGAAATTTTACCTAAGAAAATAACATGAGTTTCATGGTCACTGTTAATATTTAGGAGTTTTAACATGATATCAATAATTAAATTAATTTTAGCACTTACTTTCCAAATTATAAAAGTAATTCTTTTACAGTAATTTCAAATTATCAAATAAAGTTTATTTTGACAAAAACTTCAATGTTGATAAGAAAATAAATAAAACTAGTCATGTTTTAATTTAATAGGAAAATAATTAATTATAAATAAAGTAGCTAATTTAATAAATTATCAAATTATCAAAGGAAAATAAATAAAAAAAAGCTTACCTTCCAATGTAAATACTTTTTTAAAATTATCAAATTATCAAATACTTTTTTTTATTTTGTAAATGAATGTCTTAAAAATAGTTTTTAAAATTATTTTATATAAACATAAAAAATTAAATATAATACAGTAGACATTTGAAAACATTATAAAATATTAGTAATGTTTATTATTATTATTATTATTATTTACTCTTCCACTTATTAAAATATAGTTTTTTAATCCAATATAATAATAATAATAATATATTTTAATTTTTATCTATTTAACTCACAAGAAAATATCATGCGAAAAAATAAATGTAAGTTCTAGGAAGAAAATAGTTCATTTAAAACTCAATTACACAAGAAATTCCTAATTTCTTCAATGTTTAAAATATAAAGGAATAATTAATTTTTTCAATACCAAAAGTTTGAGTCAAAATGAGAAAAGTATAAAAGAAAAACAAAATATGACTATTTCCGTGTTGGTCATTCTATTAATTTTTATTTTTTAGTTATTTCTTTTTATTCTTTTTCTAATATAAATAGTAATAAATATCAATCAATTGAAATCTAAATAATCAAATGCAAAAGCTTACCTTCTACATCATTATCACCTAGATATATCTCCTTAAGTTTGGTTAAATTCCCTATACTTCTTGGAATGTGTCCATTGAATCGATTAAAAGATAATGATAAAATTTGAAAATTGCTGCAGTCACCAATATTTGATGGAATGCAACCAAAAATTTCATTGTAGGATATATGAAGTACCTCAAGTTTGAAAAGAGAGTAACATATATTATCCGGAATACTACCAGAGAGATTATTACTATAGAGATAAATTTCTTTCAAAGAAGTAAGGTTAAAGATGGAAGCTGGTATTGGACCAACTAGCCTCATATTTACGACAGAAAATATCTCCAAGCTTAGAAGATTTCCAACTTCCCAAGGGATTTCACTTGTGAACATAGAAAACAATTTGCAAGAGCTCGATCAAGTAGCAGAAAGTTTTTTTTGTTGGCATTACAATTCATAATGAAACCATTTCCTCCAAAATTTATGATATTATTGATTAAATTAATTAATTAAATTCTCATTCTAAACATTATTTCAAAAGAAGTTAAATACCAAAATTTTGAGAAATAAAACCGGAAAATAGAAAAGAAATCAAAGTTCATTTGGTTGATATTTTATTATTGGACTTTTAGTTTCTATTATTTTTTGGGTAAAATATACCAATCATGTATAACTTTTGTGCAATATTTCATTTTCATGTATAAATTTTAAAATGTCATTTTTAGATCCATAACCTCACAAAAGTATTTCAAATTCAGCCAAAAAATCAGATAGGTTTACCCTTTTTGCCATGTGAACATTCACATGGATATCTTGTGGCACTAAGATGGTAAATTTCGTCCTATTTGAAACAATTTTAAGGGATCGTAGATTCAAAATTTGAGCTTTAATGAAAATGAAATATTATATATACCAAAATCATGAATATATGATGTAATTTACTCTATTTTAGGATTTTTTTTTACTTTTTTCTATTACTTTTTGCAAAAACAAAAAAAAAAAGCAATAAAAAAAATATATTATTATCAAGCAGAGCCTAAATAATAAAATATCCAAGAGATATATTTAGGTTTATAAAATTACTTATCCCATTTGGATTATTTCCGTTGAATCAAATTGTAACCTAAGTTACTACAACTATCACTAGAAAACCCACCGCAACTAGACAATCAAGCCTGATCTTTATCACAAGATTTATCTTGTTTACAATATTTACTTGCTTGGTTGTAACTGCTTTTTGGTTGTGTTGTGTTCTTCTCTCATTTTGTCCTCTCTTAAAACTCTTAATATTGTATCCCTCATTATCCTCCATTGAATAAAGGACAAAACTTATATGAAATTCGGTGAAGTTCGTAAAATTTTTTACTAGAAATGATTAAATAAAAACTAAAATTAAAAATCAAAACTGATAGACTAAAAAATCTTATTATATAAATCAAGTTTACAAATTTTGAAATAATTTTAATATATAATTTTTAAATAGACATTTTTGTAAAAATATTAATAGAAATTTTTATCGTTGAATCAGCATCGATTAAATTTTAATCATAAACAATATTTTTAATAATTTTTTTACATATTATTGATCTTCACATCGAATTCTATCAATCTATCAATTTAAGTTTTTATTAAAGTTTCTATTAAATCATTTTTAAGAAAAAAAACTTTAAAAATTTTACCTACATAGCTTCATATATAAATTTTGTTCTTGAATAAATTCCCTTGTCTTTCAAAAAAAAAAAAAGCAACGAAGCCTGATCTTAGGCTTTACTTGGTCATTAATGCAAAAAGTTTAGTTAAGTACAAAAGTAATATTCTTGAATAATTAATTAAAAGATGTTTTAATTTCTGTTAATAGTTTAATATATGATTCTACTTTTATATAGAATAATAATAAATTACATTTTGAATGCTTATTTATTTTACTTTTTTCTCAGTTTTAATTAAATTAGGTGATACCCACACATTGTCTCGGATTAAAATTTTTTTGTTTTGTCATCCTTGTTCACTGAATTTTAGAAAAATGTTATCGATTTTAAACAAAGCAAAAAAAAAAGTAAAGATTAAAAAATCTAAACGAGAGTGACACGTGAATATATAAATTAGCTTTTTATTCTCACAAAATATATTTTATAAAAAATAAAATTTTTATTTATTTTTTACTAGCGAAACCCACCTAATATCAAGCTTTCAATAAAAAATCAGTGAATACACATATATATATATAATTAAATAGATAATATATATATATATTTATATCATAGGATGGTATGGTGCAAAGTATCATAAATTCTATTTTGGTTCATCCCTTATTTCTATAAAAAAATTTGACTCAAATTTATTCGATATTGATTGTTTTGATAAATTAAATATTTTGCATTTACAATTTAAGAACGAGCTGTTTTGATAAAAGAAAATTATCAAAGGGAAAAAAAAAAAAAAAACTTACCTGCCAAATTATTTCCACCCAAGTTTAGCATTCTGAGCCTTGTTAAATTTCCAATACTCCTTGGAATGGTGCCACTGAATCTGTTAAAGTCTAATGTTAAATTTTGAAGACACCTGCATTCATCTATGCTTGATGGAATTTGACCAGAAAACTCATTTGAGCCCAAGTAAAGTGTCTCAAGATTTGGAAGATGGTGACATATATCTTCAGGTAAACTGCCAGATAGATTGTTGAATGAAAGAGAAATCATATGTAGGGAGGAAATGTTATAAATAGCTGAAGGTACGGAGCCAGAAAGTTGATTAACTGCCAGACGAAGTATTGTTAGATTTCGAAGATCACTTATCTCGGGTGGAATGTGTCCTTGAACGAGATTGTACCTCAAATCCAAGATCTCCAAGTTGGAAATTTTAGCTAGTGACTGAGGAATTGTACCTGTTAAATTGTTGTTCCGGAGACTCAAGTATAATACTTTTTTTAATCTCCCAAACCATGAAGGAATTTCCCCACTAAGAAAATTGAAGCTTAAATCAATGAATGTCAGACGACTTAATTGCCCCAACTCTCTCGGTAAATGGCCATGGAAATTGTTATGACTCAAATCAAGAGATACTAAAAACGAGAGATTTCCCAATTGTGGAAGGACAGTTCCTGTGAGATTCATGTTGGGAAGATTTAATGCGCTGACTCTCCTATGCTTAGATGCGCAAGAGACACCAACCCAATTGCAAACAGAGGTAGTGATGGTCCAGTTGTTGGCTAAGATGTTGTGAGGATCAATGATTTGATGCTTAAATTCGAGAAGAGCATGTTGGTCTGTGGTAAGGTTCCTAACAATCATGGCGTAGCTAACCATGAAACAATGAATGAACACTAAAGCTAGCGAAAGAAAATGGAATATTCTCATGTTGATGGCTGTGGAAGGAAATCAAATCGATGAAATTGCAGGATGTATACGGAACTCTGATCAAAGCAATTCTTAAATAGGAATAAACTTGCCAATATGACTTAGACCTCAAGAGGAAAGTTCTGGGATGGTCTTGGTCTTCACAATTAATAAATGATTCAAGCTTTTGATTTTGGGCCCTCCAATCTTTTTTGATCTCCTTTTACAAGCATTGGTGAAGCTAATTTATCTTTTTGCATTCTTTCTTTTTCTTTTTCTCTTTTTTTTTTCTTTTAATTTTTTTGTCTTGTACACTTTTGAGGCCCATGACTCCACGTTTTACAAGAGAGAGTTGCAAAATAGTAATGGCTCTATTTTTTTTGTCAAAAAAAAGTAATTTATAGTTTTTTTAAAACTTCTGAGTTAGTTATTGTACAAATCAAAGTAATTTAAATTTAATTAGTAAAATTACTTAAAATCAAAATGAAATAATAATAAAAATATGTAAGTAAAGATATTTATGTATTTTTATTTAAAAATTTATGATGAAAGAAAGTTTTTCCATTTCCAGATCAAAACAGGCTGCAAACTTTAAGGAGAATTTATACTAGATTTGCATATCATTCACCAAAAGTACTGCTAGTAGTGGGGTTCCTCGCTACTAGCGTTAAGGTTTCTCACAATTATGGCGTAGTTAACCATGAAATAGTGAATGAACATTAACGCTGGCGAAAGAAAATGGAATTTTCTCATATCTATGGCTGTGATGGGATCTATGTATATCAAAACAGGTAACATAAAATATTGAAGAAATTGAGTCTGCATAAGGCATTGTTTAAATAGATTTCTATACACACCTACGAACTCGTCAACACTGAAGACAACTGAAATTATGATAGGACATTGAAGTCAAGACTTGGGGCCTTAGCATGTCTTGGTCTTCACCATGCTCTTCTGCAATAAGCCAAGCTTTTATTTTGGACCTTTTTAATTTGTTGTTTTCATAAACGGGACAGGTAAGGTGCTAAGGCCTAGTTTAGTATTATCCTCGCGATTGAATAAAGTTTGAGTTAAACGAATGTGCTTAAAAGTATGATAAAAGAAGTGTCGTTAAAAATTTTAAGCGTTTAGTGTTATCGGAAAAAAATTATTACGAGTAATTGAAATGTTTAATAATAATAACAATATTATTATTAATAAATATAAGAATAATACAGTAATGTTTTTCTTTCAAACACATTTTTTGATCATAAAAATATTTCCAAGAAATTTTTTGTTTGTATTTATAAATCAGTTTTTTAAATTGAAAAACTATATTTTTTATTTAACATTAAAATTATTTCTAAAGTTTGAACGTAAAAATTATTTTCAACACAATAATAACCGAGGTCTAAATCTCTCCATATAAAGGCTATTCGTGCTGTACAAAT
Source organism: Durio zibethinus (assembly GCF_002303985.1). Next base: position 17,213,626 of record NW_019168492.1, read on the forward strand.
TCAAAACCTCTTACTCTTTAAATAATAAAAGTTATCTTCATCTAAATACGAGTGTATATACAACCTTGTAAATTTAAATATATTTTACTCATCAAAATGAAATTTTGTTGTTTCTGATGAACCATTTCTTTTGTATTTGAGTTTTGTGTTTTCAGTACTATTTTAATTTTAAAATTATTATATTTTAATTCTGGCCTACTACATCCATCTCGACTCTTTTAGAATAAAATTTTTCAGTTCCTCCACAGTACATATTGGTCTTTTTTTTATTTTGAATAAATAACATATGAGATTTTTAAATTTTAAGCCAAATATTATTTTGATTTTTATATTTTTAAAAGTCACTTGTTAGCTCCCATTTTTCAATGTTGTAATCCATCTGTCAATAACTTTGCTAACTCCATCGCTAAACATTTCGTCGGCAACACGTGTTTGCCGTACAGTTGGGACATGTGAGCTGATGAGTAAAAAAATTTCATTATCTGGATTTTTATTTTCCTCTCTTTTTCTTTTTTTTTTTTTTCTCTCTCTTTCTCTCTCTCTTCCTCTCCCTTCTCTTCCCTGTCTATCTGAGCGCCATCGACAGCAATATAGGACCAGGTTTGGCCCAGTCGACGCTGCGACGACGAATGGAGTCAAACCAGCCCTTGTAACCATCGATCCAGCGAGGGATCTACTACACCTAATTTGTGAAGCCTGATCACTTCCCCATTCGGATCGGCAACTATAGGTCGATATGACGCCAACCGTTGGCACGATTTTGTGTGAGTTAATCTGGTCCCTTGCAATCGACCACAGAGCATAGACCTATAATAAAAAGAAGGGAAAGGAAGATAGAAGGGAAAAAATAGAAAAAAAAAACAAGAAATTGACTTTTATTTAAAAATTTTTAATATAGTTTTCAAATATTATAAGTAAAATAAATAAATTATAAAATTTTATATATTTAATAAGTTTTTTTTTTCAAATATAATCTGTCACCAAATATTATAATTTAAAATAAGCAAATTTAAAAAATTTTATTGAGTTTTTTTAAATTTTTTAAATATAATATAGATTATTAATATAATTCATCAATTATTTAAATAAATATCAAAATTTTATAACTTTAGTAATTTAAAAAATATTATTTAACTTTCGAAATAAATAAATAATAGACATGCCAATTTATATTTATTTACCCCGTGTCAAAAACGTAGCACCAATTATTACTTAAAAGTCAAACTCAAGGAAGTGTTGATAAAAAGATCATTTTCTTAAAACATTGAAAGTATAGAAACTAATTAGTGCATTTCAGAAATATATAGACAAATAAAATTTGACTTAAAGTTTAAAGGTGCTCTTTATTTATTTGCAATATTTTCTTGTCTTACAGTACCAAAATAATTTACTAGTGATAAATCATATTATTTTCCGTCCTTTCAATGGTTTTTTTCTTACCTCTTGGTTTTTTTTTTTTTTTATGTACATAATTCTAACACACGATCTAATTCTATAAGCATTGAATGAAATTTATATTTTAGTGAGTAAATAGTATTCGTGATCTTAAATTTTGAAGCGTATATCGATTTGGTTTTTAAATTTCAAAACATAATTTGTTAGTTTTTATGTGTCAAATAATACAACGAATTAGGTTTTTTTTTTTAATCAATTTATCAGTTAACTCATCGTTAGGTTTTTGATGTGATTTTAATTAAAAAAAAGTAATCGATATAATTGATGTGATAGCTAAGAAGAAAAAAATAAAGAAATAAGAAATAACCAATATAAAAAGAAAAGGAAAATAAATATAAGTACTGTTTTTAAAAAATTTTCTTTTTATTTTTTGAATTAAACAATTAACAAAAATAATTTTCCCCTTTTTTTATTTTTTGAACATAATATAAAATTTTAATATATTTTCAAATATTATAATTCAAATAAATAAATTTAAATTTTCTATTTTTAAGGAGTTTTTATTTTTCAAAATATTATAATTCAGAATAATCAAATTTCAAAATTTTATAAAAATAAAAAGAAAATAAAAAATAAGTAGTTTTTTTAAAAAAATTTTCTTTTTATTTTTTAAATTAAACAATTAACAAAAATAATTTTTCCATTTTTTACTTTTAAACATAATATAAAATTGTAATATATTTACAAATATTATAATTCAAATAATAAGTTTAAATTTTCTATTTTAAGGAGTTTTATTTCAAAATATAATTTATATTTTATATTTTTTTTAAATATTATAATTCAGAATAAACGAATTTCAAATTTTCTCTTAGAATAACTTTTCATTTTTAATTTTTATATAATATATTATTAATATATTTTTATCAAAATTTGTAATTTAAATAAATAAATTATAAAATTTTTCTAATTTGAAGATTTTTTTATTTTAATTTTCAGGATATAATATATTTTGTATTTTATTTAGTTTTATTATTTTAAAATAAAACTTTTCAAAAATTTATTTTTAATAAGTTTTTTTATTTTTTGAAATATAATATAACTTTGAATATTTTTAGTCAAAATTTATAGTTTGAATAAATAGATTTTATATTTTCAGTAAGTTTTTTTGTTTTTTAATTTTTAGATATAATTTTTTATACATTTAATCTAGTTTTATAATTTAAAATATACAAAATAAATAAAAATTTTAAATTTAATAAATTAGATAATAAATTATAATGTAAAATAAATAAAATTAAAATTTTCTAATTTTAATATTTTTTGTTATTTTATTTTATATAATATAGATTTTTAAAATTACATTTAACCACAAAAGTTCATATAATTTTAGCATCTATGTGTTGACCATTTTTGTTGACACATGGTGCTAACTAATCTTTAAGGTCATATTTAATGATATTTTTTGTGGAATGACTATTTTGATACAACTTTGAAAGTTTAGGGATCAATAAGTGACATTTGAATGTATAGGGACCAAAATGATATACAATCCAAAGGTACTATTTACTATGTTTCAGTAGAAATAATTCCTATTTTTTTTCTTTGTATTATAAATATCATAACTTCTTACAAATACCCAAATATTTGAGTTTAAATATAGGATCTTTACTAAATTGATTTAAGTTGGATGCCTATTGTATAAACATATTATTGACAATTAATCAATTATAATTTAGTATTGGGTAGGGTTCATAAAAAAATCATATAAAGCCTACAAGTTTAAGTGGTGAACTAGTGTATAATTCTTTTTTATGATTAACTAATTTCAATATTGCAGTAAAGAAAATTGTATCTGAAATGCTACCCCTATCCTAAAATTCAATATGTTATGGATTTATGCATTATCCTTATTTGTTATCTCTTTGAGGATGAAAGTAAAAAATCGCTAATAAGTTATGTTGAAAGAGTATCATGATACATAAATATAAGAAGAATCATACCACTTATTGAAAATTAGATTTTGATTGAATTTTCATTTTAAAAATTTAAAATTAGTATCAAAACAACCCAAAGTATATATAACTTTTAAATCTAAAGGATAATACCTTAAATAAACCCTGAGTTATTATTTTTTTTTTTAATGCGAGACCTAAACTAAAAAAATTATAAATTGGGTTCAAGGGCTATTCAAGGCATTGACCCTAAATATTATTAGAATCGCAATGGCTTTAGTTTTGGTTGTAGGGTGAAAAAACTAAATCCAATTAAATAATTAAGCAAGCAGAAGCATAATTAAATAATCGATCAATCACATAAAAGTTAATAATTCAATGTGGTTAGCCCAATTGGCCTACATCCATTGATAAGAAAAATATTCATTACTTGTAAAGAATTACAAATAAATCAATAAATTAACCTCACTCACAATCAACATCCTTAGATCCACCAATTCTCCTCCAGTTCTATAAAATATTCTCAATCCAAACAAATACATATGCGTGTATATCCATACTTATATAAACCATTTCAATTCTCATCCAGTCTACCTAAATAAATAATCATCATACTTATGTGACCCTTTTATTCTCTTGTAGTCCACTCAAACATACACACTCGTAAAGACCATCTTAATCTTGTCTATTCCTATGAGGTGTCTATCTAATAAAATCTTACAACTTTATTGTTCTCATATCTAACCTTATAGAGACTCAATTATTTATAAGCATAGAAACTTACCAATCAAGAATCCATTTTGCTCTTAGAATTCTTCTTCTACAAGTCTTTTGATTTATCAAAAATTATTTAGTCAATCTCAAATAAATCTTTTATGAGATTTGAGTCACTATTTTTAATAATCTTCACTTTGACTCATATTCCAATAAATCATCAATCTTCATGTTAGACATGCTTAGCTCCAATTGCAATGTAAGTTTTGTAATAATCTTCTTTGTGTGTCTTCATATTTCATACAAACAAATATCTCAAAATACAAACTTGAACTCCTCTATTGAATTAAGCTCTTCCAGACTTGTTTTTTTTCCAAATGACATAAGTAGTTAGAATCATGAAAGCTTAGATTCTAGTTGTTAGGCAAAAAAGCACAAATTCAATTAAACAATTAAGCCAGCGAAAGTATAATTAAACAATTAATCAATCATATAAAAGACAATAATTTAACATAGTTAAGCCTAATTGTCCTATGTTCATGGATAAAAAAAAATTCACTAACTGTAGAGAATTATAAAAAAAATTAATAAATCAATTGCACTCATAATTAATACCCATGAATCCTCTCATTGCTCCTCTTAAAATTCTTCTCCTATAAATTTGCTTGTTCATCAAACAATATCTATTCAATTTCAAACAAATTTTTTTATAAATTTTGTGTAACTATTCTCAACAAATATAATAAAATTCACTATATTAGTCTATTTTGCTTTTAGATTAAATTTGAACTCTTTATCTTTACAGGTGAAATTCATAATTTACATATTATAAAAATCATTCCACTTACTTTAAAATTTTAAAGTGGCTTGAATTATATATTTCGATTTCGAAAGGGATTTGAGTTCAAAACTATAAAAAAGTTGTAATTTGATCAAAATGAATTCTCGCAACTGTCTTGTTTTATCCGAAGAAAGAGTATCTAAAAAAATGGGTCATCGTCAAGATTAGATTTGATCATTTTAAATACAATATAATGATATAATTAAAAAGTATAAAAAATATTTTAAAATTTTAATACAAATCATGTATAAATCTGATAAAATTAAAATATATATTTTATATTTAAAATATCCACACAAATTATATCATAATAGTTTTTATATTTTGCTTAATTTAAACACAGTGCACAAATTATCATATGAATCGACTACTCCCTTTGGCATGTGTCGATAGCTAACTTTCTTGACTTTTAAAAGTTTGCAGTCTCCGGTCTCATTTCCACACAAAGTTTCAATGTTTTTTATTAGAGAAATTGGAATTGCTTGCTGTGTGGGGTAAACTTAGGTCCTTTGTAGTGTACAAATCATAGCCTTCCCCACTTTATTGGAACTTATATTCTTTTTCCACTGCATAATAAACGGACTAGCACCAACTTAACTTTTGTGGACTATGATTGATGCAGTCGATAGTAGAAAAATTCTACACCATATTACATGTAAATTGATTTTCTCCGAACCCTCCAATAAAGATTTTGACTCCACTCTTAGTGACGATTATAATTGATGCGACATGTTTGGCCTTAACCGTGCCGTGTACCCCATATGGATGAAGGGGTGTGTCATCTTTGAAAGCTATGTAATAATCATTATATATATATATATATATATATATATAGAACCATGATTGGTGCAATCCAAAAGAGAAAATTCTATTCCATATTGCAATCCATGATTGGTGCAATCAATAATAGAAAAATTCTACACCTTATTGCACGTAAATTGATTTTATCCGAACCCTCCAATAAAGTTTTTGACTCTACTCTTAGTCAAGATTATAATTGATGTAACTCAAAAGAAGCAACATTCTATCCCGTATTGCAAGCAATTCTTTATCCATTGGCATATTATGGGATGACTGAAAAACTAAGACCTCGTTTGGATTCAAACAAAAGTCATGTGACGACATGTTTGGCCTCAACCGTGCCACGTACCCCATTTGAATGAAGGGGTGTGTCATCTTTAAAGCTATGTAATAATCATTATATCTATACAGAACCATGATTGGTGCAATCCATAAGAGAAAATTCTAGCCCATATTTCAATCCATGATTGATGCAATTGATAATAAAAAAATTGATTTTATCCGAACCTTCCACTCTTAGTCAAGATTATAATTGATATAACACAAAAGGAGCAAAATTCTATACCATATTGCAAGCAATTCTTTATCCATTTGGATTTTGGGAATGGTGTATTTAATATATAAAAAATTTTGTCAAATAGATCAAAAAAGATAAATAATAATAATAATAATAAAATGGATGTTTACATGATTGATGCAATTGATAGTAAAAAAATTTTACACTATATTACACGCAAATTGATTTTCTCCGAACCTTCCAATAAAGTTTTTGATTCCACTCTTAGTCACAATTATAATTGACGTAACACAAAAGGAGCAAAATTCTATGCCATATTGCAAGCAATTCTTTATCCATTTGGACATTGAGAATGCTGCATTTAATGCATAAAGAATTTTGTCAAACAAACAAAAAACAAATAATAATAATAATAATAATAATAATAATAAAAATAAAAATAATAAAATGGATGTTTACATGATTGATGCAATCAATAGTAAAAAAATTTTACACCATATTAAACGCAAATTGATTTTCTCCGAACCCTCCAATAAAGTTTTTGATTTCACTCTTAGTCACGATTATAATTGATGTAACACAAAAGGAGCAAAATTATGTCCCACATTGCAAGCAATTCTTTATCTATTTGACAGACAGTGGCATACTATGGGATGACTGACAAACTAAGACCTCGTTTGGATTCAAACAAAAGTTATGTCACGATATGTTTGGCCTCAACCGTGCCATGTACCCCATTCGGATGAAGAGGTGTGGCATCTTTGAACCTTTTATTAGCAAATATTTTGATTTTCAAACATTAAAATTGACACTGCAACCAAGCAGATGAATAAAAAATAAAATCACAATATATTTTCGAAAGGAATTAAAAAAGGCAAACTAACTCATCTAACTGTACTCTTACCATTTGTTTTAAAAAAAAAAAAAAAAGGCAAAATGAAATATCAATGGAGTAAAATCTTCATTCCCTGCCTCGCAAGGACGAGCAACATTTAATTGGAATGCGGTCAACGACCCCACTCAACTCTAGAAAAGTCATATTTTTACGTATAAATAATTTTTTTTCGTAATTTTCTTATTCGACGCCACAAAAATCGAACAAAAAACTTGAAATAAGGGGGTCAAATAAGTAAAAATTTTAACTTTTTTTTATGATGTCAATGAGTAGTATATATGTAAAAAAATCTTTATAATAATATTAATATAAATATGATCATACATTAATAAGCTTTAAAATGTAATATGTGGCATACAATAAAATTGAACTTTAATAACTCGTTCTACATTTTATCATCTTGAACTTTAGTTCTTTAATTTCCTCTTATTCAAAAGCCCAATTTGAATTTTTTGAAAAAAAAAAATGGTATGTTTGAGTCAATGCTTGATATTTATCTTGAATTAATTTTTTCTTTTGGCTTGATTGAGGTTTAAATTGTGAGTTGATTAAAACTTAAGTTGTTGAATTTTGTAGATTATAGGATTTTTTATTTTGGGATAAATTTGTCTTGTGATTTAATGCAATTTTTTTTTTAAAGTTCAAACAAAAATAATGTCTGTAACGTCTCATTAAGTTTGCTATTTTTTGCAATCCCTCTATTTTGTGGCCACAATGAACCATTAAACCAGTGAATCTAAGTCACACCTCAATTTCAGTGGATAATATAAGAAAAAACCGAAACTACAAAGAAGTGGCCATTATATCACGTTGCAATGACTATTTAAATCCTTTAAAACCGACTTTACCTGATGCCAATTCAGAGTCTTAAAAGGGATAGGACATCATTTTTGGAATGAATTAATTATTAGTATGGTTTTTGAACTAAATTAAATTGTATAAATTGATATTTAAACTAAAAAATTGTATAATGTACTCAAAATCTTTCAAAATTTGTGGTAAATCGCATATTAGTTCCAACAAAAGGTTTCAAGTTCAAACTTTCTCTGCTCATCATACCTAAGAAAATCCACAAGCACATAAATCCTAGAAAGAATATTATAGGCACCCTGCAACCTCTTTCTTTTTCTTTTTTTTTTTTAACTGCACTGCAAGCGGGCAACAAAAAAGTGATTGTGAGAGACCCCAATTCTTTCCTCACCATCAACCTGAGGGGGATTGTGACTGGCTTAAAAGTGACCAAATCATTGCATCATACAAATTTAGATTCATAATCGAACCGATGGAAATTATGGCTGCAGTTTTATTTACTCCACTATAAGCAAATAGCATAACCACACTCCCTTTTCGGTTGGAATTGCACTGAAAAACTATTAGGGCTCCTTTGAAAGCAACAGAAGCACTAGAGAGGTGCAGTTCCTATGGGAGTATGTGCTCACTGGAGCTTTTTTGCCAAATGATGGAATGGTGCATTTGTTGAAATGCCCGTCATCAACTGCCCATTTTTGGTCAAGTTGATGACAGGCCATAGATTTTATTTTGCTTTTCAATTTTGTCTTTTAAATTATATTGTAATATAAAAATATCCTTATGATTTTTTTTAATTTTGATTTTTATTTAAAAATCATAAAATATTTTTTGTTAATTTAATTTCATAAATAAATTTTATTACTTATTAATAAATTTTATTATTTATTAGCATTTTATATAATAAATAAAATTTATAAATATTAAATAATTTAAAATATTAATTATATATATATTTTAATTTAATGTCTTTAATAATCAATTTATCTTCTTATTACAATTCATCTCATTATCACTATTGTTTTTGCATCCAAACATATATCCTATAACTGATTTTAATCTCACCACTATAATAACCAATCTTACCTTCACCACTGTTTTTAATCTCACTAAAACCAATCTCACTGTTCATTCAAATAGGACCTTAGTTGTATTCATGGAGTACACACTTTTTTTTTTTTAAATAGTAGGCAAACCTCCATGAAACAAGTTGATGATTAAATGCTGCAAAGATGTTAAATTGGAATATAAAGCTATGGAGCTTGCCACAAGGTTAGCTATGGATGCAGAATATTTTTTCAAGGTATCCACCTTAATATTTATAAAATATTAAATTAATAATGGATTTATCAATTTTGTCGATTGAAAAGGTGTCTGGGAAAAATTTTGGCGATGTACTAAAGAAAATTTTCCTTCAAATTTTCTTTTTTTCCAATTCTTTGAGTTGTCCATGAAAAATTTTTGTGGGATGATTTTAGGAAAAAATTTCCTTCATATTTGTAGATCCTTTTTTTTTATTCAAGATGCGTTAATCCCCTTGATTCGGGTTCTCTTTGGAGATCATCAAGCCTCGATAAGGTTCATGCTTGGGTTTCTTACATATATATTTCTGTTTGGGTTTGGGCTCAATAATTGTTTAATTGGATGCGAGTTTTGGCCCAACTAATGTAATGTATTATTATTATTTATCATTTACTATTATTATTATTGTTATTATTATTATTATTATTATTATTATCATTATTATTATGTTTATTTATTTTTACTAAAAAAGGAAAAACGTAAAGGAAAAGGAAATGAAGGCAAGTTTTTGGTCAACCCCGAAATCATGCTCACAAGGAGCTGGAATTGGAAACAAAAGGCCCTAGATCAAATCACTTTTTCAAAGACAAAAAAATCAATAGATTTCACGTGGTAAATGGGATTAAATTTGGCAAGATTTTGTTATTCTTGAAACCCTAATCTAATCTGACAGATTTCTTAAATAAAGTTGTGGGATTTGATTAGGAAAATCCCTAATTTTTCTTTAAAAAGGAGCCGTATAAACGTGTTTCCAACCTAATATTTTAGCATACAACATGGTAATTGACAGCGTTTGTAATGACAGGCAGCTAATTGAGCTTTGAACCTGTTCTCTTAGGTGAAGGTAACGGCATTCCATATGATGTTTTCACTTAAGTTGCTTGATTTATGGAATGTGTAATTTAGGTCAATGGAAGGAGGCTACAAGATATTTTGATCAAATGGTAGCTACCAATATCACACCAAATGCTGTCACTTATAATGTATTAGTTTATACACTTTGTTAAAAGATATTGTTGAAAAATTGGTGTGGAAAAGAGTGAAGCCAGCTGTTGTCACATACTGTTACTCACTGATAGAAGGATGTCGTTTGCAAAAGTAAATGGATGAAGCTAGGTAAAAGAATATTTGTGTTGATGATTGACGAGGATTACTTAAAATTTGTCTGATGAAATTTATTGATGTTATTTTATTCAATTTTTAATTTAAAGTTATGAATTTATTTAATTAAAATTATTACAGAATGATAAATATTATTGACAGAAATTATTAGAAGTTATTGCATTATCAACAGAAAATTTCATTTATAATTATCGATAAAATGTTATTACCAATTAGCTTGTAGACAAAATATTCCTTCAATAACTGTTTTACTGACCAAAAATTCCATTAGAAAAATCCTAGTTTCAGATAGCGAGAATTATGCATCTAATACATTTTGTTCCGATGTCATGAGAGATGTAAATTGCGAGAGTAAGAGATTAAATGAGACAGTGAAACTCTTTTCTGATTAGTTATACTGCTTTGCTAAATGGGCTATGTCGAAAAGGACATATTCACGAGGCACCGACATTAGTTAAAGCAATGCATAACTGCGGGGTGGAGCCCAATATTTTTCACTGTTCAGTCCTAATTGATAGCTTTTGTGAATCCGGTTGCCTTGATGAGGCAAGGGTCAAAACTTAAGATCATTATACCTTGGTTGTACTGAAGTGCGTATATCTATACTTGGTTTTTGTCAAAATTCTTGGCTTTGTTTGCTCAAAATGGATTGTGCCATGAGATCAAGAGCTAGGAGGTCAAGTTTAAATGGCATTTGATTAAGTGCCTTGAATAGTTTGTTTGGATAATGTCATGAATTATTTTTAAATTATATTAAAATATTTAATATAATATTTAAATTTTAAAAATTTAATATTATTTAAATTATAAATATATTAATTAATATAATATTTATCTTTATCGTCGTTTGTTTTAAATAATAAATATAAATATCTTCCTAAATGTGATTATAAAATTGGAGGGCTACTCTAAAATTTATTTATTTCGTTGGCTTTATTCAAAATTTGAAGGAAAATAGGAATGGCGTGTCCTGGCTTTATCATTTACTCTTTTTTTTTTGTTTAAATTTTTATGATTGTTTCAAAATTATATTTTTTTAATTTCTAAAATTTTTATTTTAAAATTATTATTATTATTTATTTTTCTTTAAAAATAAAAAATTAATTTTAATATTAAATATATTAAAATTAATTTTTTTTAAAAAAATTCCGTAAAATCAATCATAATTATTCTCCGGAGGGAGATGATAATGAAATGGAATACAATCAGCTCCGTGTTTTAATTCATTGAATCAATCATCAATCTGCTGCACCGTGCTGCTATTAGCACTTGCTGTTATGTACTGTTTATGTGACATGTTTTTCCCTTGTTAAGGATCCAACCAACATTGTGCCGATTATGACTCACTGTCACTTGTAATTATCTATACCCTATATAAAAACTATAGCCTTACTAAAAAATTTGTTCTCATATTATTTTTTTTAAAATTTTTCCTAATTTTAAATAAAGGATAATATTTCATTGAAGCTAGAGGTGAGAAAATTAGTTCGGCTTGGGTTATATTGAGTTGGTTCTTTTTGCATAAAAAATGAATTATTTTATATTTGAATTAAGTTGAGTATAGATTAAAAAATAATTGTATTATTATTGAGTTCAAATCAAATCGAGTTTAAATCAAAAACTTTGAATTATTTTAATTTTGAGGTATTTCAGGTTAATTGGATTAATTAAGATTTAGATTAATTGTGTTTAAATTATTTAGATTTCGGATTTGACTCTCAAACTATTGAGGTTTAACGTTTTAATTATTTATATCTAATTTGTTAACTTTTAAAATTAAAAAATATAATTAAATCTATAAAAATTAAAATATCAAAATTAAATGATTCAAAGATAATTCGTTAATAATGAGAAATTATGTATGTTTAATATAAAATTAATTTTATTCATAATAAAAATTTATTAATGACTTTTAATTTATTAATATTCAATATTTTATGCATTCACCATTAATTTATTATTAGTAATTTATATTGACATTTTATAATCATACTCGTCCACATTATTCATTATATATGAATTAAAAATGAGCAAATCACTAAATAATTTCAAGAAACTTAACTTTCAAATCATCATTAAAAGTACATAATAAAAAAAGTACTATTAATATTGATTACTTAATTAACGTAATGATATAATATTAAAACTTAAAACAATTCAAAAATATCAAAGTTACTTAGACATAATATTAATATAATTTAAAAAATTGAACTTTTGAATAGTATATAGTACATATGTGTAATAAAAAATAAAGCTGCTATAATTATCTACTGTTATTTGATATTAGCATGGTATAACATGACTTGACTCGGTTGGCTTGACTTTAATTTTTAACTTTTAAGTTGTAACATTTTATTTTGAGTTTTAATTTTATATATAATAAAAATAATATAAATATAATTGTGTACATATTACAAACTATTGTTTTATATTTTTTTAAAAAAATTTTATTCATAAAAGACTTAAGAAGTTTATTTGTTTAATAGAACTAACCTTAATATTACTTATATATTATAAGATTATTATATTTAATAATTAAAATAAATATAATAATATTATTATACCTCTAATTTGTATTTTATTAAAATTAATATTTCATTGTTTATATTTATTACTTATTAATAAATTAATAAAATTTGATATATTAAATTAAATTAATTAATTGATCACATTTGTCTTTTGATATTTTCTTTCCGTCTAAAAATAAAAAATGTATAATTTCAACAAAATAAAAAAAAATCTTCCAATTTAATTCTAACAATATATTTAAAGTCAAGCCATTTCAAGTGCGAGTTAATTTGAGTTTAAATTAACGTTGAATTATAATGCAGTAATTGCAGATAGTATATCTCATGATTTAATTCTTTGGCCAAAAACAATAAAGAGCCAGTAGCAAATAATTAAGTAATACAGAATTTACTTTAAAATTTTAAAACATAGAGATGTCTCCCTTCATCTCCTCTTATTCTGAACCAAGTAGAGCATGCATGTCCTTGGAAATCATCCTCTCGTTCTATCATAACCGTTATCCCTTCGCATAATCCCATAGGACTAAAAGAATGGAGACATTACTAAACTAGCACAAGGCACCACAGTTTGGATTTACATCTCCATAGAAATGAATATTTCCATCACATTATGTTGTAAACTGTGCAATGCTCCCCTCAGTGCTATTAAAGAATGATGGTCAGCTCCATAGCCACCATGGTGAAAAGTGCAACCCATTCTTAATATCAGTTGCTACTCCCCCCAATGTACAAATGTCCAATGCCAGCCTTTTTTTGAAAAGCTTTGGAACAAATAAGACCTTATATAGAAGCTGGTAGATGGTTCATGCAGTTATCGTCAAAAAGTGACATCTAGTAGGTTTGTAATTTGAATTTTAGTACTTACAACTCCTTCTTTTATCCCAAATGCAAAAAAATAAGACCTTATATGCACAGTGGCTGGGACTTGAACACTAGAATTGAAACTATAGGATAGGTTTTTGAGGTGACCATCTGGGATGTCTAGGGAAGAATCCATGGTTTTGAAAACCCCTGGATAGACATAGAATCAGGATGATAATAACTTGTGTTTTTGATAATTTAGTTTTTGCAACACTCAAAATTCAGTTTTCTACCCTTCTGACAAGCAAATAATGTTTTTCCTCTTCAAACAGTTTCTCTGGTCTTTCATTCAGTATAAAAAACTAACTCAAAAAAAATAAATTATTTCATACTTTTTCATTTTATCTTGAATCTCCATCATATTACATGTAGGGCTAAAAGGATAATGCATTAGTGGACTTGATCAAACCAAAAAAGCAGTGGCTACAGCTCATACAAAATAAGATCATAACGTTAAAATCCCAAAATGGAAGATAGATGCATATCCTTCTATTCTTTTTCAGCTCACAATATTCTTCATGAATTTCAAAAGGCAGGAAAAGAAAAATTATCACTGAGAGTAAGGCTTTAAAAAATGATACGAAAATTCACTTATTCAGCTTATGTACAATCAATCTTGAAAGGCCTAGCTTTTCCTCATGTATCTTTAATAAGGAAGGATCCTCATAAAGGGTCACAAACCTTTGGAGGAACTCCTTTTTGGTAAAATAAAAAAAAAAAAGATAAACACTAATTTTCTCAATCAAACGTTTGGATAGCAAAGATTAAAGAACTTAACACCCAAGGACAATTCTCCTCTCTAAGCTATATGGAAAAAGTTGCGGAAGGTTTGCTATACATCAAGATTTCCAGTCCATTTGTGTTGACATAAAAAAAAAAAAAAATTCATTGCTGCTTTAGTCTTGTCCTTAGAAAGCATCAGTGCAATATGGATATTTGTCAAAAGCTAAGCAATGCATTCGTCAGACCAATCCCATTGTTTAAAAACATTGGATTTCCTTTCCCTTTTCTTTTTCTTTCTTTTATTGTCCTGTTGGTTTTTTCGACTGGTAAGCAAATCTGGCCTGCGGCATTTTAGACAGAGGTAAGGAACATAAACCAACCTTGCCCAACGCCAATTCGGAGCTCTTAAAGGGGAAATGGACAATTTTTGGAATGAATTAATTAGTAGTATGGTTCTTGAACTATGTATTAAAACGTACAAATTGATTTATAAACTAAAAAGTTGTATAATGTACCCACAAACTTTCAAAATGTGTACTAAGTCACATATTAGTTCCACAAAATGTTTTTTTATATAAAAGTTTAGATTGAAAAGAGGTTTTCCCATTCCAGAGTCAGGGGATTTATATTGGATTTAAGGATCGTCTATCAAGTGTCATAACATCCAAGTTCATAAAATTATTGCTAGATACAACTAAAAAAGTTACCATCAATATTTTTTGACTAAGTGTGATTGACCACCTAAGTAAATTTATTCTTTATAAGGATGTCCCAAGCCTGATTAAGGGTCTCTAAAAGAATAGGTTTTGATCTAATAATCAAAACATGGTTCAATAGTTCGATTACATATGAAGAGTGTTATAGCACTCTCACAATACCCATCCTAAGATGGTACCATTTAATTTTAAATTATCTTAAGGATTTTTGTTCTAATGGTCTTTTATTAAACTGTAATGTTTAAATATTAGAAATTATTTCTAAGATTTCTTCATTGATCTAATAGGATTCTTAAAAATATTTTATCACCTCAAGATTATTTAAAAATCTCATTTATTTTTTTAAAGAGGCTTCGTCATAAAAAAAACCTTAATCATTTATTTTTTTATTTTGCTTTTATTGAAAATATGTCTAATTCTTCCACCATTTGGATCAAAATTAAAAATGTCTCACTTAAAAATTTCCTAAGTAATTATTCATTTGTGAATATTAAAAATTTCATTATCAAAATTTATTCTTTTTATTTTAGGTAAATTTTCTATACCTAAATTTTTATTGTATTGAGATGTATCTTTCACCATTCTGAAAACATTTAGAAATATAATTTTTTACCTAAAGATTTCTAAGAAAATCAACCATTGTTGATTTTTTAAAATTTTATCATCAAAATTTTTTTTTATCATTTCCAAAACTTCTCATTTTTATCCTTTTTGTTTACTGCATTTAGAAATATAATTATTATAATTTTATCTAATTTTATCACTATTATGATAAATTTTAGAAATAAGTATCATCTAGAGTTTCTCATCTAGAAATTTTTTATAGGATCAACCATTCTTGACCTCTTAGAATACCAACATCAATTTTATTTTATTATTTTTCTTTTTTTTAGGATTATTTTTGTTATTTCTAAAATTTTCTAGTTTTTTTAATTTTATATTTTATATTTTTTATGATTTTAAGGCAAGTATCAATATTGTTACTGAAAATTTTATCTAAATCTCCATTTTGAAGATATTAAATAGAAACTTCTCATTTAAAAAAATTCTAGAAATTCAACCATTCTTGATTTCTAGAATTTCACTATTTGGTAATTTTCATTTATTTTTTAGGATTATATTCTTTATTCTTGATTTTCATAAATTATCTTTAATGACATTTTCATATAAATTGTCCACCATTCTAGAGAATTTAAAAGAAATTAAAATTTTCTAAAAATCAACCATTATTGATTTTTAAAATTTCATCATTAGGATAATTGCCATTTATTTTAGAGTTTTTATTTCATTTTTTTATTTATTGTTCAATTGACAAGAAATGAAATTTATTTTTTTAGGTTTTCAACTAAAATTTCCACAATTCTAGAGAATTTAGAAGAATTTGCTTATCTAAAAATTTCTAAAAAGTCAACTCCGTGGAAAAAATTTTCACTTATAATTAAAGTCTGAATTAAATTATATGATTATAAAAAGAATTTTATATATCTTCTAAATTTATATGAAATACATGACTCTGATAATATTTTAATTAAAGAAAACTAAAAATATAAATATATTTTATTGTACCATATTTTAGTTTTTTAAGTGTGAAGCAACTAAACAATTTTCTAGTTTAAGAATGAATGCTCGATAAAAAGTGTAACAAAGTAAATAAATGATAAAAAAAATGAACCTGAAAATTAATTAAGGAAAAAAAAGGATGAAAATCTGATATTTGAGTTTACAACTCAAATCCAAAGCAGGCCCACTTAAGCTAAAAAGTGGGCTTGGAGTTCTTGGCTTCAAATTGTGGGGTCTTGAATCTAGACTCGACGATTCATGTTTATGTATTGTGTCTTATATCATATTTGATATATGTAATAATATAAATTATTAAAATATAAATATGATATGAATTATAAAATATATTTAAATTTTAAACATAAATACAACATGTTTAATATACATAATAATATAAATATACATAAATAATATAAATATACATGAATAGATATGATTAACACGAATATATATAAAATATGACTAAAATAATAAATAACTATAAATTATCTATTATTTACAACTTAATAAATTTGGCATATTAATAATATATAAAAATACTTACACATTAAAAAAATTTAATACTCATTTAATATGTATTTAATATATATATTTTTAATTTTAATTTATATTAAATAACTATATTAATTTTTGTATCAAATTCAAAATAATAAACTATTAAAGATTAAAGAATAAAATAATAATGTATAGGACTAATATTAATATTTATATTGTATTTATATTATTAATAGAAAAAATAATTTTATAATAATTATTAAAAGTATCATAATTAGATGTTTAAAATAATTTTTATATGAAATTAGTTAACTAATTAAGATCATAATTAAAAGATTAAAATTAAATTAATTTTTATGTGTTTATATTAAATTAAAATAAATATAAAAAATGTGTTAAACATCTTAAATTTATACTTTTGCAACAAGATTAAATTAAACATAATATTTGTGTCGTGTCATATATTTAAACAAGTTAACACAAACGACATGAATTGTATCATATTGAAATTCAAGTCGACATAAATAAACATGAAACATTTTTAAAAAAATAAATATATGATTTTTTATATCATTTTTATATTATATCCTATCTAAAATTTTTAGGTCTACTTAATCCTCCTCAAGTTACACTCAAAATTTAAACTTTTTGGACTTGGACTAGATCTTCAAGTTCTAGACCATTTTTACAAGATCCTTCCCCTTTCTTTATTCTTTATTGCAAAAGAAT
Organism: Durio zibethinus; assembly: GCF_002303985.1. The sequence continues at coordinate 17,231,587 of NW_019168492.1, forward strand.
AAAGCCCAACTTCTCATTTCAGCAACACAGCTTTCAATTTTTGCTGTTGTATCTTTCTTTTTCTCGATAAGTCATCGCTTCGCTTCCTTTTTATTTTCGAAATCTCACTAGCACTATGCAAACACAAAGACCATTCTACCACTTCTTGGAATTCCTAATCCCAACTACTTGGATCGTTGAAAAACTCCTCCAAATCCTTCCCCTTTCTTTTACCGTTTAAAAGAATTCCAAAAGGTGCCTAAATAAAAGTGAATCCCAAACCAAAAACCCACTGCTAGAAGAAAATCTTTCATTTTCGTCTTTCGATTGTTGATCTATCTCTGTGGCTATTTTTTATGCTTGACTCTAGTTATTGTGTTTTGATTATTTGTTGGATTTTGTGTTTTGATTATTTGTTGGATTTGGATTAATGGTTACTATTTGGGTGAGGAAAAGTAGTGGTAGGCTTCGGTGTTTGGTTTAGGCAGTGGATGACCGATGGTGGTGACTGGCAATTGGGAGCTAGGCCGAACAAAATGGGGATTTGTTTCTGATTTCCCTTGTGTTTCCCTCTGATTTTCTCTGCTGATTTCTTTCTCTGTGAAATTTTTTTTTTTTTTAGTTGTTGTGAATTGAAAGTTTTTTTTTAGGTAAGATCATGAGAGTTTCAACTCACTTAGGATTAGATTTCTTTAAAATTAAAGATTAACCCAAAGTAATTCTAATCTCAAACTGCTTCTAATGAAGCTAGCACCTTCACCGAGATAACATTATTTTAAACTTCCAAATTATCAATTTTTTAAAAGATGATCAGATAATTAAGGATAAAATCAAGATAAAATACTATAATAATAAGGATAAAATAAATAAGGATAAAAAGAATACAAAAAAATAAAATAAAAATCTAAAATTTAAAATTCAATAATTGGATTCCAAACTAGTTGAAGTCCAACTGATTTGGGTCTCGGGCGAAATAAAATATTTATCTCAAGGAAAATTGCTCGTAATAAAATACAAACCCAAGCTTTATAAGAGAAATATTCAAATCTTCTCAAGTCAACCAACTTTTGTCTCTCACATTGTCTGAAAATCTCAGTCTCTCTCACATTGTCTTCCTATATGGTTGGCCTCAAATCAATTGTAGATGGTTCAATTTCTCCTCGTTTGCCCTTCTTTTCTATTCTTTTCCTACTTCATTTTTCTTTTTTCTTTTTCCTTTTTTTCTTTTCTTTGTTGGCAATAAGTATATTTCACCACCACCACCACCAACAAATGGCTTGGTCGATGAGTGCAAGAAGTCAGCCATCGCTGTCCTCCTTTGAGGCTACCATTGTAGTGACCAAAATCTCCACCCTCCTTTGAGACTACCATTGTAGCAACCAAAATTCTCATCCAAAAGAAAGGTAATGCTAATTATGAGGTTTTTATATTACCTTATTTTGGGTTGATTTTTAGATTTTGATTTGTGTGAAATTGTTGATATATTTACAGTGAAAAAAGAACAAAAATAAAATCTTCAAAATGTAAATTTTCAAAATGCAAAACCACAAACAAAAGCTTTGAATATTGGTAAAGTTGTTCTAAGTTTGATATTTCTTTTATCAAAATTTTTGGATTTGATATTAGATTTAAAGAAATATTGAATTTCAAAGGTTTGGATTAGTTATGCATTTGATATTTTTGATTTAGGATTTAGGCTTGTAAACTGAGCGTAGCCATGCTAGTTTTTTCCAACTTCTAACTACAATTTTGAGTTTCAAACACCTACCAAATAGTTTCTTCTTTAAGAGAATGAGCCTTAAGCCAAGCAATCCTAATTGAGCCCGTTTTAGACAATAAAGTCCAAAATATTGGATGATACAAACTTTATTCAAACTGAAAAGATCTTTAAATATACTTTAGATTTATGGAATATTTCCCCATCATTTTAGTTCGATTTAATGATTAGTGAAATATGAAAAGTTTTCTAAATAAAATTGATTTGTTTTTTTTTTTCTTTCAAAATTTTATTTCCAAAGGCATTAGTTAATAAAAATATAATTTTATTTTCAAAAGTTTATTTTCAAATAATTAACTAAATAAAATATGAAAAAAATTGGAATTAATATATATAATTCGTATAACTTTTTCTTTTCCTACCTATTTTTAATTCAAGTCAATAGTTAATAGGATATCAAAAGTCTTTTTGAATAAAATTTATTTCTATTTTTTTAAACGTTTTTTTCAAATCATTAATTAAAAAGTACAAAAAATTTACAGTATTTTCAAATCATTAATTTTATGCCTTTTCCTCTCCCTACCATTTATGAAAACAAAAAAAAAAAAATAGTGATATTTCATGAACAATTTTTATTTTAAACCAAATGACGACATTTGACATTTTTCCTTTCAAAGGTTTGTTTTCAATTTATTAAATAATTCTATAGAAAATTAATAATTGACAAATGAAAACATGAGGAAATTTATAGAAAAATGATTAGCAATTGTTGTGCACCAAAACATTTTAGCAAAAGAAACTAATTCCTCTAAAATGAGAAAAAAATGACGACTTTCTGAATACAAAAATATAAACAATATATTCATATGTTCTCACTTGAGCTTACTTATATATTTTAGCTACTCACCATTTATTGAATAAAAAAATATTGACACCTTTCATAGAATAAAAGTAACAGAAAACCATTGGCATGAAGTTACATAAACTTTGCATAGTTTATTTCAAAATATGATTCAATAAAACTATAGATTCCAAATAAAACATATCACTCTAATGTTCCTCAATAGAAAAAAAAAAAAATCATTGCAACAAAGATGATCGGCATTTCTCAAGAAGGAAACAGCACACGCATTTGGCCATGATTTCATGAACTTTTAGACATTCCACGTCATTGGAAGGTGAACTTCCAATGCAGCAAACAACACCATAAATCTCTCATCAAAGCTTTATGCAATCACAATAAGAAAGAAACAGCACAATCTATTCCACGCTGAATTCATAAGTTACATACTGCAATAAAGTTACAAAACTTGCATCAGTTCCCTTTTTTTTTCTTTTTTTTTTTTTGAACAAGAAGCTTGCGTTCATATTTTGAAAATCAATTTCTAACATAATCAAGTGAAAGAAAAAAAGATGAACTTCAAGAAGCTTGCACCTACCTCTATTATTATTCTTTTTCATCATACTTATTAAA
>NW_019168492.1:17235756-17260501 GCF_002303985.1 Durio zibethinus
GATAGTAAAAAAATTTTTACACTATATTACACGCAAATTGATTTTCTCCGAACCTTCCAATAAAGTTTTTGATTCCACTCTTAGTCACGATTATAATTGATGTAACACAAAAGGAGCAAAATTCTATCCCATATTGCAAGCAATTCTTTATCCATTTGGACTTTAGGAAAGGTGCATTTAATGCATCAAAAATTTTGTCAAACAAACAAAAAATAATAATAATAAAAAAAAATAATAAAATGGGTGTTTACAGGATTGATGCAATCGATAGTAAAAAAATTTTACACCATATTACACGCAAATTGATTTTCTCCGAACCCTCCAATAAGGTTTTTGATTCCACTCTTAGTCACGATTATAATTGATGTAACACAAAAGGAGCAAAATTATGTCCCATATTGCAAGCAATTCTTTATCTATTTGACAGACAGTGGCATACTATGGGATGACTGACAAACTAAGACCTCGTTTGGATTCAAACAAAAGTCATGTCACGATATGTTTGGCCTCAACCGTGCCATGTACCCCATTCGGAAGAAGTGGTGTGGCATCTTTAGAACCTTTTATTAGCAAATATTTTGATTTTCAAACATTAATATTGACACTGCAACGCAGCAGATGAATAAAAAATAAAATCACAATATATTTTCAAAAAGAATTAATAAAAGGCAAACTAACACATCTAACTGTACTCTTACCATTTGTTTTTTTTTTTTTTAAAGGCAAAATGAAATATCAATGGAGTAAAATCTTCATTCCCTGCCTCGCAAGGACGAGCAACATTTAATTGGAATGCGGTCAACGACCCCACTCAACTCTAGAAAAGTCATATTTTTACGTATAAATAATTTTTTTTCGTAATTTTCTTATTCGACGCCACAAAAATCGAACAAAAAACTTGAAATAAGGGGGTCAAATAAGTAAAAATTTTAACTTTTTTTTATGATGTCAATGAGTAGTATATATGTAAAAAAATCTTTATAATAATATTAATATAAATATGATCATACATTAATAAGCTTTAAAATGTAATATGTGGCATACAATAAAATTGAACTTTAATAACTCGTTCTACATTTTATCATCTTGAACTTTAGTTCTTTAATTTCCTCTTATTCAAAAGCCCAATTTGAATTTTTTGAAAAAAAAAAATGGTATGTTTGAGTCAATGCTTGATATTTATCTTGAATTAATTTTTTCTTTTGGCTTGATTGAGGTTTAAATTGTGAGTTGATTAAAACTTAAGTTGTTGAATTTTGTAGATTATAGGATTTTTTATTTTGGGATAAATTTGTCTTGTGATTTAATGCAATTTTTTTTTTAAAGTTCAAACAAAAATAATGTCTGTAACGTCTCATTAAGTTTGCTATTTTTTGCAATCCCTCTATTTTGTGGCCACAATGAACCATTAAACCAGTGAATCTAAGTCACACCTCAATTTCAGTGGATAATATAAGAAAAAACCGAAACTACAAAGAAGTGGCCATTATATCACGTTGCAATGACTATTTAAATCCTTTAAAACCGACTTTACCTGATGCCAATTCAGAGTCTTAAAAGGGATAGGACATCATTTTTGGAATGAATTAATTATTAGTATGGTTTTTGAACTAAATTAAATTGTATAAATTGATATTTAAACTAAAAAATTGTATAATGTACTCAAAATCTTTCAAAATTTGTGGTAAATCGCATATTAGTTCCAACAAAAGGTTTCAAGTTCAAACTTTCTCTGCTCATCATACCTAAGAAAATCCACAAGCACATAAATCCTAGAAAGAATATTATAGGCACCCTGCAACCTCTTTCTTTTTCTTTTTTTTTTTTAACTACACTGCAAGCGGGCAACAAAAAAGTGATTGTGAGAGACCCCAATTCTTTCCTCACCATCAACCTGAGGGGATTGTGACTGGCTTAAAAGTGACCAAATCATTGCATCATACAAATTTAGATTCATAATCGAACCGATGGAAATTATGGCTGCAGTTTTATTTACTCCACTATAAGCAAATAGCATAACCACATTCCCTTTTCGGTTGGAATTGCACTGAAAAACTATTAGGGCTCCTTTGAAAGCAACAGAAGCACTAGAGAGGTGCAGTTCCTATGGGAGTATGTGCTCACTGGAGCTTTTTTGCCAAATGATGGAATGGTGCATTTGTTGAAATGCCCGTCATCAACTGCCCATTTTTGGTCAAGTTGATGACAGGCCATAGATTTTATTTTGCTTTTCAATTTTGTCTTTTAAATTATATTGTAATATAAAAAATATCCTTATGATTTTTTTTAATTTTGATTTTTATTTAAAAATCATAAAATATTTTTTGTTAATTTAATTTCATAAATAAATTTTATTACTTATTAATAAATTTTATTATTTATTAGCATTTTTATATAATAAATAAAATTTATAAATATTAAATAATTTAAAATATTAATTATATATATATTTTAATTTAATGTCTTTAATAATCAATTTATCTTCTTATTACAATTCATCTCATTATCACTATTGTTTTTGCATCCAAACATATATCCTATAACTGATTTTAATCTCACCACTATAATAACCAATCTTACCTTCACCACTGTTTTTAATCTCACTAAAACCAATCTCACTGTTCATTCAAATAGGACCTTAGTTGTATTCATGGAGTACACACTTTTTTTTTTTAAATAGTAGGCAAACCTCCATGAAACAAGTTGATGATTAAATGCTGCAAGATGTTAAATTGGAATATAAAGCTATGGAGCTTGCCAACAAGGTTAGCTATGGATGCAGAATATTTTTTCAAGGTATCCACTTATATTTATAAATATAAATTAATAATGGATTTATCAATTTTGTCGATGAAAAAGGTGTCTGGGAAAAATTTTGGGATGTCTAAAGAAAATTTTCCTTCAAATTTTCTTTTTTTCCAATCTTTGAGTTGTCCATGAAAAATTTTTGTGGGTGTTTAGGAAAAAATTTTCCTTCATATTTGTAGATCCTTTTTTTTTTCAAGATGCGATTAATCCCTTGATTCGGGTCTCTTTGAGATCATCAAGCCTCGAAAGAGTTCATGCTTGGGTTTCTTACATATTATTTTGTTTGGGTTTTGGGCTCAGTAATTGTTAATTGGATGCGAGTTTTGGCCCAACTAATGTTGTATTATTATTATTATTATCATTATTACTATTATTATTATTGTTATTATTATTATTATTATTATTATTATCATTATTATTATGTTTATTTATTTTTACTAAAAAAGGAAAAACGTAAAGGAAAAGGAAATGAAGGCAAGTTTTTGGTCAACCCCGAAATCATGCTCACAAGGAGCTGGAATTGGAAACAAAAGGCCCTAGATCAAATCACTTTTTCAAAGACAAAAAAATCAATAGATTTCACGTGGTAAATGGGATTAAATTTGGCAAGATTTTGTTATTCTTGAAACCCTAATCTAATCTGACAGATTTCTTAAATAAAGTTGTGGGATTTGATTAGGAAAATCCCTAATTTTTCTTTAAAAAGGAGCCGTATAAACGTGTTTCCAACCTAATATTTTAGCATACAACATGGTAATTGACAGCGTTTGTAATGACAGGCAGCTAATTGAGCTTTGAACCTGTTCTCTTAGGTGAAGGTAACGGCATTCCATATGATGTTTTCACTTAAGTTGCTTGATTTATGGAATGTGTAATTTAGGTCAATGGAAGGAGGCTACAAGATATTTTGATCAAATGGTAGCTACCAATATCACACCAAATGCTGTCACTTATAATGTATTAGTTTATACACTTTGTTAAAAGATATTGTTGAAAAATTGGTGTGGAAAAGAGTGAAGCCAGCTGTTGTCACATACTGTTACTCACTGATAGAAGGATGTCGTTTGCAAAAGTAAATGGATGAAGCTAGGTAAAAGAATATTTGTGTTGATGATTGACGAGGATTACTTAAAATTTGTCTGATGAAATTTATTGATGTTATTTTATTCAATTTTTAATTTAAAGTTATGAATTTATTTAATTAAAATTATTACAGAATGATAAATATTATTGACAGAAATTATTAGAAGTTATTGCATTATCAACAGAAAATTTCATTTATAATTATCGATAAAATGTTATTACCAATTAGCTTGTAGACAAAATATTCCTTCAATAACTGTTTTACTGACCAAAAATTCCATTAGAAAAATCCTAGTTTCAGATAGCGAGAATTATGCATCTAATACATTTTGTTCCGATGTCATGAGAGATGTAAATTGCGAGAGTAAGAGATTAAATGAGACAGTGAAACTCTTTTCTGATTAGTTATACTGCTTTGCTAAATGGGCTATGTCGAAAAGGACATATTCACGAGGCACCGACATTAGTTAAAGCAATGCATAACTGCGGGGTGGAGCCCAATATTTTTCACTGTTCAGTCCTAATTGATAGCTTTTGTGAATCCGGTTGCCTTGATGAGGCAAGGGTCAAAACTTAAGATCATTATACCTTGGTTGTACTGAAGTGCGTATATCTATACTTGGTTTTTGTCAAAATTCTTGGCTTTGTTTGCTCAAAATGGATTGTGCCATGAGATCAAGAGCTAGGAGGTCAAGTTTAAATGGCATTTGATTAAGTGCCTTGAATAGTTTGTTTGGATAATGTCATGAATTATTTTTAAATTATATTAAAATATTTAATATAATATTTAAATTTTAAAAAATTTTAATATTATTTAAATTATAAATATATTAATTAATATAATATTTATCTTTATCGTCGTTTGTTTTAAATAATAAATATAAATATCTTCCTAAATGTGATTATAAAATTGGAGGGCTACTCTAAAATTTATTTATTTTCGTTGGCTTTATTCAAAATTTGAAGGAAAATAGGAATGGCGTGTCCTGGCTTTATCATTTACTCTTTTTTTTTTTGTTTAAATTTTTTATGATTGTTTCAAAATTATATTTTTTTAATTTCTAAAATTTTTTATTTTAAAATTATTTATTATTATTTATTTTTCTTTAAAAATAAAAAATTAATTTTAATATTAAATATATTAAAATTAATTTTTTTAAAAAATTCCGTAAAAATCAATCATAATTATTCTCCGGAGGGAGATGATAATGAATGGAATACAATCAAGCTCGTGTTTTAATTCATTGATCAATCATCAATCTGCTGCACGTGCTCTATTAGCACTTGTCTTTTATGTACTGTTTATGTGACATGTTTTCCCTTGTTAAGGATCCAACCAACATTGTGCCGATTATGACTCACTGTCACTTGTAATTATCTATACCCTATATAAAAACTGTCGTAACGTCTAGATCCGGGGATCTATCGCTAGACATTGACTTTCAGGGAGTCGCCACCAATCTTTTTTATCTAGGTGCGATTGGCCACCTAAGGAATCTGTCCTTTTAGGGAACGCCTCAGTTTAAGAGTCCCTAAAAGAATAGGTTCAGGTCTACTAACCAGAACAGGGTTCGGGAGTTCGGTTACGTGTGAGGAAGGTTGTAGCACCCTCACAACGCCCATCAAAAGATGGTACCAGCTTAAATTTGTGTTATCCAAAAGCCTTAAAATTTTACCAAGTAATTAGTTGTTGGAAATGATTCTCAATTGACTCTAATACTTTTAGCAGAAAATTGAGAAAATTCCCTCACCTCAGGAGTATGCAAGAAAAACTACTGTTTCACTTGCAGGGGCTCCGTCGTCGGATTTATTAAAGAAAAATCAAAATCATCCAGTTAATTATTGGAAATTATTCTCAATTAACTCTAATACTTTTAGCAGAAAATTGAGAAAATTCCCTCACCTCAAGAGTATGCAAGAAAAACTACTGTTTCACTTGCAGAGGCTCCGTCGTCGGATTAATTAAAGAAAAAAAAATCAAAATCAGCCAAGTAATTAATTATCGGAAATTATTCTCAATTAACTCTAATACTTTTAGCAGAAAATTGAGAAAATTCCCTCACCTCAAGAGTATGCAAGAAAAACTACTGTTTCACTTGCAGAGGCTCCGTCGTCGGATTAATTAAAGAAAAAAATCAAAATCAGCCAAGTAATTAATTATCGAAAATTATTCTCAATTGACTCTAATACTTTTAGCAGAAAATTGAGAAAATTCCCTCACCTCAGGAGTATGCAAGAAAAACTACTGTTTTTACTTGTAGAGGCTCCGTCGTCGGATTAATAAAAAAAAAAAATCAAAATCAAAGTCAAATAAAAAAAATTCAAAAAAAAAAAAAAAAAAAAAAAAAAACCTGGAGCGGCTCGGCTATCGGCGCGGCTCGGCTCGGCTCGGCTCAAGGAAGAAAAACCGGCTCAGGGGAGCGGCTTGGAGGCTCGGCTCGGCTCGGCTCGGCTTGGAGGAGGGAAGCACGCGCGGGTCGACGCTCGGGTCGGGTCGGGTTCGGCAAAACGCGCGGATCCCCTGGTTAACTTAAAGCCAAAACGACGTCGTTTTGGGAGGGTATAAAAGGCACCTTCCTCCGTTTTTCAGCAGACCGTTCCTCCCCTCTCTCTCTCTTCTTCCCTTCTTCTCTGCCTTCTCTCTAGAATTTGAAGAACGCCGGTACCGGATTCTGGAAATTTAGCCGGAATCTGGGAATTTCGCCAGAAATTGGTCGGAAGTTGGCCGGATGGTCGCCGGTTTCTGGGATTCTCCGCCGGAAACTGGGTCTGTCGCCGGAAACTTCAAAGTTCGCCGGAATTGTTGCCGGAAAATTCAAAAGTCGCCGGAATTTTCGCCGGAATCTGGAAATTTCCCAGAAATTTCCAGAAAATTTTTTCGCCAAATTTTTCTAAAAAATTTTTCTCACTGCCAGAACACTCCTAAACTTTTCCTTAGCTCTCTAAACACCCCTATTCTCTCAATCAGTAGCTTTTGCTTCTGTTTTCTCTCTGTGTCTGAACTGTTCCAGGAGGTGCTTTATATAAGGATTGATCAGGAGTTTCTGATCAATCCCAATTCCTCCTTGGACGGGAATTCAATCTTTGAATCCCACTGGACTCTTCTGATTGAATTCCCACTTCCAATGGGATTCTTCAGCCTTCAATCTCAGCCCTCAAAAATCAAAATAAAAAAAAAACTAGATAATTAGAAAAGAAAATCAAAAATTAAAAATAATATCAGATAATTCGGGAAAAAGAAGATAGAATTAACAGATGAAAAAAAAAAATAATAACAAATAAAATAAGATAAACCCAAAAATATATTACACAAAAAAATAATAATAATATATAACTGTATAAATAAAATACATATAAATCTAATCTGAATAAAAATAAATAAATAAATAAAGATATACATAATAATAATAATAATAATAATAATAATAATAGAATACATAAAATACAAAAGAAGAAAAAAATATACAGGATTGAAATGGGCCTTACCCATTTGGGTCAGGCCCAATTGATCTGGGCCCGGACCCAATTGGGTGTCTACAGCTGCCCCTCTTTGCACATTTTCTGTGAAACAGAAATTGCGCAAAGACGTAGACACCCAATCAAGACTCAACTCAACATTTTTATTTTTGATTTTTTTTTGTTTTTATTTTTTTTTTGATTTTTTTGATTTTTTTGTTTTTGTTTTTTTGTTTTTTTTTTGTTTTTTTTTTTGGCCGAAGCTCCTCTAAACAGAGACTCAACGACTTTTGAAAGTAAATTGCTCCTCTAAACAGAGGCAACGGACTTTGGAAAGTAAATTGCTCCTCTCAACAGAGGCACCACGACTTTGGAAAAATAAATTGCTCCTCTCAACAGAGGCACCACGACTTTGAAAAGTAAATTGCTCCTCTAAACAGAGGCACCACGACTTTGGAAAAATAAATTGCTCCTCTCAACAGAGGCACCACGACTTTGAAAAGTAAATTGCTCCTCTAAACAGAGGCAACGAACTTTGAAAAGTAAATTGCTCCTCTAAGCAGAGGTACCACGACTTTGAAAAGTAAATTGCTCCTCTAAACAGAGGCAACGAACTTTGAAAAGTAAATTGCTCCTCTAAACAGAGGTACCACGACTTTGAAAAGTAAATTGCTCCTCTAAACAGAGGCAACGAACTTTGAAAAGTAAATTGCTCCTCTAAACAGAGGTACCACGACTTTGGAAAAGTAAATTGCTCCTCTAAACAGAGGCAACGAACTTTGAAAAGTAAATTGCTCCTCTCAACAGAGGCAACGAACTTTGAAAAAATAAATTGCTCCTCTAAACAGAGGTACCACGACTTTGAAAAGTAAATTGCTCCTCTCAACAGAGGTACCACGACTTTGGAAAAATAAATTGCTCCTCTAAACAGAGGTACCACGACTTTGAAAAGTAAATTGCTCCTCTCAACAGAGGCAACGAACTTTGAAAAGTAAATTGCTCCTCTAAACAGAGGCACCACGACTTTGGAAAAATAAATTGCTCCTCTAAACAGAGGCACCACGACTTTTGAAAAGTAAATTGCTCCTCTAAACAGAGGCAACAAACTTGGAAAAGTAAATACTCCTAGACAATCATGTCCGGAGGAGTTGAAAGTTGTGTTTGAAGGGATTTCAAGAGATTATGCCCAAAGGTCATATAAATCAACCCTGATACCAAGAGACATCCTATTTCGAGGATTAGGAACTTACCTGACAAGTTTCTTCTCAAACTTGCAAAGTCTTTTTATATCTGTCTTTTTCATGTGGGATGTTGGAACACCCCTGCTTCTTGAATTTGTACACTATACTTTCCTGAAAGTAGTGTATGCTATGCAAATGCATATGAATTTCAATGCATGCTATGCAAATGTTGGTCAATTAATTCCTGTTCAATGTATGGTACTCAAGTTTCTCAAGCTCTTTTTTCTTTCTTGGGTGTCAAGCCCTTTGATTCCTCAAGGATCCAATTGCACTGCTCTTCTAAGATCGAACCAGTGTAGCTCTTAATTGTCTCTTCCACTCAGATTCTTCCTTGTTCTGTTTTTCAATACTTTGGAATAAGCTTCATCAATCGATCATCACTTGACCATCATTCAATGAATTTCTCAGCAATAACAAATTTTCAAAACAAGTTTCATCCACCATCATTGGGTCATTACTCTGTCTCAGCATTAACCATTCAAAAACAAACTCTGTCCACTGATTGTCTTCATCATTCAATCATAACTTGCAAGTCATATCGATCAATTCATCACTTTTCCAGATTTGCCCCATCATCTCTTTTAGGTTTCTACCATTTTTTCATCATCTTAGATTTCTTTTCAAATGAATGTAAGATTCTTTTAAGTACATGTTCATTCATTCATTATCATTTCAAATTTTGACAAATACAATGCAATCAAGCATTTTCTCAATTCATTCTAAGGGTGTAACAATAAGAGGACAGAAAGTGAATTATGGTAAAGATAATCAATGGAGATTTATTTTGGTAGAAAATAAATGGGAAAGGAAATAAATTGGATGTCATTGAGGTAAATGGTATGTCCAAATGATGAATATTCAGACCATTTTCAACATTAATCTAGGATTCTTTTTCAAAAACTCATTCATTTACTGTTGAAGTCATCTTGAGCTTGGCGAACTCTGCCCCAGTCTTTGAGGAATCTTCAGATGTCTTTGATCTTTCATTCATGTGAGCCATTTGACCTGGATCTTTTTTTTTTTTTTTTTGGTACCAAAATCACCCTTTCAGGTTTTCAATTTGGATCTCTTTTTTCATTTTTCATTTTTTCATTTTTTCTTCTTTCTTTCTTTTTCTTTTTCTTTTTTTTTCATCATCTTTTTTTTCTCATTCTTCACCTATTATTGACATCCTTCATACATCAAACTTTTAAGGTAATGTAGCATGATTCCATTGCTTCATCATGAGCATGCCTTCGCTCAACATATGATCATTCAAGTTGGGTATTCACACTTAATCCAAATGGACTTTCCAAGGTTGTAATGTAGGCTAAGGTGAAGGGTCATAAAAAAAATGGATATAATAGGCTCAAAACATGTATTAAAAAGGTTCAAGACCGAAGGATCATTTGATGCAGCTTGGCATTTTGCCCCACATCGTTTCACTATTTTTTCTTTCCTCACACAAAGGATTCTCATTACTTTGCCCCAAGTCATGTGTGGCATTTATTTTTTTCTTTTGCTTTTCTTTCTCTTTTCATCTTTGAGACCTTTTGTGGTTTTTTTTTTTTTTTTTTTTTTTTTTTTTCAAAAATTACCCTCCAGTGTAGAGGGTGATCCTTGGTTGGGGTTCTTCAAAAAAATGATAAGCTCAAAGGGGTAGCAATAAATGGTTTTTCAAATGGTAAAAGAAAGATGGCCATTTTTCATCTCAATTGTGAATACCTTTCTTGAACATCATCTATTGAACAGAGCTCATGAACTTGTATAAAATATTGCACACCTTCAAGATATATCTCTTTCATCTCTGGTGATGGCTTACCCTCTTTATTTTCGCTCAAATCATCTCCTCTGTGAATGAGTTCTCAAAATTAAATTCCAGAATTATTGTTATCATTGTCTAAATATTCATCATCTGAAATTTAAGAATGGGAATGTGAAGTTATGGAAGGTAACAAAGCATGGAGTAATGGTCAAGTGAAAGAGAAAAATGTAATGAAATGCACTGACTTGCCTTTATTAAAATGATAACAAGTGAAGTCATATTGCAAAAAAAATCTAACATTGTTTGAAAAAAATCCTAAAATGACAGAAGAAACCTTCAAACAGCCTTATCTCCATTGATATCTTGCCCCTCAATTCATTGTGAATCTCCGGATCCTTTCTGTTCTTGACTTTCGCTCAGTACACTAACATTAGGTGCTGTTGCTTTTCCTTGATCAAAACTTACCATTCCATCATTGATCAACCGTTGCACCTTATACTTTAAAGCAGTGCAATTTTCAGTAGAATGGCCAGTAATTCCATAATGGTAGTCACAACGGGCTGTAGGATCATACCACTTTGGATAGGGTGGTTTAAGTGGTTCCACATGGCTGGGGGCAATCAAGTGGCTATTATAGAGTTCTCGATATAACTCTGTATAAGTCATAGGGATTGGATCAAATACAAGTTTTCTCGAGTAGTCCGTTTTTCTCGTGAGCCACTTGTTGGATGAGTAGGACGAATTTGGGTTCTTACAGGAGCTTGAATGTTAAGGCGGTAAGTGGATGATAAGATGGTTGTGGAGCTAGCTGGTATGGGTAGGATGAGGCATTATTCACAGCAGGATAGCATGGAGAGTAACCTTGGGATGGATAGGGTTGATAACCCCGAATTGTTGTCTATCAAAGCTCACAGCTTGAGCTTCAGCTTCTTTCTTTTCTGATGTCTTCTTGGTTTCTCCTCCTCTCACTTGCCATTTTTTATGGCACTTTCAATAATTTCTCCAGAGATTACCATGTCAGCAAAATTCTTTGTTGCATTCCCTATCATCTTTTCATAATAGGGAGGCTTTAAAGTGCTAACAAACAGCACTGTGGTCTCTTTCTCTGTCAGTGGAGGTTGTACCTGTGAAGCAATATCCCTCCATCTCTGGGCGTATTCCTTTAAAAGACTCATTTGACTTTTTCTCCAGGTTTTGCAAAGATAAACGATCAGGGGCCAAATAGATGATGTGGTCCGATATTGGCTGATGAAAGTCATGAGCCATATCGGCTCCAGGAGCGAATGTGGGTTTCTATCCAACTGAACGATTACCAACCTGCAGCAGAAACCAGTAAGACTATCCTGAAAGACATGCAATCAAGAAGTTTTTCACATGGTGCAGTGAGCTGCCATCTTCACTGCACATACATTGGTGATGTGGAGTTTTAGGGCACTTTTGTACCGTCATATTTTTCAAATTTCGGTACTTTGAATTTATAAGGGGATAACCACATCAGGAACTAAGGCAGAGCCCAGCACATTCGACTGACCCATAAACAGCTAAATCTTCCACCAGCCTTAGCGCTCTTGCTCTAACATGACTAATCTTGGGAACTTTCCTCAGCACTCTACTCTTCATCTTTTCCTTCTCCTTCTCTTTTAAATTCAATCTAAGATCAGGAATTGGTTCTGCTGCCTTTTCAGTGAAGACAGGATTTATATAGCTATTATACTGCCCTGGGTTGAAAGCTGATGGCATTCCAGGATAGGCGAAATGTTGTGGCGGGACCTCTTGGGCAGACTGGGCTTGAGATGGGCCAAAACTGGAGGGTACAAAGGGTCAGCTACCTCTTGTAAATGGGGAACTTGTTGGCTTTGTATTTCCTTCAACCCCTTTCCCCTTATTCATGTTATTGAGGGCCTCCAAAATTTTGCTAAGTTCATTTTCAATCTTCTCCTGAGCTTTTTTCCTAGCTTTTCAAATCTATGAGAACTTTCCTCCTCCATTTGCCTTGCTCTGGATCTTGTGTTGTATGGATGAGCAAGGTTTTCGCTAGATGGACGCTATCCTCGGACCTTGAGTACCATACTCATGAATTAGAAATGTTATGCTGTGCCTTATGTATGATGCTTTGATACACAAATGAAATGTACATTTTTTTGAATGAAATCTAGCATGAAATGAATGCAAATGATTGTGTTGAAACATGATCATGAAAAGAATACAGATACATACAATCAGACAAACAACATAGTTAGTTTCATGAATGAAATGAAAGTAATGCTGATGCATAACATTACAAAAAATAATACACAAAGTTAAGCAATCAAAATGATTAGATAAACACCTTTTTTGTGTCCTAATTTCAGGGTATATCTATCATTGGGTAGAAAGGACTCTATCCTAGGGTTAGGCACTCTTAAGGTTCACTACATGTGGTTTTAAAGTCAGAGTCTAAAGGTCCTCAAATTGTTCCTTACATCCTTGTCCATCACAGACTAGTAAGGCACCCTAATCCTCACCCATTACAGGCTACAAGCGGAAAAGGTTCAATTTGAGTGGGAGTATTTCGCTAGCCACTACGGAGGCATTAGACCTCACGAAAGCAATAGGTACTTTACTCCCTCCTAAAGGGACGGAGCTCGGGTATAGAGCTCATGTTATGCATATGCACATGAATGACATAATTAACCAAGCAAATACACATAAATGAATAATAACACATATATACAAGAATGGTTCAATTTTATTAGCTTTTGGATAACACAAATTATTTGCTGGCCTGACTCTCAAAGTCCCCAGCGGAGTCGCCAAGCTGTCGTAACGTCTAGATCCGGGGATCTATCGCTAGACATTGACTTTCAGGGAGTCGCCACCAATCTTTTTTATCTAGGTGCGATTGGCCACCTAAGGAATCTGTCCTTTTAGGGAACGCCTCAGTTAAGAGTCCCTAAAAGAATAGGTTCAGGTCTACTAACCAGAACAGGGTTCGGGAGTTCGGTTACGTGTGAGGAAGGTTGTAGCACCCTCACAACGCCCATCAAAAGATGGTACCAGCTTGAAATTTGTGTTATCCAAAAGCCTTAAAATTTTACCAAGTAATTAGTTGTTGGAAATGATTCTCAATTGACTCTAATACTTTTAGCAGAAAATTGAGAAAATTCCCTCACCTCAGGAGTATGCAAGAAAACTACTGTTTCACTTGCAGGGGCTCCGTCGTCGGATTATTAAAGAAAAATCAAAATCAATCCAGTTAATTATTGGAAATTATTCTCAATTAACTCTAATACTTTTAGCAGAAAATTGAGAAAATTCCCTCACCTCAAGAGTATGCGAGAAAAACCACTGTTTTCACTTGCAGAGGCTCCGTCGTCGGATTATTTAAAGAAAAAAATCAAAATCAGCCAAGTAATTAATTATCGAAAATTATTCTCATATTAACTCTAATACTTTAGCAGAAAATTGAGAAAATTCCCTCACCTCAAGAGTATGCAAGAAAAACTACTGTTTCACTTACAGAGGCTCGTCGTCGGATTAATTAAAGAAAAAAATCAAAATCAGCCAAGTAATTAATTATCGGAAATTATTCTCAATTGACTCTAATACTTTTAGCAGAAAATTGAGAAAATTCCTCACCTCAGGAGTATGCAAGAAAACTACTGTTTTTACTTGTAGAGGCTCCGTCGTCGGATTAATTAAAGAAAAAAAAATCAAGATCAAAATCAAAGTCAAATAAAAAAAATTCAAAAATTCAAAAAAAAAAAAAAAAAAAAAAAACCTGGAGCGGCTCGGATCGCGGCTCGGATCGCGGCTCGGCTTGGTGCGGCTCGGCTCGGCTCGACTCGGAGGGGCTGAAACGCGCGGGTCAGAAAGCGGGTCGACGCTTCGGGTCGGGTCGGGTTCGGCAAAACGCGCGGATCCTCTTATTAACTTAAAGCCAAAACGACGTCGTTTTGGGAGGGTATAAAAGGCACCTTCCTCCGTTTTTCAGCAGACCGTTCCTCCCCTCTCTCTCTCTTCTTCCCTTCTTCTCTGCCTTCTCTCTAGAATTTGAAGAACGCCGGTGCCGGATTCTGGAAATTTCGCCGGAATCTGGGAATTTCGCCGGAAATTGGCCGGAAGTTGGCCGGATGGTCGCCGGTTTCTGGGATTCTCCGCCAAAAACTGGGTCTGTCGCCGGAAACTTCAAAGTTCACCGGAATTGTCGCCGGAAAATTCAAAAGTCGCCGGAATTTTCACCGGAATCTGGAAATTTCCCAGAAATTTCCAGAAAATTTTTTCGCCAAATTTTTCTAAAAAATTTTTCTCACTGCCAGAACACTCCTAAACTTTTCCTTAGCTCTCTAAACACCCCTATTCTCTCAATCAGTAGCTTTTGCTTCTGTTTTCTGTGTTTCTGAACTGTTCCAGGAGGTGCTTTATATAGGGATTGATCAGGAGTTTCTGATCAATCCCAATTCCTCCTTGGACGGGAATTCAATCTTTGAATCCAATTGGACTCTCTTGATTGAATTCCCATTCCCGGTAGGATTCTTCAGCTTCAATCTTAGCCCTCCAAAATCAAAAATAAAAAAAATACTAGATAATAATCAGATAAATCAAAAGATATTTAAAAAAAAAATCTGATAATCAGGAAAAATCAGAACAGATAATTAAAAATAATAATAATAATAATAATAATAATAATAAAATAAGATAAACCCAAGTATATATTACAAAAAAAAAAATAATAATAATAATAAATATATAACTATATACATATAAATCTAATCTAATAAAAAAATAAATAAATATATACATAATAATAATAATAATAAAATACATAAAATACAAAAGAAGAAAAAGAAAAAAAAATACAGGATTGAATTGGGCCTTACCCGTTTGGGCCAGGCCCAATTGATCTGGGCCCGGACCCAATTGGGTGTCTACAAGTCTTACAGGCTCTGCTACTAGGTGGTATGTCCAACTGGATGGAACCTGCATTCGTTATTGGAGCGATATGGCTCATAATTTCATTAGTCAATATCGACATATTATGGATCTGACTCTTGACCGTTTGTCTTTATAGAACCTAGAGAAAAAAGCAAATGAGTCTTTTAAAGAATATGCCTAAAGATGAAGGGATGTAGCTTCTTAAGTACAACCCTCTTTAACTGAAAAAGAGACTACAATGCCATTTGTTCGCACTTTGAAATCTTTCCATTATGAAAAGATGATAGAGAATGCAACCAAAAATTTTGTTGATATGGTAATTTTGGGAGAAATTATTGAGAGTGCCATCAAGAATGGTAAGCTAAAAAGAGGTGAAGCATCCACTAAAAAGATCCTAAAGAAGAAAAAGACTGAAGCTCAAACTGTGAGCTTTGATAGGCAACAATTCAAGGGTTATCAACCCTACCCATCACAAGGATATGCCCCATATTATCCTGATGTGAATAACACCTCTCCTTATCCATACCAACCCATCCCATAGCCATCCTACCCACCCTATAGCCATCCTACCCACAAACATACCAACCTTCCTTCAGACCTTCGAATGCCACATATAATCCTAACACTCAACCTACCTCAAGACCTCAGACCCGTCCAACCAACCCAATGGGAGGTTTCGAGAGCAACGAACCACTCGTGAAAAGCTTGTATTTGACCCATTCTTTATGACCTATACAGAGTTATATCGTAAGCTTTACAACAATCATTTGATTGCTTTTAGTAAATTAGAGCCACTCAAGCCACCTTACCCTAAGTGGTATGATCCCACAGCTCATTGTGACTATCACTATGGGATCGCTGGTCACTCCACTAAAAATTGTACTATCTTGAAACATAAAGTGCAACGACTGATCAAAGATGGAATGATTAGTTTTGATACAGGAAGGGTAACTACACCAAATGTTAATGGCAATCCTTTGCCTAATCACAATGTGAATGCTCTGAGTAATGAACATGAGTGCTATCTGAAAAAGAAAGTGACAGATATTAATACACCTTTTAGTCAGCTGTTTGATATTTTATGGAAAGGTTACATGATACAACCAGTAAGTCTGCACAACTATCATGGAGTAAACATAGCAAGCACTAGTTGTAAATATCATAATGGGGCAGATGGTCACTCTATCGAAACTTGTGAGCAATTTCACCAAGAGGTGCAACAGCTCTTAGATTTATACCAGTTGAAAGTCTATGAAGAGGGAGAAGTTTCAAAAAATGTTGAAGTATCCATGACAGATAAACTGCAAAGCTGTTTCCAAAATCGGTGATGATTCATTTTGGGAATAAACCAAAGTTAGTCCTAGATAAACTCATTCTTAGGCCGGTAACTTTTAAAGTTTCGACTCCATTCTCATATAAGGATGACAAAGCTAACCCTAGAAATATGGTTGTGATACAGTAGTTTAGGGGTAAGAAGAGAATATCTCTAAAGCTGATGCCTCTAATATAACTGGTGAAGGAAGCATTACCCAAAGTGGAAGATGTTACACTTCAAAATTATTAGAGAAGGCTAGAAAAGAGAAAGCCAAGGTAGGAGAAGAATGAAATAACCCTGAAGTGGAACTTGAAGAAAATCGCCTGAAGTCGGTTTCAGAAAAAGAGGCTTATGAATTCTTGAAGTTGGTAAAACATAATGAATATTCAGTTGCTGAATAATTGAACAAAATGCCAGCATGAATCTCATTATTATCACTACTATTGAATTTGAAACCACAAAGAAATGCCCTACTGAAAGTATTTAACCAAGCATATGTGGCACATAATGTATCTATTGAATATGTGAACCACCTAGCTAGAAATCTAGTCATGTCGAATTATATTTCATTCAACGATGATAAGATTTCCTCAGAGGAAAGGGGAAATGCCAAGGCTTTGCATATCACGGTCAAGTGCAAGAGCCATATCATAGCCAAGGTCCTTATTGATAATGGCCCCACTATCAATGTCATGCCTATGTCAACTTTGGCAAGGCTACCCATTGACTACTCTCATATGAAAGGCAATCAAATGATCATGAGAGCTTTTGATGGGACCAGAAGAGAGGTCCTAAGAGATATCGAGATGCCCTCATAAATTGGGCCGTGCACTTTTAATATGAAGTTTCAAGTGATGGATACCTCTCCATCTTATAGCTATTTACTGAAAAGGCCATGGATTCACATGGTAGGTGTTGTGCCCTCTACCTTGCACTAAAAGATCAAGTTTAATGTAAAAGGTCAATTGGTAGTGGTAGTTGAAGAGAAAAACATGCTAGTGACCCAACCGTTGAATGCTCCATATGTAGAGGTTGTCAAAAAAGTAATAGAATACTCCTATCGATCTTTTGAGCTAGTTAATTTTATAAGTGAAAGACTTAAAAATTAACTTTTTTCAAGGATAGTGATGAGCCAAGTCATCAATAAAGGCTGGTATCCAGGATTAGGGCTGGGCAAGAACTTACAAAGAATAAGGGAACCCCCGACAGTGGTAGACAATAGTGAAAGACTAGGCCTAGGCTATAGAGTAACAGAATGGGAGATCGAGAGAAGGCCAGCAGGTAAAATAGTAAGACTAATGATTATCCTACACCTGTATGAGACTTTTAGACCTAGAAGATTCATGTACCCAGATATAAGAAAAAGCATGGAAAGAGCTTTTGCCCAGTTAACCATCCATGCTATTGAAGATGAAGTGGGGCTTAATCAAGAAGGGTGGGTCCACCTTTATCTACCAAATTATAAGCTAAATAATTAGAGTGCCATTGAATGCCCTTGACTATTGAAACTAATTCAATGTAATTGTACATCCTAATAGTTATTGCCTAAGGTATTGGGGTGATCTTTCTTGTTTGAGCCATTTATCTTTTATTATTCTAATAAAGATTAGGAAGGATGCATTTTCATTCATTTTTTCTTGTGTCTTCATTATTCCTATTTTCTAAACACATCTTGCCAACATATCCCATTTCATTCAATTCCAGGTCCTTAAATGAACATGAAAATAATTATGATAACAATTAAGAGGTTAGTTTTGATAATTCAATTAATACTAATGAACTTGACAATAAAGAGAATTTTGAGGAATATGTTATGCCTCCGGAACTAATGAGATTGATTGAACAAGAAAATAAGCCAATTAAGCCTCATCAAAAGATAGTTGACTTAATGAATCTGGGAGATGAAGAGAATAAGAAAGATGTCAGAATTAGCACTTCACTTTCATCAGGAGATAGACAACGTTTGGCAAATCTACTTTAGGAATTCATAGATGCGTTTGCTTGGTTTTACCAAGATATGTCAGGGCTGAGCACAGAGATAGTAGAGCACAGATTACCCCTAAAGCCAGAATGTAAGCTAGTCTAGCAGAAACTGAGGTGAATGAAGCCTAAAATGCTACAAAGATCAAAGAAGAGGTGAAGAAATAGTTTGATGCAGGTTTTTTACAATTGGCTTAGTATCCAAAATGGGTAGCTAATATAGTACCAGTTTCTAAGAAAGATGAAAAGGTACGAATGTGTGTAGATTATCATGATTTGAACAGGGCTAGCCCAAATGATAACTTTTCTTTGCCTCATATTGACACACTGGTAGATACACACGGCTAGGTATTCAATTTTCTCCTTTATGGATGGGTTCTCAAGGTATAATCAAATAAAAATGGCCGCAGATGATATGAAAAAAACTACTTTCATGACTATGTGAGGAATCTTTTGTTACAAAGTCATGCCTTTTGGGTTAAAGAATACTGGGGCAACATATCAAAGGGCCATGGTGACACTCTTCCATGACATGATGCACAAAGAGATTGAGGTGTACATGGATGATATGATTGTAAAATCTCGTGAAGGTGAAAATCATGTCACCAATCTCAAAAAGCTATTTGACAGGTTGAAAAAATTTTAGCTTAAGTTAAACCCAGCCAAATGCACCTTTGGGGTAAAGTCAGGCAAGTTACTAGGCTTTTGTGGTCAGTGAAAGAGGGATTGAAGTCGATCCAAACAAGATACAGGCCATTCAAAATTTGTCACCTCCGAGTGCACCAAAGGAAGTTCGAGGGTTTCTGGGAAGATTGAATTACATTTCTTGGTTCATCTCTCAGCTTACCTACAAATGTGATCCCATATTTAGGCATCTCCGCAAGAATAATCCTGGAGAATGAAATGAGGAATGCCAAGTGGCTTTTGATAAACTTAAGCAATAATTGTCAAGTCCTCCAATGTTGGTGCCACCTGTTCAAGAGAAATCCTTAACTTTATACTTGATAGTGTATGAGAATTCAATGGGATGTGTGCTGGGGTAGCAAGATGAGTTTAGTCGAAAAGAGAGAGCTATTTACTATTTGAGTAAAAAGTTCACAGAATATGAATCCAAGTATTCCTCATTGGAGAAAATGTGTTGTGCATTAACATGGACTACCAAAAGACTCAAACAGTATATGCTCTATCATACCACATGGCTCATAGCAAAATTGGACTTAATTAAATACATCTTCGAAAAGCTTTCTTTATCTAGAAGAATTGTTAGATGGTAAGTAATGCTCTCGGAATATGATATTATATATGTAAGCCAAAAGGTAATAAAATGGGGTGCTATAGCGGAGTTCTTTGCAAATCATGCTACTAAAGAATATGAACTAATGAGATTGGAATTCCCTGATGAAGATCTAATGACTATTTCTCAACTAGAGAAGGAGAAACATTAAGAAAAGCGTTGGAGAATGTATTTTGATGGAGCTGCCAATGCCTTGGGACATGGAATTGGGGTGATTCTGATCTCTCCAGAAGAACAATACTATCATATAACAGTGAGGTTAAATTTTAATTGCACAAATAACATTGCTAAATATGAGGCATATGTCATAGGTTTACCAGCTCCTATAGATAGAAGAATGAAAGCATTAAAAGTGTTTAGAGACTCAGCTCTAGTTATATATCAATTGAAAAGAGAATGGGAGGCGAGAGATTCAAAACTCGTTTCATATCATAAGTATATTTTAGAGTTGATAAAGCAATTTGAAAATATCCAGTTTAACTATTTACCTCAAGAAGAGAATCTAATTACCGATGCCTTGGCTACTCTGGCTGTAATGATTCAAATTAATGATAATACTGACATTCAGTCCATCAGGCTAGATGTTAAGGATATGCCAGCTCATTGCTCCAATGTAGAAGAAAAGAAGGATAGAAAGTCCTAGTATTATGATATCTTATAGTATATTAAGGATTAGTAATACCCAATTCAAGCAACAAAAAACAATAAAAGGGTCATCCGAAGATTAGCTATGAGCTTTTTCTTGGATGGAGATGTTTTGTACAAAAAACATCATGATCAAATATTACTAAGATGCGTAAGTAAGGCTAAAGCAAGGAAAATCATTGAAAAGGTGCATGATGGAAAATGTGGGGCACATGCCAGTGGACATATGATGGTGAGACAGATCATAAGAGTAGGATACTACTGGTTGATAATGGAGAGTGATTGCATTGACTATGCTCATAAATGTCATAAATGCCAGATATATGCTGATAAGATCTATGCTCCGCCATCTGCTTTACATGTTTTGGCACCACCTTAGCCATTTTCAATGTTGGGCATGGATGTCATTGGTCCTATCACCCCAAAGGCTTCTAATGGGCATAGGTTTATTTTTGTGATGATAGATTACTTCACAAAATGGGTGAAGGTAGCATCATATGCAAATGTAACACAATCTATGGTTTGCAAGTTCATAAAGAGAGAGATTATCTGTAGATATGGATTTCTGGAGAGAATTATTTCAAACAATGCCAAGAATCTAAATAGTAAGATGATGCAAGAAATATGTGCTTAATACAAGATCAAGCATCATAATTCAGTACCCTATCGTCTGAAAATGAATGAGGCAGTTGAAGTAGCTAACAAGAATATCAAAAAAATTCTTGAGAAGTTGACTAAGACTTATAAAGATTGACATGAGAAATTACCATTTGCACTGCATGCATATTAAACATTAGTGCGCACCTCTACTGGGGCAACCCCATTTTTCTTGGTTTATGGGATGAAAGCTGTACTACCAGTGAAAGTCGAGATCCATCTTTAAAGGTTCTAAAAGAAGTTGAATTGGAAGAAGCTGAATGGATTCAAGAACGCTATAAATAGTTAAATTTCATAGAAGAAAAGAGATTGACTACATTGTGTCATGGTCAGGTATATCAAAGAAGAATGATGAGGGCTCATGATAAAAAAGTTCACCCCCGTTGCTTTCGAGAAGGAGAGTTGGTCTTGAAGAGAATCCTCCCAACCCAGCACGATAATATAGAAAAATGGACTCCGAATTGGGAAGGGCCATATGTGGTGAAACGAGCTTTTTCGGGTGGAGCACTGATACTGACTTAGATGGATGGAAATGATTTACCCCATCCTATAAATTCTGATACTGTGAAGAAGTACTATATTTGAAAAAAAAAGAGAAAAAATAAAATGAAAAATAAAAAAAAATGAAAAAAGAAAAAGAAAAAAAAAGTGAATGAAAATGGAGGATTCAAGTCAAAAACCCTAAAAGGGTGGTTTGAGTCATAGGGGGTTTATTAAGTTGAAAACCTGACAGGTAGCTTAGATAAGAGAATCAAATCAATTTGAAAAATCTTGGGCCATGGAGGCTAGCAAATTTGGAGGAATTCTAAGTTATTAAGTGCATCAGATGATTGGGTTTTCAAAAGAACCTTGAAATGTGTTATCATGATTGTCTGATTGTTCATTTTTGGGCATTGTCTCCTTATGCCTATTTTTGTAATTCTTTCTTGGCCAAAGTTTGCCAACATTTTTGCTAATAAAAGACATTCTATTCTTTGTATGCCTCTTCTGTTGACTGTTTCCTAATCATTCTTGCAATGGATGAAATGTATGAATACATTCTTACTTTTTGATATTGAAATAATGATTGATAAATAAATAATAACATGAAAGACTACTACATTACATTGGAAAGGTCAAGAGAAATAAAAGCAAATTTGAGATGTTCAGTTCCTGATAAGGACATTGAATTTGGAAAGAGATTACCTGTAGAAAGGATACTAGAATTAAATGAAAGAGATGATTAAGAGTTACGCTGACTTGGTCTTTGAAGAACAAATGGTTCGATGCCCAAGAAAAGAGCTTGAGAAACTTTAGTACCACAATTGAATAAGAATTAATTAGCCAACATTTGCATAGCGTGCATTGAATTTCACGCACGTTGCATAGTATATACTACATTTAAGAAAATATAGTGCATAAATTCAAGAAGCAGGGGTATTCCAAAATCCCACATGGAGAAGACAGATGAGAAAACATTTTCAAATTTGAGAAAAAGCTTGCCAAGTAAATTTCTAATCCTTGAAATAGGATATCTCTCGGTATCAGGGTTGATTTGTAAGACCTTTGGGCATAATCTCCTAAAATTTCTTCAAACATGATTTTTAACTCCTTTAGACATGATTATCAATGAGCATTTACTTTCAAAGTTGTGATACCTCTGTTTAGAGGAGCAATTTACTTTCCAAAAGTCATTGAGCCTCTGATTAGAGGAGCCTTTTATTTTTCAAAGTCGTTGAGCCTCTGATTAGAGGAGCAATTTACTTTCCAAAAGTCATTGAGCCTCTGATTAGAGGAGCCTTTTATTTTTCAAAGTCGTTGAGCCTCTGATTAGAGGAGCAATTTATTTTCCAAAAGTCGTTAAGCCTCTAATTAGAGGAGCTTTGTTTATGTTTCTCAAAGTCGTTGAGCCCTTGCTTAGAGGAGCTTTGATCAAAATTTTAACAAAAAAAAAAGAAAAAGCAAAAAAAAAGAAAAAAGGTCGAGCGGAGTCTTGAATGGGTGTCTACGTCTTTGCACAATTTTTGTTTCACAGAAAATGTGCAAAAAGGGGTAGCTGTAGACACTCAATTTAATCCAGCCCTGGATCAATTGGGCCTAGTACAAATGGGTAAGCCCATTTGCATTTTTTTTATTTTTTATTTTTATTTATTTATTTATTACTGCTATTATTATTTATTAATATATAAAGATTATTTATCTATTAACATATTTTATTATTTATCCATTAATATATATATTTTTATTATTATTTATCTATTCATATTTTATTATTTATCTATTAATATATATATTTTTTATTATTTATCTATTAATATATATTATTTATCTATTCATATATTATTATTTATCTATTAATATGTATATATATATTTTTTTTATTTTTTATCTTTTTCTTGATTGATTTTCGGCTAGGATTAGGATAAAAAAATTAGAATTCTACTGTGAATTTGGGATTCAATCAGAGTCCAGATTGGATTCAATGATTGAATCCCAATCCAAGATGGAATTGGAATTGATTAAAAACTCTTCTGATCAATCCCTATAAATAGATCCATAAATCATAAAGAACAAAAGACAGAAACACACACAGATAGAGAAAGAGCAAAAAGAAAAGAAAAAGAGGTGTTCAGAAGGGTCAAAAGCAATTTTAGGAATTTTTTTAAAAATTTTAGAGAATTTTAGGTGAATTTTTTTCTGAAAAATTTCTAGATTCCGGTGAATTTTCGAGCGAAATTTGAATTTTTCGATGACTTTTTTGGCACTGGTTGAATTTTTTGGTCAGCTACCCAGTTTTTGATATTTCCAGAACCAATCAACTTTTCGGTGAACTTCCGACGAAAAACTTAGATTCTGACAATATTTTTCAAAATCCGACGAGATTCAACCAGAGTTCTTGGTTTCTTTAGAGAGAAGAAGGAGAAAAACGGGGAGAAAAGAGAGAAGGAAAGAAGCAGTCTGCTAAAGAACAGAGGTTGGAGCCTTTTATAGTGCCGTGAAACGTCGTCGTTTTGGCATTAGTAAACCCACAAGATCCCCGCGTTTTGCCAAGATCCAACCTGACCTGATCGCG
The DNA here is from genome assembly GCF_002303985.1 of Durio zibethinus. Next base: position 17,259,946 of record NW_019168492.1, read on the forward strand.
ACCTGGTCCAATGACCCGCATGCTAGCTGATCCTTGGAGCCAAGCCGAGCCGAGCCGAGCCGAGCTGACTTTCCTAAACCATGTCTTCGAGCCGCCTTTTCTGTCTTGAGCCGAGTCGTTTCCCAGTCGAGCCGAGCCGTTCCAAAGGTTTTTTATTTATTTATTATTATTATTATTTCTTTTATTATTATTTATTAGATTATAATTATTTAGTATTCCTTATTTTATTTTGTTTTATTTTTATTTTATTTTTTTAAACGATTTTCTTTAAATAAAATTCCAAAAAAAATATTTTTGAGGAAAAAGTTGAAAGTATCAATATTTCTTGAAAATAAGTTTTTTCCTAAAATATTTTTAAGGAAAAGTTGAAAAATATCAATTTTCCTTGAAATAAGTTTTCAAAAAAATATTTTCGAAGAAAAAGTTGAAAGTATCAATTTTCTTTTACAAAGCACTGAGTTTTTGAAGAGGAAAAGGATTTATATCTATAGATGAATCATTATTTTTTCCTTTTATTATTATTTTTTCCTTTTTGAATTTTCTTTAATGTTAAATT
>NW_019168492.1:17261501-17361438 GCF_002303985.1 Durio zibethinus
CCACATTAATAGATTTTGGTAATAGTTTAGCCCAGTTACCATTTGGGCTAGGATATAACAATATAAATATAAATACTACTATATTATTTATCTATAATTTAATTTTAGATTTAGATTGATTTTAAAATTTTATGAAACCATATTAAAACTGAAATACTAATTCATATTAGCTTTGAAACCAAACTAAAATTTTTCATTCTTCAAACATTTGCCGTTTTACACCAAATAATGCTCAGTTCATTTTTCATGTCTCCGCCTTTAAAAAGCTACCTGCTCAATAATTTTTATTGTTAGTAAATTCAACTTGATGAGATAAGAATTTGCATCTTTTCATAAACATGACATCAAAATTAATGCTAAAAAACTAGGCTCCCATTTGAAAAATTTTAGACAAATATAAGAGAGAGAGATCAATAAAATATTATTTCAATTCATTATTAGTGAAACTTTAATTTTTTTTTTTCATTCCTCCAAACCAATGCTTATTTAGAACTCATTTAATGAATTTATTTATGTTGTGATTAAATATTTGTAATAAATTATTTGTTGTTATATAACATATTGAAAATTTGAGTAAGTAACAACACTAAATATAATTAAATATCACAATAATTTTTTTTTGCTAGGAATATATATAATAGGAATTCACAATGATAAAAGTTATCGTTATATAAAATATTTTTTAAAAAAAATCAATTAAGTAATGATTATGAAATGTCATTGCAGATGTTATACTATTTTGCAACAATAATTTTTTATCATTAGAAATATGATAAAAATTTTTGAAATAGCTTTTATGTCATTGTATAAAAATATTTAAAAAATAAATTAAGCAACGACATTGAAAAATCATTGCAAATAAAATAGGTTTTTGCCACAATACCTTTTTATCATTACAAATATGATAAATTTTTCATAATAACTTTTTTTGTTGTTGTATAAAATATAAAAAAATTACTTAAGCATCAATATTGAAAAATCATTGCAAATAAAACATATTTTAGTAACAATACTTTTTTATTGTTACAAATATGGTAAAAATGTTGCAATAACTTTTTTTGTCGTTGTATAAGACACAAAAAAATAACTTAAGCAACGATATTGAAAAATCATTGCAAATAAAATAAATTTTTGCAACAATAATATTTAATCATTACAAACATGACAAAAACTAGTATAACAACCATTTTTATCATTAAATAAAATATTGAAAAACAACTTAAGCAACGGCATTGAAAAATCATTGCAAATAAAATAAGTTTTCACAACAATTTTTTGTTGTCGTTATGAATAGAAGTGTAATTAACAACAATAAAATTTAGTATTGTATAAAATATTAAAAAGTTCAATTAAGCAATGATTATAAAGTCATTGTAAATAAAACAATATTTTGCAATGATATTTTTAGCCCTTGCAAAATAGAGTTATCCACTTTCTTCTTGTGTTACCTTGTAAAATTCATGAAGAATAGGGGCTGAAATCTGGCCATAATGATATGCATCTCTTTCCCACTTTGGCTAGATTAGTATTTATCATCTTGCTTTCTGTGAGATGTGCTGCTGATCCTACTTTTTCTGTATTTGATATAGTTCATGAATACAATTACTTATATTAACCTTCCTTGAAAGATATTGAAAAAGAAGATTAATTAACGGATAAAATAATTACTATTTTCAACTTTCCTGATTATTGTTTGAAGAGGAAATGCCTTATTTCTTTCAAAGGTCCATTCAAATGCATCTTAAATGATGCATTTTCTAGAAAATTCGAGTTCATTGTCCATGTTTGAACAACATATTACGGGAAAGTGTCAAATTTCCTTAAATCCAGATGCTTTGTGAGCTAAAACTTCAATTTTATATCATATATGATATCTTCATTGGAATACTATCTAAAGATGAATAAATAGGAAATTGAGAAGCTTGGATCTTAAAAATACTTTTCTCTTAATAGAGTAGTTAAATTACTAAATTGGAGTGCTAGGCACCTTGTTGGCAAGCATCATAGCTTTATGTCCTAGTTCAGTATTTGCATTATTTACTCAACACCTTGTTTCAAGCAAGGTTACTTACTATATAACAAAAAAAAAGTGCACTCCATTAATACAATTAATAGATTTTCAGTGTAATTCCAATAAAAAGGCAAATGTGATTATGATTATTTGCTAACACAAATTGTGTAAATAAAATTGCAACCATAAGTTCCATAGGTTCGATTATGAAGCTAAATATGCATGATGACATGATCTAGTCGCTTTTAAGCTAGTCACAATCTCCCTATGTTGATGCTTGATAGCACTAAACTTTTGTATTTTCTTATCTCATTTAGTGCAATTTCTCTTGAATATTGGCTTGTTCCTTGTGAATTTTGGCGAAAAAACTCCTAAATATACAAATATTTAATGTGTAGGTGAAAATATGGAAAATGAGGAATTTTGAAGCTTTTGGACTCCTTTTGGAGGATTTTTGGTGCAAAAAGCCATGAAAAGCCAAAACTAGTGTGTTTGTGCTACATTGCCACTCATGGAAGTTTTCCTCACCCTTTTTCTCTATGATTTTCTTAGCTTATTTGAGCTTAATTGAATTTTATTTCAAGTTTTAATTCTCACATTTTTCATTTGAAAATGTCCTTTTTAATTCATTAGTTATTGTTACCTTTGTGGTAGTTTTGCAAGTGTTAGAAAGGTGACTAGTGCACTAGTGCAGTTTGAAGCCATATTTGGACTTGTGAATTTTTCATAATTTTTCATACATAAATTTTCCACTAAATGTTCTGTATTTGGCAGAAAATTGAAGAAGAAATTGGTTACAATTGATGCCAAAATTATTGGAAGCAAAATTCAAGCAAGCTTGTTGGATGCACTTGCTAGGTGAATAAAGGATTGTGGTGCCATTTTGGACATTCAAAGAAGGATAATTGGAGTTGCTTGGTTGGTCATTTTAAGGCTTCTCATTAGACATAATTTTGACTTTTTAGAGCTCACAAGATCAAATGAAGAAAGCTTGAAGTAAAGTGAAGTAAAGAGAAGCATATAAGAAAGCTACGAAAGCAAGACAGATGAGTTGGAAGGATCTAGACGTTGTGGCAACTTAGCTGGAATTTTTTTTGCATTTTGATTGGTTGAACCACCTCACATTTGCTTATAAATAGGAGGGAATGGTAAGCCATTTGGGGAGACTTTCATAGCATTTTTCTATTTTTTTCTAGAATTTTCATTTCTTGCATTTTACTTTATTTTCTCTCAAGATATTTTCCTGCTTGTTCATTTAGAGGGTTGTTTAGGGGAAAATTGCATTTATTTTTCAGTAAAATATACTTTCCTTGCCTTTTATTTTCAATGCACTTTAAGATTCTTTCAATAAAAGTTTAAGATTTTTAAGGGGTCGTTAGATATTGTTGTGTGTGTTTATATTTTATGTTTCTTTAAATTTTTTTATTTTTAATTTATTGAATTTGAAATCATGTTTGTATAAAATGTTTTTGTTTTAGAAATATAAAAACAAAAACATGGAAAAGAAAGTGGTTAAAGATTTTAGGCTCCATTTGTTATTAATAATATAATAATATTTATTAATATATTATTTATTAATATAATTTTATTTATTTATTAATAAATTATTTTTATATATTATAATATTATTTATTAATATATATTATTTATAAATACTATATTAATTTATATTATATTAATAATATATTATTAATGTAACATATTATTTATTAATTAATATAATATTATTTATATAATATATATTGTAGACACCCAATTTGGTCCAGGCCCGGACCAATTGGGCCTGGCCCAAATAGGTAAGTGGGGACACCCAATTGGGTCCAGGCCCAGATCAATTGGGCCTGGCCCAAATGGGTATGACCCAATTCAATTTGTCCTGTATTATTTTATATTTTATGTATTTTATTATTTATTATTATTATTATTATGTATTAATATATATTTTTTTATTAGATTAGATTTATATGTATATAGTTATATATTTATTATTATTATTATTTTTTTTTTGTTTGTAATATATTTTTGGGTTTATCTTATTTTATTTATTATTATGTTTTTTTAAAAAAATTATTATCTGTTCTGATTTTTTCCTGATTATCAGATTTTTTTTTATACTATAATATCTTTTGATTTATCTTTTCTAATTATCTATTTTTTTTATTTTGATTTTTATTTTGGAGGGCTAAGATTAAAAGTTGAAGAATCCCACTGTAGAGGGGAATTCAATCAAAAGAGTCCAATTGGATTCAAAGACTGAATCCCCATCCAAGGAGGAATTGGAATTGATCAGGAACTCCTGATCAATCCCCATATAAAGGACCCCTGGAACAGATGTAAACACACAAAAAATAGTGAGCCTGAGCTACTGATTTGAGGGGAAAAGGCGAATAGGAGAGTATAGAAGGCTAAGAAAAGGTTTAGGAGAGTTCTAGGAATCATCAGAAATTTTTTGGGAATTTTTCGAAATTTTTTTTTCTGGGAATTTCTGGAAATTCCAGATTCCGGTTGATTTTTCCGGCAAAGTTTGAATTTTCCGGCTACAATTCCGGCCAACCTTGAAGTTTTCGGTGCCTGCCCAGTTTCCGGTGAAGTTTCCCAGAAACCGGTGATCTTCCGGCCAATTTTCGGCGAACTTCCGGCAAAATTTCCAGATTCCGGCGACAATTTCCAGAATCCGACGAAATCCCACCGGAGTTCTTCAGCCCTTAGAGAGAAGGGAGAGAAAAAGGGAAGAAGAGAGAGAGAGGGGAGGGGTGTTCTGTCGAAAAATGAAGAGGACTGCCTTTTATACCCTACCAAAACGACGTCGTTTTGGCTTTAAGTTAATAGAGGATCCGCGCGTTTTGCCGAACCCGACTCGACCCGAGCGTCGACCCGCTTCTGACCCGCGCGTGCATGCCCCCCTCCGAGCCAAGCCGAGCCGAGCCGAGCTTCCCAAGCCGCCCCTCGAGCCGTTTTCTCTTCCTTGAGCCGAGCCGAGCCGAGCCGCGATCCGAGCCGCTCCAGGTTTTTTTTTTTTTGAATTTCTTTTATTTTCATTTATTTGTTTTTTATTTTTTTTATTTATTAGATTAGGTTTATTTAATATTCTTTTTATCTTTATTTTGGTTTTACTTTCCTTTATTTTTTTATCTTTATTTATTTTCATTTTTTTTATTATTCTATTTTCTTTAAATAAAAAAATCAAAATTTCCAAAAAAAATATTTTTAGGGAAAAGTTGAAAGTATCAATTTTCCTTAAAAATAAATTTTCAAAAAAAAAGATTTTTGGGGAAAAGTTGAAAGTATCAATTTTCCTTAAAAATCAAAATTTTCAAAAAAAAAAAATTTTTAGGGAAAAGTTGAAAGTATCAATTTTCCTTGAAAATAAATTTCAAAAAAAAGATTTTTGAGGAAAAGTTGAAAGTATCAATTTTCCTTAATAAATTTTCAAAAAAATAAATTTTTAAGGAAAAGTTGAAAGTATCAATTTTCCTCGAAATCAAAATTTCAAAAAAATATCTTTGGGGAAAAGTTGAAAGTATCAATTTTCCCTGCACAAGAAAAATCCTTCTTTCTTTCTTTTTGATTTTGATTTTGATTTTTCTTTAACTAATCCGACGACGAAGCCTCTGCAAGTGAAACAATAGTTTTTCTTGCATACTCCTGAGGTGAGGGAATTTTCTCAATTTTTTGCTAAAAGTATTAGAGTCAATTGAGAATAATTTCCAATAATTAATTACTTGGTAAAATTTTAAAGCTTTTTGGATAACACAAATTTAAGCTGGTACCATCTTTTGATGGGCGTTGTGAGGGTGCTATAACCTTCCTCACACGTAACCGAACTCCCGAACCTTGTTCTGGTTAGTAGACCTGAACCTATTCTTTTAGGGGCCCTTAAACTTAGGTGTTCCCTAAAAGGACAGATTCTTTAGGTGGCCAATCGCACCTAGATAAAAAAGATTGGTGGCGACTCCCTAAAGTCAATGTCTAGCGATAGATCCCCGGATCTAGACGTTATGACATATATAATAATATTTATTAATATAATATTTATATAATAAAAATATTATTTTATTAATAAAATAATTGTAACGTCACTATAGTGGTTTAATTGTAATTTTTGTTACTAGTGCTTGTTTGGTAATAGTGCCACATTGTTTTCAAAAAACTGAAAACATCGTTTTTCTATTTTCAATAATTTTCAAAACAAAGCTTTGTTTTCAATTTTCAAAAATAGAAAATAAAAACAACCTACCAAATATGTTTTTGTTTTCAATTTTCAAAAAACCTGAAAATGAAAACAAAAAATAGAAAATAAAAACAAAAACAAACAATCCTTAAGTTTTCAAGTTCAATTTGATGCATTTTTACTTATTTCTCAAATATGTTTAGCAATTCATGTTCTTGAATTAGCTGTGATTTTTCTATTAAATCTTGATCAAATATTGCTTGTTTCGAGCTAAATTTTTTTTTTCATGAATTTTTTATTCATTGTTCTACAAATTTGAAAAAAAATTGCATTAAAATTCGTTCTACACAATTTCAGAAAAATCTGTAAAGTTTCATTTGAATCCAAAAGGTGAGCTAGCGCTTGAGTAAGTGACAGCACTTCAAGTTACTTTTCTCCTAGCTAGGTGTTTGGTTTATAATTTTCATCCATGAATTGTTAGTTTCTAGATTTAAGTTCTTGCTTTCGGTTTTGAATTTCTAGTTGGCATTCATGTTTTTGCTATTTCAATTCTCCTTCAGTCTTGTTCTGATTTTCGATTTCCTTTTGGTTTTGCAATTTCCAGTTCAAATTCATTCAATTTGCATTAGCTTAGCTCTACATTCTTTGTTGAACATTCAATTTTCAGATTTGTATCTAAGTTTCAGTTTTACTTGTTCTTCATAGATCTTGTGTTTTTGTTACTTTAGTTGCAATTTAATCTTGATTTGATCTGCAATTGCGTTTTGTTTTTTTAAATTTCATTTTGTTTAGATCAAGTTCTAAGAATTTTCTAGAAGTTTCTTTTGTTGAAAGTTAGAAGTTAGTTGAGATAGTTAGTTTTCAGTAAAAATAATTTCTTGACTGTCCCAAAACTTTAGCGAAAATTCAAAAAATATTACTACTTATAAAATTAAGAAAAAAATATAATCTTTTCACTTTCTTTAATATTATTATTGTTTTGTCTATCAATTTTATTTTAGATTAAAAGTTACTATTTATTCTTGATTTTATTTTTTATTAATTTATTATTCATAATAATTATTTATTTTGTTGCTTAAGTTAAAATATATATTTTATAAAAATAAATTATAAAAATCCTAACAAAAAAACAACAAAAATAAAATAAAATCATAAAACAAAAATAAAATGAAAAAAAGAAATCTTATCAAACGAGTCGGGTTAGAATGCGGGTTGGCCTGTGGGTTGGTACATTGGCCCGAATCCCTTAATTCCAAAACAACGACTTTTTGGGTCATTATAAAAGGCCCCTTTTTGGATTTTTTTCTTATTTTTCTCTATTGTTCTATCTCTCTACAAACTAGAGCCTCTCTTTCTAACAATTCCTTTTTCCTTGTTGATAGCTATGGCAACCCAAATTTCGGCCAATTGTCGTTGTGCCATGGTCAAAATCTTTAACTAGCATCAATAAATTCAAAATATTCCTAGTTCTCAACAAAATACCTAGATTTCGATCATCGAAAAACTCATACAACCACCGAAAAATTTAAAATTTTCCAAAATCAAGCAAAGCAAAAAAAATTTATTTTAAAAACCCTAAAAAATCCCAAACTTATCCCCTTTATTTCCTAAACACTTTCTCAACTATTTTAAAAACAAAACAAAAAAAAAAAAATCCTAAACCACCTAGATCAAAACCTTTGCTCTTGATTAAATTTTTATTTTTTTACTAACGATTCCTCCTATGAGGATGTGGTGGCTTTGTTTACTAAGTTTTTTCTTTTTTGTGGTTAAATGTGTTGTTCTAGGCAAAATGGTCATTGGCTCCCTTTGTTAGTGTTCTCCTTTATGAAAAATTTTTTTTACTTGATTTCAAAGACTAATATGAGATCAAATCCTAGATCATTAGGGATATAGACCCTTAATTTTTTGCTGCCAACTTAGGCAGAGGTAGGTGAGCTTTTGGGGTGAACAAGAATAAAGAAAAGACAAAGGAAACAAATAGAAGAAAAAGACAAAAGACATAATAATAATAATAATAATAATAATAATGAAAATAAAATAAAAAATTAAAAGTTTTAGTACTAAAATAATCTAATAAACTTAATTAAGATACCTGAATGGATTTGAATGAAATTGGAATTGGTTTAGATTTATTTTGACAAAATATTCAATTTTTTGGATAAAACAGATGATTACAAAGGGTAGATCTAAGATTATTAGGGTTGATTCTCAAAATCTAAGGTCAGATATGAAACAAAAGCGTTAGGATAAGTATACGGTGAAAATTTAAGGTCAAAAGGTGATTGAATGGCACTAACAAGCACGAGTCAATAACGGCACTATTTAATTCTAGCAAAATGTTGGTATTATATTTTTGTTTGAAAGTTGTGAAATATCTTTTTGGAAGTGTTTATGAACTAAAAATTTTACTTTTATAGCCTAAAATTTTTTTCAAAACGAACCACACTTGGATCTTGGGTAATGGCCAACCTAATTTCACTGATCTGACCAAATTGGAATATCTCTAGCACTAAACACGGTCGAAAACTCTCTTAGACCTAAATCGACTAAGAACCACTTTTAACCAGTTGAATCGTCACAAATCAATGACTGGCTCACCAACGAATTAAGTAATTTTTATTTGGCATTTTTTAGTTTCCGATTATTTTTGTATAATTCTTTTTTAAATGATTATTTGCTCTACAAATTTTAGATTCTAAATAAATATTATATCTTTTTATTTCTTTTTGAAAAAATAGTGTTAATGAAAGTAAAATTTAAATTTCAAAAATGGTAAAATTCAATTTATACTAAATATAAAAGCATAAAAAAATTATGATAAATAAAAATGAGAAAGGAAATGTTTTCCAACAAGAGGATTTTTTTTTTTTATGAAAGTTTGAGTTGTGATTTTTAACTAAGTGAATAAATTTATCTAAAATGTTATCAAAGTTTAAGGTGTCTAGAAAAATTTTTAAAATAAAAGACTTTCCTTTTCTTTTTAAGAAAAATCATTAAATTAAAAATAAATAAATAATGAACGAAAACAAATTAGACAAGATAATGGGTAATAAATAATAAAAATTAATAAGCAAGATTACCAAGACAAGTAAAATTACATGTATCTCATATCTTATTACTTGTATTTTACACATACACATATATAAATATATCTTGAAAATAAATGTGAATTTCCTACGATGGGATTCTAAGAAAATCAGAGTAATGATTCTTTAAAAGCATCTATATGAGAATAATTTTTTAAAATACTGCCAAAATAATGGAAACTTTAGAATAATCTTCAATAAAAAATTCTTGTTTACTTTTTATCTATTAAAAAAAGAAAGATATTATTCAAATGAAGTTATGAGTATTAACTTTAATTATAAATATTGATTTGAAGATAAATATTAGCCTCTAAAAATGAGATTATAAAGAAATTCAAGTAATGATTCCCAAGAAATTCTCAGGTGAGAAAATTTATCTTAATGTTACCAACATATTGAAACATTTTGAAAATCTTTCAATAACAAGGTTTCAATTTATTTTTCAAATAAAAGTAAAATAATAATTTTTACAAAGAAGAAAAATTTTCATGAAGAAAATGAAATAAAAAAAATCAAAATTATGATAAATAAAGGAAGTCAAGGAAATTAATTTTAAATATCAAAATTAAAACAACTTTTGTCAAGATTAAAGGATAATGCATTATTAATTGGTATCATTCTTAATATGGATGTTATGGGATATTAATTCTTTCCAACACGTAACTGGACTTTTGAACCAGGCTTTGTTTTTTTATGCAAATTCAAAAATTATCATTTCAAATAATCTTAATTAATTTTAAGATTTTATTAAAAAGCTAAGTTTTACTATGTTACTAATCACATTTAGCCAAAAATATTAGTGGTGACTCTTTATATTTTTTAATTCATTTAGTGGCCTTCAAAATCAACATGACAACTTCAAAACCTAAAAATTAACCTAAAATAAGGTGCTATAAAATTCCTATAATTAGGATCATTTTTCTCTTGGGTAGGGATTTTTGTCGCTACAATGGTGATCTCAAAAGATGACAGTCATGGCTTGCTTGTTGTACTCATTGATCAAGCCATCTTGATGGTGGTGGTGGTGGTGCTGGCAAAATATACTTGTTACCAAAAAAGGGTGAAAATGAAAAAGGAGAAGGAAAAAAACAAAAGAAAAAAAAAAGATGAAAAGAATAAAAAAGAAGGGGAAATGAGAGGAAATTGAGCCATCAACAGTGGATCTAAGGCCACCCATGAAGGAAGACAATGTGAGAGAGATTGGGATTTTTAGATTTTCATTGATACAAAAAAGAAAAAAGAAACAAAAAACAAATGAAAGAGAAAAGGGAGCTATTGTCAACAAGACAAATGTAACAAGATAAAGATCAACAATAGTGATAACTGTGAAAAAAGGCTAACGATGAGAAAAGGTAATGTGATGATTGTAGACACCCAATTGGGTCCGGGCCCAGATCAATTGGGCCTGGCCCAAATGGGTAAGGCCCATTTCAATCCTGTATATTTTTTTCTTTTGTATTTTATGTATTCTATTATTATTATTATTATGTATATCTTTATTCATTTATTTATTTTTATTCAGATTAGATTTATATGTATATTATTTATATAGTTATATATTTATTATTATTATTATTATTATTTTTGTAAGATATTTTTGGATTTATCTTATTTTATTATTATTTTTTTTAAATTATCTGTTCTGATTTTTTCCTGATTATCAGATATTTTTTTTACTATAATATCTTTTTATTTATCTGTTCTAATTATCTATTATTTTTTATATTTATTTGATTTTTTTTTTTTGGAAGGTTGAGATTGAAGCTGAAGAATCCTACTGGGAGTGGGGATTCAATCTAAAGAGTCCAATTGGATTCAAAGACTGAATCCCCGTCCAAGGAGGAGTTGGGATTGATCAGAAACTCCTGATCAACCCCTATATAAAGGACCCTTTGGAACAGTTCAAGAACACACAGAAAACAGTCAGCTAGAGCTACTGATTTGAGAAGCAAAGGCGTAGGGAAGAGTATAGAAGGCTAGGAAAAGGTTTAGGAGAGTTCCAGAAATTATCAGAAATTTTTTTGGGGATTTTTCGAGATTTTTTTTTTCTGGGAGTTTCTGGAAAATTCCAGTTTCCGGTTGAATTTTCCGGCCAACCTTGAAGTTTCCGGCTAAAATTCCGGCCAACATTGAAGTTTCCGGCGAACTGCTCAGTTTCCGGCGAAGAATCCCAGAAATCGGTGAATTTCCGGCCAACTTCCGGCGAAAAAACCCAGATTCCGGCGAAAATTTCCAGAATCCGGTGAATCTTCCACCGGAGTTCTTCGGTTTTTTAGAGAGAAGGGAGAGAAAAGGGAAGGAAGAGAGAGAGGGGAGAGGAGCGTTCTGCCGAAAAACGGAGGAAGGTGCCTTTTATACCCTCCCAAAACGACGTCGTTTTGGCTTTAAGTTAATCAGAGGATCCGCGCGTTTTACCGAACCCGACCCGACCCGAGCGTCGACCCGATTCTGACCCGCGCGTGCCCAGCCCCCCTCCGAGCGAGCCGAGCCGAGCCGTTCTTCCCGAGCCGCTTCTCCGAGCCGTTTTCTCTTCCTTGAGCCGAGCCGAGCCGAGCCGCAACCCGAGCCGCTCCAGGCTTTTTTTTTTTTTTTTGAATTTTTTTTGAATTTTTTTTTTTTGAATTTTTTTTTTATTTGACTTTGATTTTGATCTTGATTTTTTTTTCTTTTTTCTTTAATAAATCCGACGACGGAGCCTCTGCAAGTGAAACAGTAGTTTTTCTTGCATACTCTTGAGGTGAGGGAATTTTCTCAATTTTCTGCTAAAAGTATTAGAGTTAATTGAGAATAATTTCCAATAATTAATTGGATGATTTTGTTTTTTCTTTAATAAATCCGACGACGGAGCCCCTGCAAGTGAAACAGTAGTTTTTCTTGCATACTCCTGAGGTGAGGGAATTTTCTCAATTTTCTGCTAAAAGTATTAGAGTCAATTGAGAATAATTTCCAACAACTAATTACTTGGTAAAATTTTAAGGCTTTTGGATAACACAAATTTAAGCTGGTACCATCTTTTGATGGGCGTTGTGAGGGTGCTACAACCTTCCTCACACGTAATCGAACTCCCGAACTTTGTTCTGGTTAGCAGACCTGAACCTATTCTTTTAGGGACCCTCAAGCTTAGGTGTTCCCTGAAAGGACAGATTCTTTAGGTGGCCAATCGTACCTAGATAAAAAAGATTGGTGGCGACTCCCTGAAAGTCAATGTCTAGCGATAGATCCCCGGATCTAGACGTTACGACAGCTTGGCGACTCCACTGGGGACCTTGAGAGTCAGGCCAGCAAATAATTTGTGTTATCCAAAAGCCTAATAAAATTGAACCATTTTTGTATATATGTGTTATTATTCATTCCTGTTTATTTATCTTGTTAATTATGTCATTCATGTGCATGTGCATAACATGAGCTCTATACCCGAGCTCCGTCCCTCTAGGAGGGAGTAAAGTACCTATTGCTTTCGTGAGGTCTAATGCCTCCGTAGTGGCTAACGAAATACTCCCACTCAAATTGAACCTTTTCCGCTTGTAGCCTGTAATGGGTGAGGATTAGGGTGCCTTACTAGTCTGTGATGGACAAGGATGTAAGGAACAATTTGAGGACCTTTAGACTCTGACTTTAAAACCACATGTAGTGAACCTTAAGAGTGCCTAACCCTAGGATAGAGTCCTTTCTACCCAATGATAGATATACCCTGAAATTAGGACACAAAAAAGGTGTTTATCTAATCATTTTGATTGCTTAACTTTGTGTATTATTTTTTGTAATGTTATGCATCAGCATTACTTTCATTTCATTCATGAAACTAACTATGTTGTTTGTCTGATTGTATGCATCTGTATTCTTTTCATGATCATGTTTCAACACAATCATTTGCATTCATTTCATGCTAGATTTCATTCAAAAAAATGTACATTTCATTTGTGTATCAAAGCATCATACATAAGGCACAGCATAACATTTCTAATCATGAGTATGGTACTCAAGGTCCGAGGATAGCTCCATCTAGCGAAAACCTTGCTCATCCATACAACACAAGATCCAGAGCAAGGCAAATGGAGGAGGAAAGTTCTCATAGATTTGAAAAGCTAGAAAAAGCTCAGGAGAAGATTGAAAATGAACTTAGCAAAATTCTGGAGGCCCTCAATAACATGAATAAGGGGAAAGGAGTTGAAGGAAGTACAAGCCAGCAAGAAGTGGCTGACCCTTTGTACCCTCCAGGTTTTGGCCCATCTCAGGTCCAGCCTGCTCAAGAGGTCCCGCCATATCCTGGAATACCATCAGCTTTCAACCCAGGGCAGTATAATAGCTATATAAATCCTGTCTTCACTGAAAAAGTAGCAGAACCAATTCCTGACCTAGATGCCTTAAAGGAGAAGGAAAAAGAAAAGATGAAAGTAGAAGCTGAGGAGAGTTCCAAGATTAGCATGCTAGAGCAGAGGCTACGGGCTGTGGAAGGATTTAGCTTTTATGGGTCAGTAGATGCTGCTGGGCTCTGCCTAGTCCCTGATGTGGTTATTCCCTATAAGTTCAAAGTACCAAAATTTGAAAAATATGACGGTACCAAGTGCCCCAAAACCCACATCACCATGTATTGCAGGAAGATGGCAGCTCATGCTCATGATGAAAAACTTCTGATGCATGTTTTCCAGGACAGTCTTACTGGCTCTGCCGCCAGATGGTATGTTCAGTTGGATAGGACTCGTATTCGCTCTTGGAGTGATATGGCACACGACTTCATCAGTCAATATCGACACATTATCAATTTGGCTCCTGATCGTTTGTCTTTGCAGAACCTGGAGAAAAAGGCAAACGAGTCTTTTAAAGAATATGCCCAGAGATGGAGAGATATAGCTTCACAGGTGCAACCTCCACTGACAGAAAAAGAGACCACAGTGCTGTTTGTTAGCACTTTGAAACCTCCCTATTATGAAAAGATGATAGGAAATGCAACAAAGAATTTTGCTGACATGGTGATCTCTGGAGAAATTATTGAAAGTGCCATAAAAAATGGCAAGTTGAAAGGAGGAGAAACCAAGAAGACATCAGAAAAGAAAGAAGCTCAAGCTCAAGCTGTGAGCTTTGATAGACAACAATTCAGGGGTTATCAACCCTATCCATCCCAAGGCTACTCTCCATACTATCCCGCTGTGAATAATGCCTCATCCTACCCATACCAGTTAGCTTCACAACCATCTCATTTATCCACTTACCGCCTTAACATTCAAGCTCCTGTAAGAACTCAAGTTCGCCCTACTAACCCAGCAAGTGGCTCGCGAGAACAACGGACTGCTCGAGAAAAACCTGTATTTGATCCAATCCCTATGACTTATACAGAGTTATATCGAGAGCTTTATAATAGCCACTTGATTGCCCCCAGCCATGTGGAACCTCTTAAACCACCCTACCCAAAGTGGTATGATCCTACAGCCCACTGCGACTATCACTATGGAATTACTGGCCATTCTACTGAAAATTGCACTGCTTTAAAGTATAAGGTGCAACGGTTGATCAATGATGGAATGGTAAGTTTTGATCAAGGAAAAGCAACAACATTCAATGTTAACACCCTAAGTGAAAGTCAAGAACAGAAAGGATCTGGAGAGTCACAATGAATTGAGGGGCAAGACGTCAATGGGGATTTCTTCACCTGATCATATAGGGGGCTAATTTTTAATGGAGATAAGGCGGGTTGAAAGTTTTTTTGTCACTTTAAGATTTCTTTTCAAGTAATGTTGGATTTCTTTTTGCAATATGACTTTACTTGTTATCATTTTAATAAAGGCAAGTCAATGCATTTCATTACATTTTTCTCTTTCATTTGACCATTATTCCATACCCTGCTACCCTTCATAACTTCACATTCCCATTCTTAAATTTCAGATGATGAATATTTAGACAATGATAACAATAATTCTGGGATTTAATTTTGAGAACTCATCCACATTAATATGAGAAGATGATTTGAACAGAAGTAAGCTATTACTGGAGGAGAAACAGATATGTCTTGAAGATGTGTAATCTTTTATACAGATTCATGAGCTTTGTTCAATAGATGATGTTCAAGAAAGGTATTCACAATTGAGATGAAAAATGGCCACCTTTCTTTTACCATTGGAAAAACCATTTATTGCTACCCCTTTGAGCCAATCATGATTTTTTTTCTTGAAGAACCCCAACCAAGGATCACCCTCTACACTGGAGGGTAATTTTTGAAAAAAAAAAAAAAAAAAAAAACACCACAAAAGGTCTCAAAAATGAAAAAAAAAAGAAAAAACAAATGCCACACATGACTTGGGGCAAAGTAATGAGAATCCTTTGTGTGATGAAAGAAAAAAGTAGTGAAATGATGTGGGGGCAAAATGCCAGGCTGCATCAAATGATCCTTTGGTTTTGAACCTTTTTAATACATGTTTTGAGCCTATTATATCCATTTCTTTTATGACCCTTCCCCTTGGCCTACGTTACAACCTTGAAAAGTCCATTTGGATCAAGTGTGAATACTCAACTTGAATGATCATATGTTGAGCGAAGGTATGCTCATGAGGAAGCAATGAAATCATGGTCTAAAGTTGGACGTATGAAAGATATCAACAATGGATGAAAAAAAATGATGAAAAAAAAAAGAAAAAAAAAAGGAAAAAAAAAGAAAAAATGAAAAAAAAAAGAAGGAAAAAAAGAGAAAATAAAAAAAAGAGATTCAAATTGAAAACCTGAAAGGGTGATTTTAGTAAAAAAAAATCAAGTCAAATGGCTCACATGAATGAAAGATCAAAGACATCTGAAGATCCCTCAAAGACTGGGGCCAGAGTTCGCCAAGCTCAAGATGACTTCAACAGTAAAATGGAATGAGTTTTTGAAAAAGAAATCCTAGATTAATGTTGAAAATTGTCTGAATATTCATCATTTGACATACCATTCACCTCAATGACATCCAATCTATTTCATTTCCCATTTATTTTCTACCAAAATAGATCTCCATTGATTATCTTTATCAATAATTCACCTTTCTGTTCTCTTATTGTTTCACCCCTAGAATGAATTGAGAAATGCTTGATTGCATGTATTTGTCAAAATTTGAAATGATAATGAATGAATGAACATGTACTTAAAAGAATCTTACATTCATTTGAAAAGAAATCTAAGATGATGAAGAAATGGTAGAAACCTAAAAGAGATGATGGGGCAAATCTGGAAAAGTGATGAATTGATCGATATGACTTGCAAGTTATGATTGAATGATGAAGACAATCAGTGGACAGAGTTTGTTTTTGAATGGTTAATGCTGAGACAGAGTAAGGACCCAGTGATGGTGGATGAAATTTGTTTTGAAATTTGCTAGTGCTGAGAAATTCATTGAATGATAGTCAAGGGATGATCGATTGATGAAGCTTATTCCAAAGTATTGAAAAACAAAACAAGAAAGAATGTGAGTGGAAGAGACAATTGAGAGCTACACTGGTTCGATCTTAGAAGAGCAGTGCAATTGGATCCTTGAGGAATCAAAGGGCTTGACACCCAAAAAAAAAAAAGCTTGAGAAACTTGAGTACCATACATTGAACAGGAATTAATTGGCCAACATTTGCATGGCATGCATTGAAATTCATATGCATTGCACAGCATACACTACTTTCAGGAGAATATAGTGTACAAATTCAAGAAGCAAGGGTGTTCCAACATCCCACATGAAAAAGACAGATATGAAAAGACTTTGCAAGTTTGAGAAGAAACTTGTCAGGTAAGTTCCTAATCCTTGAAATAGGATGTCTTTTGGTATCAGGGTTGATTTATAAGACCTTTGGGCATAATCTCCTGAAATCCCTTCAAACACAGCTTTCAACTCCTTTGGACATGATTGTCAAGGAGCCTATTAATTTCCAAAGTTCCGTTGCCTCTGTTTTAGAGGAGCAATTTATCTTTTCAAAGTCGTGGTGCCTCTGTTGAGAGGAGCAATTTACTTTTCAAAGTCGTGGTACCTCTGTTGAGAGGAGCAATTTACTTTTCAAAGTCGTGGTGCCTCTGTTGAGAGGAGCAATTTATTTTTTCAAAGTCGTGGTGCCTCTGTTGAGAGGAGCAATTTACTTTTCAAAGTCGTGGTGCCTCTGTTGAGAGGAGCAATTTACTTTTCAAAGTCGTGGTGCCTCTGTTGAGAGGAGCAATTTATTTTCAAAGTCGTGGTGCCTCTGTTGAGAGGAGCAATTTACTTTTCAAAGTCGTGGTGCCTCTGTTGAGAGGAGCAATTTATTTTTCAAAGTCGTGGTGCCCTCTGTTGAGAGGAGCAATTACTTTCCAAGTCGTGGTGCCTCTGTTTAGAGGAGCAATTTACTTTTCCAAAGTCGTGGTGCCTCTGTTGAGAGGAGCAATTTATTTTCAAAGTCGTGGTGCCTCTGTTTAGAGGAGCAATTTACTTTTCCAAAGTCGTGGTGCCTCTGTTGAGGAGCAATTTACTTTCCAAAGTCGTTGCCTCTGTTTAGAGGAGCAATTTATTTTCCAAAGTCGTGGTGCCTCTGTTTAGAGGAGCAATTTACTTTCAAAGTCGTGGTGCCTCTGTTTAGAGGAGCAATTTACTTTTCCAAAGTCGTGGTGCCTCTGTTGAGAGGAGCAATTTACTTTTCAAAAGTCGTGCCTCTGTTTAGAGGAGCAATTTACTTTCAAAAGTCGTTGAGTCTCTGTTTAGAGGAGCTTCGGCAAAAAAAAAAAAAAAAAAAACAAAAAACAAAACAAAAAAAAAAAAAACAAAAAAAAATCAAAAAAATCAAAAAAAAAAAAAAAAACAAAATCAAAAAAAAATCAAAAAATAAAAATGTTGAGTTGAGTCTTGATTGGGTGTCTACGTCTTTGCGCAATTTCTGTTTCACAGAAAATGTGCAAAGAGGGCCACCTGTAGACACCCAATTGGGTCCGGGCCCAGATCAATTGGGCCTGGCCCAAATGGGTAAGGCCCATTTCAATCCTGTATATTTTTTTCTTTTGTATTTTATGTATTCTATTATTATTATTATTATGTATATCTTTATTCATTTATTTATTTTTATTTAGATTAGATTTATATGTATATTATTTATATAGTTATATATTTATTATTATTATTATTATTATTTTTGTAAGATATTTTTGGATTTATCTTATTTTATTATTATTTTTTTTAAATTATCTGTTCTGATTTTTTCCTGATTATCAGATATTTTTTTACTATAATATCTTTTTATTTATCTGTTCTAATTATCTATTATTTTTTATATTATTTGATTTTTTTTTTTGGAAGGTTGAGATTGAAGCTGAAGAATCCTACTGGGAGTGGGGATTCAATCTAAAGAGTCCAATTGGATTCAAAGACTGAATCCCCGTCCAAGGAGGAGTTGGGATTGATCAGAAACTCCTGATCAACCCCTATATAAAGGACCCTTTGGAACAGTTCAAGAACACACAGAAAACAGTCAGCTAGAGCTACTGATTTGAGAAGCAAAGGCGTAGGGAAGAGTATAGAAGGCTAGGAAAAGGTTTAGGAGAGTTCCAGAAATTATCAGAAATTTTTTTGGGGATTTTTCGAGATTTTTTTTTCTGGGAGTTTCTGGAAAATTCCAGTTTCCGGTTGAATTCTCCGGCCAACCTTGAAGTTTCCGGCTAAAATTCCGGCCAACATTGAAGTTTCCGGCGAACTGCCCAGTTTCCGGCGAAGAATCCCAGAAATCGGTGAATTTCCGGCCAACTTCCGGCGAAAAAACCCAGATTCCGGCGAAAATTTCCAGAATCCGGTGAATCTTCCACCGGAGTTCTTCGGTTTTTTAGAGAGAAGGGAGAGAAAAGGGAAGGAAGAGAGAGAGGGGAGAGGAGCGTTCTGCCGAAAAACGGAGGAAGGTGCTTTTATACCCTCCCAAAACGACGTCGTTTTGGCTTTAAGTTAATCAGAGGATCCGCGCGTTTACCGAACCCGACCCGACCCGAGCGTCGACCCGATTCTGACCCGCGCGTGCCCAGCCCCCCTCCGAGCGAGCCGAGCCGAGCCGTTCTTCCCGAGCCGCTTCTCCGAGCCGTTTTCTCTTCCTTGAGCCGAGCCGAGCCGAGCCGCAACCCGAGCCGCTCCCAGGCTTTTTTTTTTTTTGAATTTTTTTTTGAATTTTTTTTTTTTGAATTTTTTTTTTATTGACTTTGATTTTGATCTTGATTTTTTTTTCTTTTTCTTTAATAAATCCGACGACGGAGCCTCTGCAAGTGAAACAGTAGTTTTTCTTGCATACTCTTGAGGTGAGGGAATTTTCTCAATTTTCTGCTAAAAGTATTAGAGTTAATTGAGAATAATTTCCAATAATTAATTGGATGATTTTGTTTTTTCTTTAATAAATCCGACGACGGAGCCCCTGCAAGTGAACAGTAGTTTTTCTTGCATACTCCTGAGGTGAGGGAATTTTCTCAATTTTCTGCTAAAAGTATTAGAGTCAATTGAGAATAATTTCCAACAACTAATTACTTGGTAAATTTAAGGCTTTTGGATAACACAAATTTAAGCTGGTACCATCTTTTGATGGGCGTTGTGAGGGTGCTACAACCTTCCTCACACGTAACCGAACTCCCGAACTTTGTTCTGGTTAGCAGACCTGAACCTATTCTTTTAGGGACCCTCAAGCTTAGGTGTTCCCTGAAAGGACAGATTCTTTAGGTGGCCAATCGTACCTAGATAAAAAAGATTGGTGGCGACTCCCTGAAAGTCAATGTCTAGCGATAGATCCCCGGATCTAGACGTTACGACAATGATAATAAGAGAAAAGAAAGAAAAGATGGTGTTTAGGGCTTTTAAGACTAATTTTATTTATTTTGTATCAAAACTACATTGTTTTGGTAGAGAGAAAAACAAAAAGAAAAGTAGATAAAAAAGAAGTGATTCTCAAGTACCACAAAAGCATCTAAAAAATGCCACATATATTGACACATGGCATGAGAAAAATCTTTTGTTAGAACTTTGGGTGATTTTTAGTGCTGACGAACAATGACCAATGATGGAAAATGGTGTCAATGATGGTGGTTGATGCTGAAAATTAAGAAGTTTGGGTGAAAAGGGTGAATTTTAAATAGAAATAAAAGGGAAAAATGAATTGAAAAAAAAATTGAGTTTTGATATTGTACTGCAAAAAAAGTATCAATGTGTAGGCTCGAATTCAGACCTAGAACACATTTTTCCTTCCCAAAGACCCAATACCTGAAGCAGACTAAGTCCCAAGTCCACTTAACAAGCCCAATTTCCTTGGACTTCTCTTTATTTGGGTCAATCCCAAATTTGTGGTAAATTATTATCTTTTTTTCGTTTATTTTCTTTTTAAAAAAGAATGTTATCATTTTTAATTAAATTGACATATTTTTTACAAAAAATAATTTTTTAATTAAATTGATATAAAAAGCAACCATATGTATAATTATCAAAATCAAACTAGATACTAAACTGTTCAAAGTGTTGGGTCATTGGTTCAACTGTTAGGTCAATCAAGTCAATTGTTAAACTAATTAAGATATATAAATATATAAATATTTTAAAAATTTAATCCATTATGTGATAAGCAATAAAATTCTATTGTAGATAATCTCAAACTTAAAAAATTAAAAATATATAACAGAATATAAGTGTAAAAAAGGTATATGTATTTAAAAAGTGAACTTAAATTATGAAAATAAATTTAAAATTCAAACTCGTAACTCAAACTCTAAAGATACTAATTGAATAATTCAGCTATATTATTAAAAAAAGTAAATACTCTAAAAAACTTAAAAACAAAAAAAAAGTTTAAAAAAGAGAAAGCTTATGTAAAATATAAATTTTAAAAAATGACATAAAAAAATTTCCTTTAAATTGATGATATTTGATATAAAACAAATCAAGCTCCAAAATGATAATTAAAGTTTTAATTTTAGCCAAGTTTTTATCCTTTAATTTGATATGAGTGTGTCACCTA
The DNA here is from genome assembly GCF_002303985.1 of Durio zibethinus. The sequence goes on from NW_019168492.1 coordinate 17,282,713, forward strand.
AAAATATAAATGAGAAAGCAGTTAAATTTTATTAAGTTATTCTTTAATGTGCATAACGTGTAGGTACGAACACATGATACTGATAATTAAATTTGTATATTATCATAACATTTAGATCTGAGGATCTATCGCTAAACATTGACTTAAGGAGTCACTACCAATCTTTTTTGTTTAGGTGCGATTAGCCACCTAAGGAATCTATCTTTTCAAAGAACACCTAAGTTTAAGGGTCCCTAAAAGAATAGGTTCAGGTCTGTTAACCAGAACAGAGTTCGAAAGTACGGTTATGTGTGAGAAAGGTTATAGCACCCTCACAACGCCTATCGAAAGATGGTACCAGCTTAATTTTGTGTTATCCAATAAGCCTTAAAAATTTACTAAGTAATTAATTATTAGAAATTATTCTCAATTGACTCTAATACTTTTAGCAAAAAATTGAGAAAATTTCTTCACCTCAAGAGTATCAAGAAAACTACTGTTTCACTTGTAGAGGATCCATCATCGGATTATTTACCATTAAAGAAAATTCAAGAAACAAGAAGGAAAAGAAATAAAAAATAATAATGATTTAGCTTTAGATATAAATCATTTTCTCTTCAAAAACTCATTGCTTTTGTACAAGAAAAATTGATACTTTCAACTTTTCATCAAAAGCATTTGGGAGTTTCTATTTTAAGGAAAATTGATACTTTTAACTTTTCCTTAAAAAGTTTTTTTTTAAAAAAAAATTTGGTACTTTCAACTTTTTCTAAAAATGTTTTTCTGAAACTTTAATTTCTAGAAAAATTGATACTTTCAACTTTTCTTTTAAAATATTTTTTTAGAAAAATTATTTTCAAGGAAAATTGATACTTTCAACTTTTCCTCAAAAATATATTTTTTTAGAATTTTATTTTAAGAAAGTCATTAAAAAATAAAATAAAATAAAAATAAAAATAAAGAATACCAAATAATTCTAATCTAATCAATAAATAATAACAATAAATAAAATGAAAAAAAAAACCTTAACATGACTCGGCTTGAGGAAAAAAATGGCTCGAAGAACACGGCTCGAGAGCGTGCGGCTCGACTCTAAGGGAAGGTCAGTATGCGGGTCGCTGGACCAGGTCACGATCAGATCGGGTCAGATCTTGACAAAACGAGTGGATCCTGTGGGTTCACTAATGCCAAAACGACGTCGTTTTACGGTACTATAAAAGGCTCCAACTTCTATTTTTTTGCAAACTACCTCCCTTCCTTCTCTCTCTTCCCCTTAGCTTTCTCCTCCTTCTCTCTACCTGTGAAGAACAATGGTGGAATTCTCACCGATTTTTGGGTTTTTCTACCAAAAACTAGGTTTTTGGCTAGAATACTCACTGAAAAACTTGAATTTCGTCGAAAAATTTCGTCAAATTTTGGAAAATTTTCATAAATTTTCCAGAAAAAAAAAACTCCGAAAATTTTGAGAAAATTTTCCTAAAAGTTCTAAACTGCCTCTAACACTATTTTTGCCTCTGATTTCACCTCTGTGCCTTTTCTGTATGATTTATGGACCTATTTATAGGGATTGATCAGATTTTTGATCAATCCCAACTCCGTCTGGGATTTGGATTCAAGTTTTTGAATCCAATCCAGACTCTTCTAGTCCCATATCCATGATAGAATTCCAACTTTTTCTGATCAATATCCCTTAATCCCAGCCAAAAAATAATCAAGCAAAAGATAAAGTAAAAAAATAGATAAATAATAGAATAAATAAAAAATAAAAATAGATAAATAATAAAAAATATTAATAGATAAATAATAAAAAATAAAAAATAAATATTAATAAATAGACAAATAATAAAAATAAAAATAAAAATTAAAGCCAATTGGGCCTGCTAATTGGATCCTGAATCGACCCCAATGGACTTAGGCCCAAACCCTATTAGATCAGGTCCAATGGCCTTGGGCCCAGAGCAAATAGGGTATCTACATATATGGATTGAGTCGAGCCAGATTCGAGTCTAGCCTAGTTAGAATATTAACAAATTTTAAGTTTGTTCATACTCATTCATCCCAAAATATAATTTTATTTTGCTACTCAGGCTTAATTAATTTTTAAAATACTTTACTGAAGCTTGCCTATATTTTATTTTTTAAATAAAAATAATTTTTATAATAAGTATTAATTATGATAAAATAAATAATCAACAAAGTAAACCCTAAAAAATACTTTGTTAACTTAATTCAATATTTGAATGTGATTAGTATATATAGACATAGGATATTAACGTATATATTATATATTTTTATGTAATATAAATATAAAAAGTATATAATAATTATTTAGGCCTAATCGGATTCGAACTTTAAACTTTATGTCCATGGCCTAGTACAAGTTTTTAAACGGGTCTAAAATTCAAGTTTAGGCCCATTTAAGAACCTAAAATTCATGTCTAAGCCTTCCCAAAATTAGGAAGGGCTTTCGGGCTCGAATGAGTTGCCCAATCAATATAATTTAAAAGTTTAATTCATTTGGTTCATGTAATTATCCTTAAGAGATTGCATCTAAGATATCTGAAATTTAAATTTCAATACTTATATTTTTTTCTCAATATTTAAGTTGTGACATCTTTTATATATATAAAAAAATACACCTTTTAAAGAAAAAAATTTAAAACTACTATCTCTTTGACAATAAAGATTTTAATTTACCTTATCTTAAGAAAAAAAATTACAAATTAGAAGCTTTTAAACCCAATCTCAATTATTTAATTACCTATCCGATGTATGATAACAGAATGATTTGATTTGATGCAAGAGAAAAGCAAGAAGACTGATTGATCCTGGCAACTGGTAGCTTGAATTCTTCACCTAAAATTTCTTGGTCTGCTTTGACGTGTGTAAAATCAATATCACTTCATTGATCCTCGCGTTTAGAAAATGATCATTAGCTTTCCTGACTTGAAATTTCTCTGTTTGTTTTGACGTTTGTGAAACCAAGACCTCTTGATTGATCCTTGCATTTGATAGCTTTAATTCTTCACGTAAAATTTCTTAGTCTACCTTGATGTGTGTGAAACCAAGACAAATTGATTGATCCTTGCGTTTATAAAACGATCATTAGCTTTCCTGACTTAAAATTTCTTAGTCTGCCTTGATGTGTGTGAAACCAAGACAACTTGATTGATCCTTGCGTTTAGAAAACGATCATTAGCTTTCCTGACCTAAAATTTCTTAGTTTGCCTTGATGTGTGTGAAACCAAGACAATTGATTGATCCTTGCGTTTAGAAAAAAATCATTAGCGTTCCTGACTTAAAATTTTGTGAAACCAAGACAACTTGATTGATCCTTGCATTTAGAAAACGATCAGTAGCTTTTCTGACTTAAAATTTCTTAGCCTGCTTGATGTTTGTCGAAAGCAAGATGACTTGGATTGATTCAAGGCCTAGCACTTAGAGCATGTGCTTAGCTTTTCTGACTAGATTCCTTTATTTGCTTTTATGTATGTGAAGAATAAAATAACTTTATTGATACTTCTTTTGTCTCTCTCATGGAAAAAGAATTGCTTGCTCAGTTTTGGATTACACCAATCACGGCTTTGATATGTGGTACTATCATAAACTTATCTTAGGGTTGAATTGAAACTGACACTCCATGTGTCCTCAAATCTCTTTATCCTTATTTGAATTTGTGTACATATTAAATAAAAAATTGTGGTAAAAAAAGCGAGCCTAAACAATGATCATATGGCAAAAAACAAAAAGATCTTTTTAACTTTTTTTTATTGAAATTTATGCCAACAGTTACATGATATCAAGGCAGCAAATTTCATTGATTTTTAAAGTTATCGATTTGAAATAAATGAAATCAAGATAAATTTGAAATAAATGAAATCAAGAGAAATTTTGAACTAAATTAAAAAGATAAATGTGAAAAATATATAGTTTTTTTTATATAATTTTATGAATTGTTTGAAGGGTAAAATGAAAATGCACAAGAATTTCATTAAATATTTGGTCCCATATATTAGCAAATTTTAAAGAAATTTTAATTTATAACTTGGTTTTAAAATATTATTATATTAACTTCATTCTTTTCATATTCCGTTAATTAATACTAAAAATGAATTTTTGAAAGAAAAGATTATAAATAAAATTCATTTGAAAACTTTTTATATTCTACTAACCACTGAAATTAACTAGAATGTTAAGTAAAGGAAAAATCATATGATATTATCATATTAATTTAATATTTTCATATTCTATAAATTCATTATTTGAAAATAAATTTTCAAAAATAATTAGATCACTTTTTATTTGGAATTTGAGTACGATATTGTATTTTAAAATTTTAAAACTATTTTTTTCAATATTGAATGTTATCAATGATCAATTATCCTAATATAATTTATACTTCTTAGAGAAATATATATAATTTATATTTATATTTATATAAAAGAATGACTAGCTGCAATTTCATACAAGCCCATGGCGTAAAACTAGGAGTCAAGGAGAAATGACTAGTTGGGTCTCACAAAGTATGCAAGTCCAATAAATACAAAGAAAAAGAGAAAAAGATATATTGGTTTTAGATATGCTTTGTAAAAGGAGATCAAAAGCAAATTAGAGGGCCCAAAATCAAAAGCTTGACTCATTTTATTTATTGTGAAGACCAAGACCGTTGGTATCAATTGCCTGGTGATATCAAATTCATCCAAAGATTTATAAAAGTACTGGACTACCTGTTTAGTAATAAAAATTGACATTTCATTAAAAAAAAAACTCTTTGAAAAGAAAAAATAATTTAAAAATGGCCTATTTAGGTAATAAATACTTTTAATTTTCCTTACCTTAAAAAAGTAGTGGTTACAAATTAGGAGGTTTTACACCCAGGCTCAATTATTTAACAACCCAAGTATGATAATAAAGTAATCAAATTCAACATATAATATTAAAAGATCGGAACGCAGTTAGAAGAAGACCTTATTGTTTTTGGAAACCATAGAAATTCACATGTTAATATCGTAATAATAATAGTGGTTGCTTTGATTTAAAAGAAAAAATAGTGGTTGCTTTGATTTGGTAAGTTTTAGATTAATCCTTGCTCTTGCAACAAAGTCAATTGCTTTTCTGACTTCAAAATTTCTTAGTCAGGGTCAATTTCTGACTTCAAAATTTCTTAGTCAGGGTCAATTGGAGAGAGAATTGCTTGCATTAGGTGGAATCATTTGCAATATATATATATATATATATATATATATGATAATATTACGATCACATGAGATTAAAATTATATGAAAAAAAATGTGAAAGTGATATTATTTAAAGTTTTGACAAAAATTCTATGTGGATTTGACAACAACAAAAAAAAGTATTTTATATTTGATTTATCAACATGAATTTGATATGAAAATTTTCATATTTTATATGTATATAATGATATTGACATAATACAAATATATGAATTACTAAATCTATTTTGGACCGTATCAATAAAAAATTTAATAGAAGTACCAGATTTCAATATACTCATATGGGGCAAAGAAAATTCATTAAAAATTAATTTTTTATAGGATGTTACTTTATGGGTGGGTAGCTTTTTTTGAATAAGATTAAAAAATTTTTTTAAAATCTTAAATTTATATTGTTATTCTATTTTAACTTTGGATTTAATGTAAATTTACCAATTGGTTAACTCAACTCAATCACGTTACCATTAGTGTGTGTGTGTATATATATATATATATATATATATATATATTCACAATTTTAGTTTAAAAATAACTTTAAATTTATTTAGCAAAAAAAATTTAGATTGTATTGTATCCTAACAACATTATCATCATTATTACCTTAGAAAATTTTTTTTACAAAATTATAATCGATTTAACACCTTTCATTATAAATTAAAAATTAGTTACAGATAGATGTGGTGATGACACATGTTCATAAGGGTCATAGAAAGATTTAATTCAATTTTTATGGGTACTTTTGACATTTTATGAGAGAAATTGGGAGTTGTATTTTGGACTTATTTTAAGATGTTGAATAAAATTTTCATTATGTTTGAGCTCTTATTATGGTTTTTTTTCTTATTATAAATATAAAATTATGCTTTATGTTTTTATTTATTTGATGTGTTCATTTAAATTTTTATAATTTAATTTATCTCTATGCTTATTTGAGTAATTCATTTGCCAAATTTTTAGGGTGCATTGATATTAATTAAATATTAATTTGGGATTATTATTAGAAGTAGATTTTGTTTACTAATTTATGTATAAGTTGATTATTTATAAAAGAATGATTAAAATATTATTATTACATATAATTGACATTTATATCTCGAGTGTTTAAGTAATAACAAAATAATAAAATAACAACCGAATTGAAACACGATCCTAAAGCGAGTAAGTTTCCAAACTTGGAAGTATTTCCATTTTTTAAATAATTTCAATAGCATTAACTATTGGGCTCATCTACTATGCTATATATAGGAGAAATTTTTACTTGGCATATTTTTATTGAATACTACAACTCACATTACAAATAGACAATAGTAATATTTTATTTTATAAAAATAATTTAATAATTTATTTTATTTTATTTTATTAGATTTTGACACACCTGATATGTGAGTGAAGAAGTAAATATTTTGATAAAAAAGGAAGTTCGCTAATAAAAGATGTTGCTTGATGTATTGGATGTGTAGTTTTTTTTTTTTTTTTACAAAAACAAATTTAAAAAATAAGTATCTGTACCTACATATTATTATTATTATTATTATTATTATTATTATTATTATTATTATTATTATATCTTAAATTTAAGTGATTTCATTAATTAAATTGATTCCATCTGGTTTAAAAATAACATAGATTACTATATTTTCTCCAAGAAGAGAGATGCAGCATTACTATTTTGCAACACTCTCGCGTAACACGTGGAGTCACGGGGCCTAATAAAGTGCACAAGACAAGGAATAAGAAGAAAGGAGATAGAAAAAAAAAATATATGCTAAAAGATAAATTAATTTCAAAATAAAAAGCTTCGCTCGTTTATTTATTGTGAAGACGAGGACCATCCAACGACTTTCCTGTCGAAGTCTCAGTCATGTTGACTAGTTGATTCCATATTTAAGTATTATTTTGAGCAGACTTCCTCAAACCATCCTACATTTTCATCAATTCCCACAGCCATGAACATGAGAAAATTCCATTTTCTTTCATCAGCTTTAATGTTCATTCATTGTTTGATGATTAGTTACGCCATGATTGTGAGGAACCTCACCACAGACCAACATGCTCTTCTCGAATTTAAGCACCGAATCATTGATCCTCATAACATCTTAGCCAATAACTGGACTACCACTACCTCTGTTTGCAATTGGGTTGGTGTCTCTTGCGCTTCTAAGCATAGGAGAGTCAACTCTTTGAATCTTCCAAACATGAATCTTATAGGAACTGTCCCACCACATTTGGGAAATCTCTCATTCTTAGTATCTCTTAATTTGAGTCACAACAATTTTCATGGCCTTTTACCGAGAGAGTTGGGACAATTAAGTCGTCTGAGACTCATAGAATTAAGCTTCAATTTTCTTAGTGGGGAAATTCCTTCATGGTTTGGGAGATTAAATAAAGTTTTATATTTGAGCCTCTGGAGCAACAATTTGACAGGTACAATCCCTCAATCACTAGCTCAAATGTCCAACTTGGAAATCTTGGACTTGAGGCAGAATCTCGTTCAAGGACACATTCCACCCGAGATAAGTAATCTTCTAAATCTAAGGATACTTCGTCTGGCATTTAACCAACTTTCTGGTTCTGTCCCTTCAGTCATTTATAACATTTCCTCCCTACACATGATTTCTCTTACGTCTAACAGTCTATCTGGCAGTTTACCTGAAGATATATGTCGCCATCTTCCAAATCTTGAGAGATTTTACTTGACCTTAAACGAGTTTTCTGGTCAAATTCCATCAAGTATAGATGAATGCAGGTGTCTTCAAATTTTAACATTAAACTTTAACAGATTCAGTGGCAGCATTCCAAGGAGTATTGGAAATTTAACGAGGCTCAAAGTGCTAAGCTTGGATGGAAATAATTTGGAAGGTAAGCTCTTTGTTTTTTCTTTGATAATTTTCTTTCGATTGATCATTAATTAATTTTTGTATTAAGTGAAACATGATTCCAGCTAAAACTCCCTAATTTATGCTACTAAAAATAGCTTTGCTTTAACCAAGACTCCAACACAGTTAATTAAAACTCCTTCTAATTGGTTGTTCGTTTTTTCTTGCTTTTATTTAATCAAAAGGTGCCAAGAAATAGAAGAAAATAGTAAAAATTTTAAATATCTTCTATATATAAAAAATATAAACTTTAAAAGTGATTAAATGCAGTAGTAAAAATTAAAACATTTTTATCTTATTTATATAAAAGAACGAAATTGGAAAGCGTAAATAGTGAACAACATATATATCTTTGATAATTTATTATCATAGATATTTTATTTATAATTAATGATTTTCTTGTTAAATTAAAATATGACTAATTTTATTTATTTTCTTATCAACATTGAAGCTTTTATCAAAATAAACTTTCTTTAATTTATAATTTGAAATTATTGTAAAAGAATTACTTTTATATTTTTGAAAGTAAGAGCTAAATTTAATTTAATTATTGGTATCAAATTAAAACTGCTTACTATTAATAGTAACTATGAAACTCATGTTATTTTCTCCGGTCAAGTTTCATGGCTGAAAATCTTTAGTATTCCATGAGTATCTTATATTTAGGAAAAAGAAAACAAAAAACCATAAGGAAACTATCTCTTTTCCTTGAAATGCTTGGACAAATGCCTAAAATAAATTAGTTGGCGTTAATGCCTCCCTCATAACAAGGGCTGTAGCACATTTGACATTACCCATCGGATTTCGTTTTTTTTTTTTTTTTTGGATAAATTATCCATTTGGTCACTTAATTTTGCAGTACTATTATTTGAGTATTTGGTTAAAAGAAATGATGGTCAATCAGAGAAAGAAGTGAATGAAGTTATTGCTTTAATTTCATCCCGTTGTTCAACTGTTAAGAATTTATGTCTTTTTAGTTTTTTCTTTTCCTTTTCTGTTATTTGGTTGTTCGTTTATAATCCAACAAGAAAAGAGGAAATTGTTATTTGATGAAAGCACTTTTCACTAAAACATGAGCAGTTTTATTCCTCAAAACAATATAAATGGGAAATACACCCTTGAGAGCACAGATTTTATTCTGAAATTAAATTATTTTACTGTATAGTTTTAGATTCATCGGTATTATGTAATATTTGTCTATCAAATATATATATATATATATATATATATATACATACACACACACACAAATGCACTTGTATTATATACATATTCATATGCAATTACAAGTTTTAAAAATCTTACTACTATAAATTTCTAAATATTTAACTCCCAAAATTCTAAATAAATGAAACAACTATAAAAATAATAAGTATATAATACATTATCATTAAAGAAATTTAATAGTTTAATTTAATGGAAACATTTAATTTTTGGATCTAATCATGAAAAAATAAAAATAATGATGAGAGCAAAAGAATTAAAAATTGATTAAAAGAGCCAGAACAATAAAAAGGTTTAAACAGGATAAAATAAGAGGTAAAATTTTATATCAATCAAAATATCATTTTTTACTTGTATGACTGAGACGGACTAGTGCGTTGGATACATACAGGCTGATGCAAAGATCAAATAAAACAATAATATTATGTGTTGTGATTCAAAACTGATATATATTAGCTAATACGATGAGTATGGGTACATTATCAATAACCATGGTAAAATCCTTGTTCAATGATATAACCAATAGCACCAATAAAACTGTAAAATGATAATATTATGTCCTAATTAATACAGAATAAACCAATGTGGTTTATCCTAAGAAGCGTTGAAATTTTAACATTTCTCTAAAACATGTCTGGGTATGATTTTGCCTTGGATCTTGCTCATATTATAACAGTTTATATCTTATTTTCTGGTCCAACTCACCAACATTAAGATCCGCTTGTGCAAAAAGCAAGATTGCTGGACCAATTAAACATTTATGCTAATGAAATAGCTTTTTGATTTCCTGCTAAAGATGCCAAAAAAAAAAAAAACATCTTTTGAAGATAATGTTTGGAACGAGAATTAAATTATTTATTTTACATCCATAAACTTTGGAGCAAATAGTTTCATTATCAATGTCATGCCAAGCAAAAAAACGTTTTTATTCTACTTTATATATACAGATATATATATATATATTTATCTTTTGACGATAATGTTTGAGATGAAAATTAAATTAATTATTTTAATCCATAATCTCATAAAATTTGGACAAATAGTTTCATTATGAATGCAATGCCAAGCAAAAAAAAAAAAACATAGCTTTTATTCTACTTTAATAGTTTCATTATGAATGTAATGTCAAGCAAATAGTTTCATTATGAATGAACTCTTGTAACTTGGTTTCTTTATGTTCACGGGTGAAATCCCTTCGAAAATTGGAAATCATTTGAGCTTGGAGATATTTTCTGCCCCAAATCTGAGGCTTGTTGGTCCAATCCCAGCTTCCATCTATAACCTTTCTTCTTTAAAAGAAATTTATCTCCATAGCAACAGTCTCTCTTGCAGTATTACATATAATATGTGTTATACTCTTCTCAAAACTTCAGGTGCTTGATATTTCTGACAATGAATTTTAAGGCCACATTCCAAGAAGTATAGGAAATTTAACCAAACTTAAAGAGATATATCTAAGTCATAATGATTTAGAAGGTAAGTTTTTGCATTGGATTATTTAAATTTCAATTGATTGATACTTTTTATTAATTATATTAAAAAAATAACTAAAAAATAAAAATTAAAAGAATGATCAACATGAAAATAATCACATTTGATTTTCTTTTATGCTTTTCTCATTTTGACTCAAACTTTTGGAATTTGAAGAAATTAAGTTTTCCTTCATATTTTAAACATCAAAGAAATTAAGAATTTATTGTGTAATTGACTTTTATTGCATTTTAAATAACCTCAATATTATTGGAATGTTTAGAAAGTGGATAGTTTTATAATACTAAGTTGTTGTTCCTTTGTAGGTGAAATTCCATGGGAGATTGGGAATCTTATTTCATTGGAGACATTAGCTGCATCATTTATGCGCTTAAGTGGGTTGATTCCACATTCCATCTTCAACATTTCTTCTTTGAAGGCAATTAGTCTTGCAAATAATAGTCTATCAGGTAATTTCATTATAAACATTTCATTACTTTTATGTTTAAAATTGTTTACTTTAGTTTCAAAAAAGTTTAGTTTAGGATTACAAAACAAATAATCATAAAATTATGAAAACTGTTAAAAAAATGAAGTGTCATTGAAAGGCTTGAGAAATGTCTTTTCAAACCTCTTTTATCTTATTAAAATCAAATACTGTTTCCAATTAAACCAGGGAACGCAAAACAAAGACTCAAAAGAATTTAAAAACCAAACCTGAAAATCGAAATTTCCATCGATTAGAAAATATTTTAAAATTTTTAAAAAACATTTTATAATGGAATCATGCCCCTAACTGGGATGCGCACCACTAGCTAAGTCTACAAAGTTGGCCAATGTGGAAAAAGGATAGGTACCCAAAACTTGTGATGTAATATGGCTATTAGTTATTATCCCATTGCAATTATATACAATAAAACTATTTGATTTGGTTTATAATGTGATAAAAAGCAATATTAACGTACATTGTTACTCCCATATTAATTTAATACCGACTTAATTTATTGTTACATCTAACTTAAAGTAGTATTATTATATTTTATATTTTTATATTTATTCATCTGCAAATATTTAAAATTTATATTTTGTGTAATAAAAAATTTAACAATGTATTTTATTACTTTCATATTTCTTAATAGTGTGTATCCGCGTGGGCTAGTTTTATTGGCTATATGTGAAATGTTTCATAAAAATTAAATTGATTAAAACTGTTAAGTATATATTAAAAGGATTGTGAAATTCCAATTTTCATTATGAGGGATAAATTAAATAAGATTCAAATGAATATATTTGATTTTTATCGTAACGAAGTTGTAAAAAACAATAATATTCAGATTCTATAGGTATACTCAAAAGTTTATAAACTGTAATCATACAAGATGCATATGAATATATTTGATTAGCTCTTAATAAGTTGTTAAAATAATGAAATATGCTAGTCACATACAATAAAATTTGATGGGAGGAAAGAATTGATCAATGGAGCTATTTGTTAATTATCCATTTTTTCCCACCGCATGGAATTAAAATGAATGTTGTATTTTGATATTCTGTATATTGAAAACAATAAAAGATGATGTATATTTGTTTAGTTTTATATATAAATGATAAAAAGGAAGCTAAAACATTTGAAACTTGAAAAACAAAAAAATTAAACAACCTGAATAGCAAGAAGAAAAAAAATGAAAGAAAGAAAAATGAGAAGTAGAAAAGAGATAGAGATTCTAGAAATGAAAATATGATATAATAAAGTACATGTAAAAACGTGCATTCTAAAATAGAAACTCACATAAAAAATTATAATTAAAACCTGTATTGTAATGATTATTTGATTTGAAGTAGGAAAGAAAGAGTCTTTCCATGTCAATAAAACCAAATTAAAAACCTTTTAGTGTTTGTTCCCCCAAATATTTTTCTTTTAACACTGATTTAAGGTTTCATTAAATTGTAACTGATCCATTTTGTAATTTCTATTATTACTTAAAGACATTAGGTCAATTCATTTTATAGTTTTTCTAAATTTATTATTTATTAACAACATGTAATATTGTATTAAAATTAATATAATTTTATTATTTATTAACAAGATGTGATATTATAATAAAATATTAAATTTAAATCTTCTAAAATATAAAATTTTTTATTGAATGGATAAGGTAATTTTAATTTGAGCATTATTATATTACATATAAATAATAAATTTAAATATGGAATTTAAAATTAGATTAAAATTATTATAACATTATATATTAAGTCCACTCTTTTAATACAAAAATTAGGGCTCATACGTTTACTTAGCCTATATTATTTTTTACTCAACCCATTCTTTTAAGACAAATGAGTAAAGTTTATATGATAATTGTGGACCAAACTTATGATTAATTATATTTAACAAAAACCAATTTCAAAAAAAAAAAAAACAAAAACCGTTGTTTTAAAATATAGTATTAATGATTTTCTTAGTTGTACTCTGTTCCTAAAAAAATCAACATTCAAAATTAAAAGATAACCATTCTTCACTTATCCAACCACGTGTCAATTTCCAATTCGTCCCCAACTACCATGCTTTTATCACAGGATTGTTCTAATATAATGTATAGATTGTCTAAAGTTATCTAACTTTTTATTTGGAGCATTTCAGTTATAATTTTTTTACTATAATATTATAATTATTTGCTAATCATAATAAAATATTATATAGGGATCATCATTTATAAATATGGGTTACATATAAAATTTTGATAAATCTCACACAATTTTAAATTATAATTAATTAATTATACTATAATAATTATAAATTATATGCTCTTTTTTTTTTTTTTATTATATGCAATAAAAATAAGTGCTACTTTACCCTTTTTTGTTGTCAAATTAGAGAATTTAACTGTTCTTTTACGAAATAAAAAGCTATAGTTACGTAATTGTTTTTGCTAAGCCATATTTTTATTAGAGATCAAAAGACCATCATAAGTGAAATACAAGAACCTTACCAAGAAACATAGTTAAAGCCATACCAGAAACAACATAAAAACCATCTAGCACAATTCTAATGAAAGACTTCCATCTAAAATGAAGATATCATTACATCTAAACAAAAATGAAAAAAAAAAAAAAACACTACCATGGTCGGTAAACAAATAATGGGAGCAAAGACCACTATCCTTACAGAACAAAATCACCACCATGTCTTACAAAAAAAAAAATCTCTATCCTCCTACCTTTGCCATGACATCTACCACATCATTCAGATTTTTAAAAAATTTTCGTCAGACTGGATGTTCCAATTGATCTCCAAAGCATCACAATTTCAGAAAATATAGACAACAACTTTCATGGTCGATGATTCTTTTTACTGCAGTTAACAGCCACCATAAAGCCACTTCCATATCCCAAAAGCATACAAATAGTAAAACGCTAAAACTCCCAATATTAACCTCATATCCACTATCATATCCTTCAAACACAACTTTAAAAATACCTTTTGCCAACTTCCTTAACTGTGGTATTGATAAAGCTTGTAAATAAGACCAAATTCATTAGAACCTTTAAATCGACAAAGCCCTTTTGTATCAATCTTGATGAAGCTCCCCCAATCCTGTCTTTCTAAACCAGCAATACGTTGAATAATGGAACCATCATCTTCATTTACAGATAAACCCAATAATTTACCAACTTCCCAAATCTTCTCAGCCTCTTCTAGAAAAGCTCTATTTGCAAAACCAATATCTTCATCCGAAAGTGGTCTTGAACAATGGAAACTAGAGGTGTCTTTATCTGGCGAGACTTGCTTTTGGATCTTTCCAATATTTTGCCTTAACGTTTTTTCCTTCTTTTACCTGCTTGAATAGTAACAAGGTGAAATTTATCTTCAACGTCGAAAAGTTTCTCAGCGTCTATATTACTCTTGGTCATAAGCTTAATAGAAACTGGATTTGACTAAAGATCAGTTAAGATATTTCCACCAATAGAATCCCTAAGCGCATCTGATGGGCCATTTGATATCCCAAGAGATGTAGAAGTATTAATATCTTGATCCTCTAGATTGGACTCATCAACCACATGATTCAATTTAGACTTTCATTGTTCTGTTTCATCGGGATTCAAAAGAGGTTCTAAAGAAGAATTAATTGCAACACCTGTATTTAACTCCGCATGCTCCATAATTGATCTGTTTTCAAGAACAAATATTGGATATATGTTCAGAAACAACATTTAACTCCTCTTGTTCCAAGTTTATCTCATTCCCAAGATCGGCATCATGTGCTTCTTTAGAATATCTAGGTGTATTAACAGTTGCAATAACAGTGTTATCTTCATCCAAAGCCACAAAATCAGCATCATTTTCAAATTTTGAGTTACTCAGGGAGTCCTTGCCGTGAGGAGAGAAAACATCTTCACCGCCATCTATGAACACTGAGTTGTCCTGGTCTGATCTGTGAGGACTAGTCGAACTGTCAAGAGAGTGTCCATGTTCAACAACTTTAATGGAGTAAGCATTATCACCCACAGTGACCTTAATCTCATCATGAATGGCTCTATAATCATTTGTTAAAATCAGGACTCTATCTACATCTAAACATTTTTTTTCGTTTGTGTAAAATCATCCAGCTTAATAAGCTCACCCCATAAACTTCCAATGGAAGAGAAACACTTGGAATTCTAAGCGTGAAGTGGAATACCTGACAATCTCAACCAAATAAGGTCTGAATGGCATATGTAGCTAGGCTTCCATGGAGTAATAGACGTGAACCAATTTTGAGACCACTCCTGACCAAGTTCCAGAGATAATAACATACTTTCTCTGCTTTCAAAAGTCAAAAGATTCATATTCTCAACCATGATAGTGACAGAACAATCATCAAAGTCCTCCGACAAGATTTGGTTAGTGGCATTTATAGTATCAGGATATCTAACCATCCCAACAGCATTCCGTTGTAATCTCTCCAAATCTAAATTTTCAGGAACGTAATTAAGTATGTCAAGCGATTTTAAAACCTCTTCTTGTTGACCATCTGATACAATGTTATCCTTTAACTGAGTGGATTTGACAGAACTAGAATTAACTTGAGACCTTTGATCATACCTTGCCGTTTGAAAATGTAGAGTGGAATACCTCAGGTGCAAACCAGTTAGAAATTTGATAGCCCTCGATGCATCCCGTAGATCAAGCTAATGGACAAAACCAACTAAGACGTTCTTGGCTCTCTTTTGATTTTTGGGGACGTAAAAATCAATCACCCTCCCACATCTGACAAAACGGTGCTTGAGATTAAAGAGACTACAATCTGGAAAAATTCCATCAACAAACAGTGTAACAAAATTTTTCTCCCAAGGTAATGTTCTTGTGTGGCCTTCATAGCATCCAAGTAGAGCTTTTTGAGTTACCTTTACTTACCCTCTAAATAGCTTTTCACCCTCTAATAATTGTGTAATCAAAAACATCATTTTAAAATCTTTTTCATTAGTTTCACATTTTGTCATCATATTACTAAATTTTTATTATAGTAGTAAAATGTATACAGTATTACTCCAACAAACCTCAAATGAACCTCCTCTGGTAGAGCACTCGTAAGGTTCTATCAAACCTTAGGGAAGTAAGAAAGTGATTTTCAAACTAAACAGAGTACATGTACTTTTAACAATCTTTTCACAGAATCTTTGTATTTTTCTCTTATATTATGCATATAGTCTAAAATGAAAGAAATTTTATCATTTCTCTTGAGCCTTTTTTCCTAAAATGTCATAGATAAAAATTCTAATTTATTTCCAAATATTTACACTTTCAGATTTTTCTTTTCTCAAACAAATTAATGTAAATATACTTTTATTTTTTTATTTTCTTCATTTTTATCTTATTTCTTTTTCTTTCATGAACAATTTCATCATCCAAATTTTCTTTAATCTTTTTTATCATTAAAGCAATTGAGATAAGTTAAAGAAAATAAAATTCTCACATAAATGGAAAACATTTTAAGCATATACTAGAAACCTTATAATAATTTCTTTTCTCCCTTCCTTTCTTCTATCTTCTTTTTTTCTTTTACGTTTCTTTTTCATCTTCTGTACTTTATTATACATAAGTATGGATCCCTCTAATCATTAAAAATAAGAAAAAATTTTACAAATTATATATATGTATATATATATATATATTCCAGATCATCAAACAAGAAAAACTTGAAGTTGTTTCATTTTTATAATTGTTTCATGTTTCTCCTCACATTCGCAGATGTAAGCATTGCATTCACTTCAGATTGCATCATAGATTCATGAAAAACACAACAAAGCAAAAGAACTAATTTATTTCTTGTATGGAAAGATGCAAACTTTTTTTTTTGTCCTTTTAGGTAAATTACCATACATGAGCTCTGCTTCAAATCTTGAGAAGCTTTACTTATGGGACAATAATCTCAGTGGAAATATTCCTGGCTCTATCTCCAATGTTTCTAAGCTCAGAATCCTAGAATTACAAAATAACTCTTTCTTTGGCCTTATTCCAGAGACACTTGGCAATTTGAGGTTCCTTGAGCACTTGCTCCTTTGGTCGAATCATTTGACCACCAAAACTTCAACTCATGAGTGGAGCTTTCTCAATTCCTTGGCAAATTGCAAGTATCTAAGCATTTTAGACCTATCATTCAACCCGTTGAATGGCATCCTTCCAGCTTCTATCTCAAATCTTTCCACATCACTTCAACAATTTAGTGTCATTGATTGCAAAATTAGAGGCAGCATTCCCATGGAAATTGGTAGCTTAAGCAACGCTATATTGTTAGATCTTTCCTCTAATAAATTGAGTGGACCTATTCCAACAACAGTAGGAAGGCTAAAAAATCTCCAACTTTTGAATCTTTCTGGAAATAAGTTACAAGGCTCTATCCCACATGATCTTTGTGGTTTGAAGGGATTGTTCAAATTATCATTAGGTGCAAATGAGCTTGATGGACTTTTACCGACATGTTTGTGTGATTTGACTTCTCTGAGATATCTATACTTGTTCTCCAACAAATTGCATTCGCAAATACCTTTAAGTTTTTGGAGCCTTAAAGATATCTTAGAAGTAGACTTGTCATCAAACAATCTTAGCGGTTCACTTCCACTTGACATTGGAAATTTAAAGGTACTTATCTCTTTGAATTTGTCAAGGAATTTATTATCAAGTGATATTCCATCCACAATTGGAAGTCTCCATGATCTACAAGTTTTGAATCTTTCCAGAAATAGATTACGAGGCCCTATTCCAAAATCATTGGGTGACTTGATGAGTTTGAAAAGCTTGGATTTATCTAACAACAATCTCTCTGGAGTTATTCCCAAGTCTTTGGAAAAACTTTATGATCTCAATTATTTTAATGTGTCTTTCAATAGATTGGAAGGAGAAATACCAAGTGGAGGGCCTTTTCTGAACTTCACAGCCAAATCATTCATGAAAAATTATGCACTATGTGGTTCACCTAGACTACAAGTCTCACCTTGCAAAAATAAAATCCATCCAAAATTCAAGAAGACCGCTCTTCATGCTTTGAGGTATGTTTTACCAACATTTGCTTCAATAATAATAGTTGTAGCTGTCATAATTGTCTACAAAAAAGGGCAGCGGGGGAATATGAATTTGGCAACGGTTGAAGATTTAATTCCTCTCAAGAAAAGGAGAAGAGTTTCGTATAATCAACTATTGCAAGGGACTGGTGGATTTAGTGGGAATAACTTACTTGGTTCAGGAAGTTTTGGCTCTGTATACAAAGGAATACTTTCAGATGGAACAGAAGTCGCAATAAAAGTTTTCAATTTGCAAATAGATGGAGCATTTAAGAGTTTTGACATTGAATGTGAAGTGATGAGCAATATCCTTCATCGCAATCTTGTCAAGGTTATTACTTGTTGTTCAACTATTGATTTCAAAGCCTTAGTGCTTGAGTTCATGCCTAATGGGAGCCTTGACAAATGGTTATATTCTTACAACTATGTATTGGATATCCTACAAAGAATCAACATAATGATAGATGTTGCATCGGCATTAGAATACCTTCATTTGGGACATCCGATTCCGATAATCCATTGTGACCTAAAACCAAGTAATGTCTTATTGGATGAGGACATGGTTGCACACGTGGGAGATTTTGGAATTGCCAAGCTATTGGGAGAAGGAGATTCCACCAAACAAACAATGACACTAGCTACTGTTGGCTATATGGCGCCAGGTGATTTTTTTTTTTTTCTCTATTCCAAGACGAGTAGATGTTAATATTTTATCATTTTATTGATGATTAATGATGCCTGAATACATGAGATCATTTTAATGATTCAATTATATTTAAAATACAGAATACGGATCAATGGGAATTATTTCAACAAAGAGTGATGTCTATAACTATGGTATTCTATTAATAGAGACTTTCACAAGAAAGAAGCCCACAGATGAAATTTTTGTTGGAGAAATGAGTATAAAGCATTGGGTGAAAAGCTCATTATCTAATGAAATAATTGGTGTAATAGATTCTAGTTTAGTGCAAGAAATGGATGAATATTTTGTTATTAAGGCAAATTGTATATCATCTATTATGAGAATAGCTTTGGATTGTTCAGCTGAATTACCTGAAGATAGATTAGATATGAAGAATGTTGTCTCCATGCTGAAGAATATCAAAAGAGAATATCTAAACAACATTACGCAGGATGAATAAATATGGTAAGAAATGCAATTATATATAGTTTAAGCTTATATAAAAGTACATAGAATATATTTATCTAATTTTTTTTAAGAAGGTATTCCATTAAGCTTTATATTTTTTTGCAGGTTAAGGGTACTACTACCATAATATGTATTTTGGTTCAATAATCAAGGTACTTTCATCACTTTTGAATTTTTATCTGTATATTTATTTATTAACTTTGAACTCTTTATTAAAGTAATTTTTTCTTAATAACATTTTAAATTTTACAGTAAAAACTAGAGTTTTAATTGCATTAAATCATTAAAGAGTTTAAATAATTATAAGATTTGCATTGCTGGTGAATTTCAATAACTTCTATGTCTAAGTAAGGAGGCAAGGTAGTTGTAAACATATAAAAAGGATTTTCTTGATTAATAAATATCTTTTTCACCTGGATATGTGGTTACATATATAGGAAGTTAGGCTCATTTTGTATATTTGTGTTTTCTTTTATTTTTTTATTAAATTCATATTATTTCTCAGTACATATAATTAATTTGTATATGTTATGTATGATACGTAACATATATATAGATTATCGTTTCTATATATTTAACCATAACATAAATTATCATGAAGAGAGCCAATAAATTAAATTAATTTTTATTTAATTATGGTATTTATTAATATAATCATTGATTAGGAATACTTTTTCGCTACATCTCTTTTTTATTTCAATGATATAATAACAATAAGTATATAATTTTACATAATAATCAATTTGTAGTAATATATTTTCTTGTATGAAAATTATGACTCATATAATTGCATTTTTAAGTAATTTGGATTAGATGAAAATATTGGTTCGTATCTTTTATAAATATATATATGTATATACATGTGTATATATATTTTAGGTGATTTATGATTGAGTATGGAATTATATGTCTTTTTATAATTAATTATTTTTTAATTGGTATTTGGGTAATAACTTATTAATGAATTTTAAGTGAAATAAAAATTATTAGAATTATTATATAATTAGTATGTAACATTTCATTGTTTTTTATTTTTCTAAAATATAATATTGTTATATACGATATTAGTTAATACACATCATTTTTCTATTAAGAATATCTTTAGTTAAGAAGGTGATAATAAAAATGTATTAAGGAATTTAGAAGAATAAAAAAATTTGAAAAGTTAATAAAATAAATTACTCTAGAAGAAATCTATTTTATCAATCCATCCCTCCTTACAAGGTTACTTTCTTAAGAGACTCTGAAAATATATTATTTATCATTCAAGTACTTAAATTATTTGTGTTTGTTAAATAAAATAGTTGTATTATTCTAATGTTCACAACAATTTTTTATTAATTTAATTAGCTAGGAAATTATAATAAATTTCATTAATAGAGAAATATCATAATGTTTGTAAATAATAACTAGAAAATATAGATGAATATATTAATATTAAGCATATTGTTATAAATGCAAAGTTTAAAACTTTCTAAAAAATAAAGTTTTGAATAATTATTATAAATCAAAACAAAGATAAATGTAATACACATCCACTCACGGATACATTATACAAATATAGATGTTTAATTTTTTATATAAATGGTTATTACTAAAACTCCACAAAAATGTATAAAATAATATTTCTATCATTTAATATTAATTAATAAACACGTTTTCCTTACTAACGAACATTTTAATTAGGAAGCAAATACTCCAATGCATTTTCAATTGTAATGAAATTCAAAAGCGCCTAAAAGTAAATTAGAAATCAATTTTCGTTAATCAATGATCATTACTAGCTATTATTTTTTGTTTTAATCTTATAACAATAATATTATTGTTTAAACTCTTAATAACTTTTGTTTGTTGAACACTGAAATAGCTATTTTATTTTGTTTGTTGAACACTGAAATATATAGCTTTTTTTTTTTTTGCTTAATATGCAAAACATGTTTTATTTATTTTAATAAATTAACTATATTAATTACTGTTTAACATGGATGTTAATTACAATATTGTTAATATTGAACAAATGTTTACAAAATTAAAATAATATTCATATACGAATTTACCATATAACATATATATATATTTATTGAAATTAAACAATTTCAAAGATAAAAGCATGAAATGACTTTACCTAAAAGTGAATGTTAATTTATTAATTATTTGCTTTGGTAAAATAGATGTTATTAATCACATAAGCCATTATTGAATTTTTATTGATTTAGTTTCCTATCGATTTATAATTTTAAGCTTTTGAAATGTTTAGATTAGTCAATCATCATTTATACATACTCATCTAAGTTTATAAATTATTGTCTCCTATTTTTATGTGATATGATGTTATTAATTTATCAACTATCAGTATGGGCTTTTTTTTCTATTATTCACAAACCAATTTAGCAAGTATGATGAAAAAGAATAATAATAGAGGTAGGTGCAAGCTTCTTGAAGTTCATCTTTTTTCTTTCACTTGATTATTGTTGGAAATTGGTTTTCAAAATATGAATGCAAGCTTCTTGTCCAAAAACAAAAAAAAAAAGAAAAAAAGGGAACTGATGCAAGTTTTGTAACTTTATTGCAGTATGTAACTAACGAATTCAGGGTGGACTAGATTGTGCTGTTTCTTCTCTTATTGTGATTGCTTAACGCTTGAGCGAGAGATTTATGGTGTGTTTGTGAATTGGAAGTTCACCTTCCAATGGCGTGGAATGTCTAAGAAAGTTCATGAAATCATGGCTAAAAGTGGTGTGGTGTTTCTTCTTGAGAAATGCAATCATCCTTCTTGCAATGATTTTTTTTTTTTATTTTCTATTGGAGGAACATTAGAGTGATATGTTTTTATTTGGAATCCATAGTTTTATTGAATCATATTTTGAAAATAAACTATGCAAAGTTTATTTAACTTCATGCCAATGGTTTTCCTGTTACTTTATTCTATGAAGGTGTCAATATTTTTTATTCAATAAATGGTGAGTAGCTAAAATACAAGTAACTCAACTGAGAACATATGATATAATTGTTTATATTTTTGTATTCAGGAAGTTGTCAATTTTTCTCATTTTAGAAGAATTAGTTAGTTTCTTTTCTTAATATAATTGAACTCTTGATTCCAAGTAAGGATTTGAAGTTAAATAGTCCAAACACAATTTTTGCTACAATGTTTTGGTGCACAACAATTGCTAATCATTTTTCTATAAATTTCCTCATGTTTTCATTTGTTAATTATTAATTTTTTATAGAATTATTTAATAAATTGAAAACAAACCTTTGAAAGGAAAATTGTCAATGTCATCATTTGGTTTAAAATAAAAATTGTTCATGAAAATATCACTATTTTTTTTTTTTTTGTTTTCATAAATGATAGGGAGAGGAAAAAGTGTAAAATTAATGATTTGAAAATAATGGGAATTTTTTGTACTTTTTAATTAATGATTTGAAAACAACGTTTAAAAAAATAGAAATAAATTTTATTCAAAAAAACTTTTGATATCCTATTAACTAATGAGTTTGATTAAAAATAGGTAGGAAAAGAAAAGTTATACAAATTATATGTATTAATTCCAATTTTTTCATATTTTATTTAGTTAATTATTTGAAAATAAATTTTTGAAATAAAATTATAATTTATTAACTAATGTCTTGAAAATAAAATTTTGAAAGAATAAAAAAAACAAATCAATTTTATTTAGAAAACTTTTCATATTTCACTAACCATTAAATCGAACTAAAATGATGGGGAAATATTCCATAAAATCCGAAGTATATTTAAAGATCTTTTCAATTTGAAGAAAGTTTGTATCATCCAATGTATTTAGACTTTATTGTCAAAGGATGGCTCAATTTGGACTGCTTGGATCAAGGCCTATTCTCTTAAAGGAGAAATTATTTGGCAGGTGTTTGAAACTCAAAATTGTAGTTGAAGTTGGAAAAACTATCATGGCTACCCTCAGTTTACAACCCTAAATCTTATAAAAAAAATCAAATGCATAACTAATCCAAACCTTTGAAATTCAATATTTCTTTAAATCTAATATCAAACCCAAAAATTTGATACAAAATATCAAACTTAGAACAACTCTACCAATATTTAAAGCCCTTGTTTATGGTTTAGCATTTTGAAAATTTACATTTTGTTCTTTTTCTCCTGCAAATATGTCTAACAATTTTACACAAATCAAAACTTAGAAATCAACTCAAAACAAAGGTAATATAAAAACCCTATAATTAGCATTACCTTTTTCTTGATTAGAGATTTTGGTTGCTACAATGGTAGTCTCAAAGGAGAATAGTGATGGCTTACTTCTTGTACTCATCGATCAAGCCATCTCGTAGGTGGTGATAGTGAAATATATTTATTACCAAAAAATTTGAAAATGAGAAAAAGAAGAAAAGAAAGAAAGGGAAAAAAAAAAGGGAAAACGAAGGGAAATTGAGCCATCAACAATTGTTTTGAGGCCACCCACGAAGAAAGACAACGCGAGAGAGATTCAGATTTTCAGACGATGTAAGAAATAAAATTAGTCAAATTGATAACATTTAAATATTTCTCGTATAAAGGTTAAGTTTTTATTCTACCATGAGCAATTTCTCGAGGTAAATATTTTATTTTATTGAGGCCCAAATCAATTGGACTTGGCCTTATTTGAAATCCAATTATTGAATTTTAGATTTTAGACTTTTTATTTTATTTTTTCGTATTCTTATTATCCTTATTTATTTTATTTTTATTATTATACTATTTATCTTGATTTTATCATTAATTATCTGATTATCTTTTAAAAAAAATTGATAATTTGGAAGTTTAAAATGATGTTATCTGGGTTAAGATGCTAGCTTCATCAGAAGCAGTTTGAGATTAGATTTACTATAGGGATAATCTTTAATTTTAAAGAAATCTATTCCTAAGTAAGTTGAAACTCTCGTGATCTTAACTATAAATAAACTTTCAATTCACAACAACTAACAAAAAAAAAAAATCACAGAGAAAGCAATCAACAGAGAAAATCAGAGGGCAACACAGGGGAGATAGGAGCAAATCCCCATTTTGTTCGGCCGCTCCCAATTGCCAGTCACCACCATCAGTCATCCACTACCTAAACCAGCAACCGAAGACTACCACTACCTTTTCTTGCCCAAATAGTAACCATCGATCCAAAATCCAACAAATAATCAAAACACAATAACCAGAGTCAAGCATCAAAAATAGCCACAGAGATAGAATCAACAATCGACAACAATCGAAAGACGAAAACAAAAGATATTCTTCTAGCAGCGGTTTTCGCTTTGGGATTCACTTTTAGTTAGGCACCTTTTGGTATTCTTTCAAACGGCAAAAGAAAGGGGAAGGATTTGGAGGAGTTTTTCAATGATCCGAGTAGCTGGGATTAGGAATTCCAAGAAGTGGTAGAATGGTCTTTGTGTTTAAATTTGCAAGGTGTTGTGAGATTCCAAAAATAATCAGGGAAGTGACAACTTATCGGCAAAAAGGACGAGAAAACAGCAAAAACTGAGAGCTGTGTTGCTGAAATGAGAAGTTGGGCTTTATCCTTTTGCAATAAAGAATAAAGAAAGGGGAAGGAATGTTCTAGAACTTGAAGATCTGGTCAAGTCCAAAAAGCTTATATTTTGAGTGTAACCTGAGGAGGATTCAAGAACCCACAATTTGAAGCCTCGAACTCCAGCCCTACTTTTTAGCTTAGGCTGGCCTGCGTTGGATTTGAGTTGTAACTGAAATTTCAGGTTTTCATCTTTTTTTTTTTTCCTTATTTAATTTTCTGGTTCTTTTTTTTTTTTATCATTTATTTACTTTGTTATACATTTTATAAAGCATTCATTCTTAAACTAGAAAAATGTTTAGTTGCTTCACACTTAAAAAACTAAAATATGGTAGAATAAAATATATTTATACTAGTAGTTTTCTTTAATTAAAATATTATCAGAATCATGTATTTCATATAAATCTTGAAGATAGATAACCTTTTTTTTTGAATCATGTAATTTAATTCAAACTTTAATTATAAGTGAATTTTTTTCTAAGGAATTTACTTTTCAGAAATTTTTAGATAAGCAATTTCTTTTAAATTCTCCATGGTGGAAAGTTTAGTTGAAAACCTAAAAAAATAAATTTAATTTCTCGTCAATTGAACACCAAATATAAAAAAAAAATGAAACAAAAACTCTAAAATAAATGGCAATTATCCTAATGAGATAATTTTAGAAATCAAGAATGGTTGATTTTTAGAGATTTTTAAGTGAGAAGTTTTCTTATAAATTCTCTAGAATGGTGGACAATTTATATGAAAATGTTAATAAAAATAATTTATGAAAATAAGAATAAAGAATATAATCCTAAAAGATAAATAAAATTACCAACTAGTAAAATTTTAGAACTCAAGAATTGTTGAATTTCTAGAATTTTTTTAAATGAGAAGTTTTTTTTTAATATCTCAAACTGGAGATTTAGATAAAATTTTCAATAACAATATTGACATTTGCTTTAAAATCATAAAAAATTTTAAAAATAATTTTAGAAAGTTTTAGAAATAACAAAAATATATCTTAAAAAATAGAAAAATAATAAAATAAATTTGATGTTGGGATTCTAAGAGATCAAGAATGGTTGATCCTCTAAAAAATTTCAAGATGAGAAACTCTAGATAATAAATTTATTTCTAAAATTTTATCGTAATGATGGTAAAATTAGATGAATTTATAATAATTATATTTTTAAATGTAGTAAATAAAAAGGATAGAAATGAGAAGTTTTGGAAATTGATTTTTTTAAAAAAATTTTAGGTAAAAAAAGTATTTCTAAAAGTTTTTAAAATGGTGAAAAATTTAGATTTGTCTCCATAGAATAGAAATTTAGATACAAAAAATTTACACAAAATAAAAAGAATAAATTTTGTGGATGAAATTTCTAATAATTACAAATGGATGATTATTTAAACAATTTCTAGGTGAAAAAATATTTCTAATTTTGACCTAAATGATGGAAGAATTATATATATTTTCAATAAAAGTAAAATAAAATATAAATGATTAAGTTTTTTTTTTTATGACAGAACCTCTTCAAAAAAATAAATGTGATTTTTAAATACTCCTGTTGAGGAAGTATTTTTTAAGAATTCTGCCAAATTAATGAAAAAATTTTAAAAATTATTTTTAATATTTAAATATTAAAGTTTAATAAAAAATCATTAGAACCAATAATCCTTAAGATAATTTAAAATTAAATGGTATCATCTTAGGATGGGAGTTATGAGGATGCTATAATTTTTTTCGTATGTAATCGAACTCTCGAACCCTATTCTAATTAGTAAACCAAAACATTTTTTTAAAGACCCTTAGTCAAGTTTAAAACATCCTTAAAATGAATATAAATAGATTCACCAAAGTGATCAATCATATTTAATCAAAAAATATTGATGATGACTCTTTTAGTTGTATTTAGCGATAAATTTACGAATTTATATATTATGACACTTGGTAAATAATCTTTAAATCCAATATAAATCCCAGACTTTGGAATGGGAAAGCTTCGCTTCATTCTAAACTTTTATATAAAAAACATTTTGTGGAACTAATATGTGACTTATTGCACATTTTGAAAGTTTGGGGGTACATTATACAATTTTTTAGTTTATATATCAATTTATACGTTTTAATACATAGTTCATGAACTATACTAGTAATTAATTCATTCCAAAAAGTGTCTATTTCCCTTTTAAGAGCTCCAAATTGGTGTTGGGCAGGGTAGGTTTAAGTTCCTTACCTCTGTCTAAAATGGCACAGGCCAGATTTGCTTGCCAGTCGGAAAAACCAACAGGGCAATAAAAGAAGAAAAAAAAGGAAAAAAGAAAAAGAAAAAAAAAAGAAAACGAAATCTAATGTTTTTAAACAATGGGGTCGGTATGATGAATACATTGCTTCAGCTTTAGACAAGTATCCATATTGCAATGATGCTTTCTAAGGACAAGACTAAAGTCGCAATGAATTTTTTTTTATATGTCAACACAAATGGACTGGAAATCTTGATGGATGGTAAACCTTCCGTAACTTTTCCCATATAGCTTAGAGATGAGAATTGTCCTTGGGTGTTAAGTTCTTCAATCTTTGCTATCCAAACGTTTGATTGAGAAAATCAGTGTTTATCTTCTTTTTTTTTTTTTACCGAAAAGGAGTTCCTTCAAAGGTTTGTGACCCCTTATGAGGATCTTTCTTTATTAAAGGTATATGAGGAGAAGCTAGGCCTTTCAAGATAGATTGTACATAAGCTGAATAAGTGAATTTTCATATCATTTTTTTAAAGGCTTAATCTCAGTGATAATTTTTCTTTTCATGCCTTTGAAATTCAAAAAGAAAATTGTGGGCTGAAAAAGAACAAAGTGATATGCATCTGTCTTCCATTTCGGGATTTTAATGTTATGATCTTATTTTGTATGAGCTGCAGCCACTGCTTTTTTAGTTTGATCAAGTCCACTAATGCATTATCCTTTTTGGCCTACATGTAATATGATGGAGATTCAAGATAAAACGAAAAAGTATGAAATAATTTACCTTTTTTGAGTTAGTTTTTTATACTGAATAAATGACCAGAGTAACTGTTTGAAGAGGAAAAACACTATTTCCTTGTCAGAAGGGCAGAAACTGAATTTTGAGTGCTGCAAAAACTAAATTATCAAAAGCACAAATTATTATCATCCTGATTCCATGTCTATCCAGGGGTTTTCAGAACCATGAATTCTTCATTAGACATTCCAGATGGCAACCTCAAAAACCCATCTTATAGTTTCCATTCTAGTGTCCAAGTCCCTGCCACCGTGCATATAAGGTCTCTTTTTTTTTTTGCATTTGGGATAAGAGAAGGAGTTGTAAGTACTGAAATTCAAACCACAAACCTATTAGATGTCATTTTTTGAGGATAACTGCATGAACCATCTACCAGCTTCTATATAAGGTCTTATTTGTTCCAAAGCTTTTCAAAGAAAGGCTGACATTAGACATTTGTAAATTGGGTGGAGTAGCAACTGATATTAAAAACGGGTTGCACTTTCCACCATGGTGGCTATGGAGCTGACCATCATTCTTTAATAGCACTGAGGAGAGCATTGCACATTTTACAACATAATGTGATGGAAATATTCATTTCTATGGAGATGTAAATCCAAACTGTGGTGCCTTGTGCTAGTTCAGTAATGTCTCCATTCTTTTAGTCCTATGGGATTATGCGAAGGGAGATGGGCTTGTGATAGAACGAGAGGATGATTTCCAAGGACATGCATGCTCTACTTGGTTCAGAAAAAAAGGAGATGAAGGGAGACATCCCTGTGTTTTTAAAATTTTGATGTAAGTTCTTTATTACTTAATTATCTGCTACTGGTTCTTCATTGTTTTAGGGCAAAGAATTAAATCATGAGATATATCACCTGTAATTATTGCATTATAATTCAATGATGATTTAAACTCAAATTAACTCACACTCGAAATGGCTAGACTTTAAAATAAATGGTTAGAATTAAATTGGAAGGTTTTTTTTTTTTTTTGTTGAAATTATACATTTTTTACTTTTAGATAGAAAGAAAATATCAAAAGTCAAATGTGATCAATTAATTAATTTAATTTAATATATCAAATTTTATTAATTTATTAATAAGTAATAAATATAAACAATTAAATTTTAATTTTAATAAAATATAATTTAGAGGTATAATAATATTATTATATTTATTTATTTTAATTATTAAATATAATAATCGTATAATATATAAGTAATATTAAGATTAGTTCTATTAAACAAATAAACTTCTTAAGTCTTTTATGAATAATTTTTTTAAAAATATATATAAAACAATAGTTTGTAATATATATACAATTATATTTTTATTATTTTTATTATATATAAAATTAAAACTCAAAATAAAATGTTACAACTTAAAAATTAAAAATTAAAATCCAGCCAAACGAGTCAAGTCGTGTTATACCATGCTACTATCAAATAACAGTAGATAATTTTAGCATCTTCATTTTTTATTACACATTTGTACTATATACTATTCAAATTTTCAATTATTTAAATTATATTAATATTATGTCTAAGTAATTTTGATATTTTTGAATTGTTTTAAGATTAGATCATTATGTTAATTAAGTAATCAATATTAATAGTATTTTTTTATCTTATCGTACTATTAGTGATGATTTTGAAAGTTAATTTTTTTGAAATTATTTAGTTATTTGTTCATTTTTAATTCATATATAATAAATAACGTGGACAAGTATGATTACAAAATATCGATATAAATTACTAATAATAAATATTGAATATTAATAAATTAAAAGTTATTAATAAATTTTTATCATGAATAAAATTAATTTTATCATGAATATTAAAATTAAAATTTTTTATTTTTAATGTAAAAAATAAAATAATAATAAATAATTTTAAAAGATAAAAAAATAAAAATTTTAGATATTAAAAATATAAAATTTTGAAACATTCATAAAAAATTTAAACAAAAAAAAATAGAACAAAAAGAGCAAATGATAAGGCCAGGACACGCCATTCATGCTAAAAATTAGTTTGTAACATTAATACTCAGATTACAAACTGCAAAATTAGTTTGTAACACAAATATCTCGAAGAAAATGATTCCCAGTGAACCAATCATGCTCAAAACCGTTAGAAAATTCAAGTTTCACCAAAAGCTGTGAATTTCGCTAAAAGAATTCGTTAAAAAATTTAAAATTCATTGAAAAATTTAAAAATTTCTAGATTCTTGCAAAAAAAGGGCCAAAAGTTCAACTTGGATCTTTGCGCCTCTTTAATCCCTTAATAACACTAATTTTTCCAAATTAAACTGATTCAAATAACTAAAATTGCAAAAAAAAAAAATTCAAATTAAAAACCCTATTGTGGAAAATTTTTTTTACTTGCTTTCTACCTCTGCGATTGCCTTTACTTGTTGTGTATATTGTGTTCAATTATTGTTGCTTATATAAGCCTTTAGTCCCAGCTCGTTTAGAATCCAAATCGAAACAAAATGTTGATTGGGTTAATTTTAAAAATTATCATATCCTTTATTCTTAAAAGATTCAACTTATCTTCACAAAAATCATCATCAAAATTCATCTGATTTCCTTCTCTTTATTTATCATTTTGTTTATCTTCCCGACCTTTCAATTTCAATTTTTTTTTTTACAGAAGAGATAAAGAAGATAAAAAATAAAATTCATAAAAGAAAAAGGAATTAGGCTTGGTTTAGAACCTATCACAGCCCAAGAATTCCAACAAGGGCCAACTTTATTCCCAATAATCCAACAAGAGCCACAATGTTATGCCCCACAATCAACTACCACTATAACTCAAGGAGTCAATTGAAAGCGCAAAAAAAAAAAAAAAGAGAAAAAATAAATAAATAAATATACAAATAAAAACGAAATTTGGAATTTACAAAAGATTTCAAATTAAATTGGACATCTACAATTGCCACCTTAGGATGTTGCTTCCATCAAACCTGTCCAAGATTTAAAAGTTGGTTGTCATCTCTTTTATGGAATTAAATTTGTCCATATTGCTTGAAACAAAACCTTAAGAATGTTAGAAAAATAACGTAATATACAGCTATAACATACAATTTGTAAATACTTCAATGTTTTGACAACTTAAGAACTTCTTATAACCTTCTTGATGAATAGTTAGAGTTGAGCAATCATGGACCTTCAAATATGAACAAAATTACTTCAAAGTGTGCTACAAAATGTCACTTTTCTTAATGCTTATATCACCCTAACTAGTTATAGCATGCAAAAGGGATGAACCAAAATGGCTCTGAGATAAAGTGAAGCTTTGTTTGTTTATACTTTGCACTAGTATAACAAACCACTAAACACACTTTAGTAGAAACGAAAATATCTTATCTTAACAAGGTTTTCTGCTGTAAACAATGTCAAAGCAATAAGCTTTTAATTGAGAAAAGATTAGGAGAAAGAAGAAAGTAATTCTGAATTGAATTAGATTACAAAATGAACTCACATCAATATCTATTTATAAAGATTGAATCCTAAGATTGTTATTTTTTTATTATATTGTTTCAATTAAAGATCAATTCCTTTTGATTATAAAAATGCATCTTTGAGAGAGTACAAACATATTTATTCATTTGAATAATCAAACATTTCATACTAAGAGAAACCATTTGTCCTATTTTTGGAAATCACAATTTTTCACGCAAAGTAGTCTATTGCTCCAAGAAAGCAATCCATTGCTTCTTTGTGTTTTCAATTTTTGAAATGCTTTTCGTAGTAGGGTGGTCGACTCCTCTATAAAATAATCGACTATTTCTTCATATAAAATGCATTCTCCAAGTGAACAGATGACTCCTTTCAATTTCCAAAAAGGTTCCACATTTGGTCTCTTATAGAGTAGTCGACTCATCTTTAATAGCAATTAAATGCATTTAGCATAAATAAATTCTCATAAGACTATCATCTACTGGCAGTCGATTGGATTAGGGTTTGGAATCAGTCGACTCACTTTTTAGACATACCAATCAATTGCTCTAAGCTAATAGTCGGCTACTATTTATATAGAATCTAAGTTTAGTTTATGTTTGACAAAGCAGTCGACTTTATGCCCTTGGCAATCAACTGCTTTTCCTAAAAGTCTAAGGCAATGGACTCTCCTGAGCATGGCAGTCAATTGCTTACATATATAGTCCTTTTAACATGATTATTTTAAGTATATCTTTTATCTTAGGAACCATACCTTAAGTTATTTACTAACTTAATTTATTTTTGATTCAGTTATTTACATAATCATATTTTCATATTTTAAAAATATTTTCAAATTGGGAGTGCCATTTACATATATTTCATACAAATAAATTGTACACATATGCATTATCTTTTTTCTTTCAAAGTTATTCTTTTTAATGTAATTCTTAAATTCTAATATCTATATGAAATTTGTGTATATGTTACGTGTATATAATCTTTTCCTTAAGTAATATGATATCATATTTAATTAGTACACATCATGTATTTTTCGTTGACTCATAATTCGTAAAAAAAAAATAAGTTAGTAGCTCGGCAGTGAGATTAATAAAAACTAAAACATATATAAAATAATTTTTGCTATTTATGAATTTTATTTATTATCAAAACCCATTATACTTTCATATTAGTGACTCTAATTATGCCTGCAAAAATTATATTAAATTAATACACAAAAAATAAAATAAAAAAACTGTCTAAACATTTTAATTCGTCCGTGTGAAATGTCCTCTCTTTAGTTTGGATTCATTTGGTTTCAATTGTTAATAGCCCTTTCTCTTTTGGTGTAGGCACTTTTCTTTTTACTTAAAATCATTAAAAATTTACTAATTAGAAGTTGAGTATTTTTCTTTTTCTTTTCCTACGTGCAGTGCATAAAATTTTTATTCTTCAATGGGTGTAGTTCCATTTTATTTCTTCGAAACAGGTATTTTAAATTATGGGAGCATCATGTAATGTAATTAATCCTTTTTTTTTCTACAAGCATTATGGCAGTGTTTACACGGCAAATTGTCAACGTGGCAATGAGACCATTTTCTCTTCTTCCAATTATCATAATTTTTTTGGTTAAAAGTTTCCAAAAATTAACGCTAATATTAATTATTTAAAATAATAAAATAAAATCGTTAAATTAAATACATTAAAAAAAAATAAAATGAACTCTTCTGCCATATTGATAATAAAGATTTTAATTTGCTTTGCTTAAAAAAAATATTAGAAATGAAAAGCTTTTACACCCAACCTCAAATATTTAATTACCTATCTAGGGTACGACAATAGAATGGTCTGCTTTGAAGTGTGTAAAACCGAGACTAGTTGATTGATAGTTGCGTTTGGAAAACGACGATTAGTTTTCTTGACTTAAAATTTCTTAGTCTGCTTCGATGTTTGTGAAAAGCAGGATGATTTGATTATCCATGCACTTAGAACACGATAGCTATCTTGACTTAAAATTTCTTAGTCTGCTTTGACGTTTGTGAAAAGCAGGTTGACTAGATTATTCATGCACTTAGAACACGTTCGATAGCTTTCTTGACTTAAAATGTGCTTTGATAAGTCTGTTGAAAGCAAGATGACATGATTGATTCTTGCACTTGAAACACGGTTGCCAGCATTTATTATTTTAATATTTCTTTCTCTGCTTTTATATTTGTGGAAAATAAGAGGACTTGATTGATCTTTACGTTTAGAAAACTGTCGTTAGTTTTAGCTTTCATGACTTAAAATTTCTTAGTCTTCTTTGATGTTTGTGAAACGCAGCATGACTTGATTATCCATGCTCGTAGAACACGCTCGATAGGTTTCTTGACTTAAAATATGCTTTGATATGTGGAAAACAAGATGACGTGATTGATCCTTGCACTTGAAACACGGTTGCTCGTTTTTCTTATTTTAATATTTCTTTCTTTGCTTTTTATGTTTGTGGAAAATAAGATGGACTTGATTTTTCCTTGTTTACACTTTTAGACACCGATTTTGTTTAGGTCTATTATTTTTAATTTTTGTTTAATTTTAATAATAATAATTTTTAATAATAATAATAATAATATTGGTTTGATTAAAACTAAAAATATTAATTAAAAAAAAAAGAAAAGATAAACAAACAGAGGGCTAAAAAGCGGCGTTGTCACCAGCCCTATTTAGCTAACCACCTAGCCCCATCCAGCCATCAGACTAGTCCCATCAGATCAGCCACACTTGTAACCTAACCAAATCAGTCATCCTTACAGACACCTACAACCACGCGCTATAGACACCTACAGTCACCCCCTACAACCCCTAGACTACCTACTATCTCGAGCATACGTACGGTCATATAAAGAACCCAACTTCCAGGTTAGAAGAGGCATACTCGAACACCCCCAAAAAATCCCAAAAACATGAAAACTCCCACACCTAAGAAACCCAAATAGAAATAGAAACAAAAAAGTAAAAATAAAAACAAACAATCTTCCCCGTAGGGAGGAACCTAATGCCAAAGCTACCTGTAAAAGCAAAAAAAATCACAACAGTCTTATTTAAAAAAAAAAGGAAACAAAAACTTTGAGCCTCGATCTCCGCTGATCGAGGCTATTTTCGACAAAAAAAAGGTTAGATCCAGGAAAAGCGTGTTGAAGAGAGTTTCTGGGAATATTTTTAGCATTTTTTTGCCACTGGCAACCACCGATAGTGACTGTCGACAGTGATCTAGGCAGCGACCGGTGCGACTGTCTGGTGCTGGATTCTGATTGAAGCTAGAGAATTTTTTTTTGGAGGTTGGGGATTTTTTTTCAGGTAAAAGGAGAAAATAACTAAAAAAAAAATTTAGGCCTTTTATAGAAATCGTATAAGCCAAAACAACGTCGTTTAAGCCAAGAAGAATTCGCGCGTGGACCTGGACCTGACCCGGGGTCCGTGCAACTGACCCGCCAACCCGGCTTCTTAGATAGCTCTGAACCGATTTGACTATATCGGACCGAACTACTCCATAGACCGGCTTGAACCGCTCCCCATATGACTTAACCGAACCGCGTGCCAAACCGACCCATTTTCGAACCAACCGAATCACCGTTGACCGGTCCGGTTCAAGTAAAAAATTTTCTTTTGAATTTTCTCATTTTTTTTATATATTATTATTTTTGTAATTTTGAGTATTTATTTTTATATTTATGCATGATAAATTTTTAAATTTGTTAGGATAAATATTTAGTTGTTTTTAATAATAATAAAATGAAAATAAAATAGGATAATAACTTTAAAAAAGTATAAAAAATGCTATAATAATAATAATAATAATAATAATTGAATAATATTTTTATTATCTTTTTTTTGTTTGTTTTCTTTTTAACAAAAAAATGTTATCATTTTTAATTAAATTGAAATGTTTTTAATAAAAAAATAATTTTTTTAATTAAATTGATATATAAAAGCAACCACATGCATAATTATCAGAATCAGACTAAATACTGAACTATTAAAAGTGTCGGGTCATTGGTTCAACTGTTGGGTCAATGAAGTCAATTGTTAAACTAATAAAGATATATAAATATATAAATATTTTAAAAATTTAATCCATTATGTGATAAATAATAAATTCTCTTATAGACAATTTCGAACTTAAAAAATTAAAATATTTTACATAATATAATAAGTGTATAAAAAGTACATGTATTTACAAAGTATAATAAACTTAAATTACAAAAATAAGTTTAAAATTCAAACTCATAACTCAAACTTTGAAAATACTAATTGAATAATTCAATCATATTATTAAAAAAACCAAAAAAAGTAAATACTCAAACAAACTTAAAAACAAATAAATACAATAAATAAATGTTTTAAAAAAAGAGAAAGCTTATGTAAAATACAAAATTTTAAAAATGAAATAAAAAATACCTTTAAATTGATGATATTGATATAAACAAATCCAGCTCCAAAATAATAATTAAAGTTTTTAATTTTAGGCTACATTTTTATCCTTTAATTTGATATGAGTGTGGTCACCTAAAATATAAATGAGAAAGGAGTTAAATTTTATTAGGGGGTTATTCTTTAATGTGCATTAATGTGGTAGGACGGATAAAACCATTTAATTATCTAATTTTAAATTTTTTTACTATCTATTTACTTTAAAATATATTATTTAATTAAAATACTACAATAACTCCATAATTTTAAATTATAAAACTAAATTAATCCATATTGTTTAAAGTCTTTAAAAATTAAAACCAAAAATGGTTCAATAAAAACTACCCAGTTAAGTGATTTATTTATTCAACCGTCGGTTCAATGTAATTTAAAGGAGGTTAATTGCAAGTTTAGTCTATTAATAAAACTAAACTGATTTAGGTATCGACTTATCAATTCAACTCATCTGATCGATGATCCAATTTGATTCTAATAATTATGATCACATTCAAAGCGATATCATGAACGCTAGTGTTTTATTAAAAAAGAAAAACTCTTGCAGCATTAAAAAACTATTTTAAGCACACATACATATATATATATATATACACATATATATATATATATTTATGTATTACTAAAGGTATTTGTTCTAGTTTATTCAAGAGTTTTTTACAACAAAAATATAAATAAGATGTTTTACTTTCAAAATTTTAAAATTATTAATCAAAGCCCATTTGGCTTTTTAAAAGATTTTATAAGTTAAAACCTTTTCAAAAGTGTTATTGTATAATAAAAAATATATTGCTTAGTATTTTTTTTTTTGACATTCTCAATTTATTTGTTAATAATTCATAAAATAATAAAAATGAATTATTTCACATACATATTTTTTTTACTTGATCAAAATTTTCTATTAATCTCATTTATTTTTAATTTCTAATTAATAAAATATATCTTTGTTTTATTTATTGGTTTGGCTTATAAAGTTAAGCCTTTTAATTTGTATTTAATAAAAATCTATAAAAATATTATTAAATAGTTTTGTTAATGTAGTAGAGCATTTTTGCATTATGTTTGTCAAATACTATTTTAACACTTTTTGCAAAAAAAAAAAAATCAATCAAACCAAACAAATTCTAAATATCATTTTAAGAATATAAGTGATATTGTAAAGTAAGAATAAAAAATCTGGTATTACGCTAAAATAGTGTTTACATGACAAAATTCTCAATGCGAAGATGGAGATATCTTTTTTCTTCTTCCCATTTTCATAATTCTTTACAATTAAAATTTTTCATAAATTAACATTAATATTAATTTTCAAATAGTATAATAAAATCATTAATTAAATACATTAAAAAGAGAAAAAGAAATAAAAATGGTCTTTGGTGCCATATTGGCAATTTAGATACAAACACAAGATACTGATAATTAAATTTGTACATGAATTGAGTTGGGCCGGATTCGAATCTGGCCTAGTTAGGAGATTAACAAATTTTAAGTTTGTTCAGACTCGTCCATCTCAAAATATAGTCTTATTTTGCTGCTCAAGCCTAATTAATTTTTAAAAGACTTTACCTAAGCCTACCTATATTTTTTAAAATAAAAAATAAATGTTATAATAAATATTAATTATGACAAAATAAATAATCAACAAAGTAAAGCCTAAAAAATACTTTGTTAACTTAATTCGGTATTTCAATGTGATTAGTATATATAGACATAGAATATTAATGTATATATTATATTTAATTTTCTTTATTTTTATATAATATGAATATAAAAAATATATAATAATTATTTGGGCCTCGTTGGATTCGAACCTTAAGCTTTATGTCCAAGGCCTAGTACATTTTTTAAACAGGTCTAAAATTCAAGTTCAGACTCATTTAACAAACCTAAAATTCATGTCAAAGCTCTTCCAAATTTAGAACAAGCTTTCAAGTTCGAGCGAGTTACCCAACCAATATAATTTAAAAGTTTAATTCATTTGGTCCATATAATTACCCTTAAGATATTGTATCTAATAAGTTTGAAATTTAAATCTCAATATTTGTTTTCGTTTCTCAATAGTTAAGTTGCGACATTTTATATATATATATATATATATATATAAATAAATCTTTCAAAGAAAAAAATTAAAACTACTATCTCTTTGATAATACAGATTTTAATTTACCTTACCTTAAGAAAAAAAATTATAAATTAGAAGCTTTTAAACCCAACCTCAACTATTTAATTACCTATACAAGGTATGATAAGAAAATCATTTGCTTTGATGCAGGAGAAAAGCAAGAAGACTGATTGGTCCTTGCATTTGGTAGCTTTAATTCTTCACCTAAAATTTCTTGGTCTGCTTTGACGTGTGTAAAATCAAGATCACTTCATTGATCCTTGCGTTTAGAAAACGAGCATTAGCTTTCCTGATTTGAAATTTCTCGATCTGTTTTGACGTGTGTGAAACCAAGACCACTTGATTGATCTTTGCATTTGGTAGCTTTAATTCTTTACCTAAAATTTCTTAGGCTGCCTTGATGTGTGTGAAACCAAGAAAACTTGATTGATCCTTGCGTTTAGAAAACGATCATTAGCTTTCCTGACTTAAAATTTCTTAGTCTGCTTTGATGTTTGTGGAAAGCAAGATGACTTGGGTTGATCCAAGGCCTAGCACTTAGAACACGTCGCTAGCTTTCTGACTAGATTCCTTTATTTGCTTTTATGTATGTGAAAAATAAAATAACTTTATTAAAACTTCTTTTGTCTCTCTCATGGAGAAAGAATTGCTTGCTCAGTTTTGGATTACAACAATCACAGCTTTGATATGTGGTACTATCATAAACTTGTCTTAGGGTTGAATTGAAACTAACACTCCATACGTACCCAAATCTCTTTATCTTTATTTGAATTTGTGTACATATTAAATAAAAAATTGTGCTAAAAAAAGTGAGCCTAAACAATGTTCATATGGTAAAAAAAAAAGATCTTTTTAACTTTTTTTGTTGAAATTTATGCCAACAGTTACATGATATCAAGGCAGCAAATTTCATTGATTTTTAAAGTTATCGATGGAATTAATGGATAAATTTGAAATAAATGAAATCAAGAGAAATTTTGAACTAAATTAAAAAGATAAATGTGAAAAATATATAGTTTTTTTTTATATAATTTTATGAATTGTTTGAAGGGTAAAATGAAAATGCAAAAGAATTTCATTAAATATTTGGTCCCATATATTAGCAAATTTTAAAGAAATTTTAATTTATAACTTTGTTTAAAAATAGTATTATATTAACTTCATTCTTTTCATATTCCGTTAATTAATACTAAAAATGAATTTTTGAAAGAAAAAAGATTATAAATAAAATTCATTTGAAAACTTTTTATATTCTACTAACCACTGAAATTAACTAGAATGTTAAGTAAAGGAAAAATCACATGATATTATCATATTAATTTAATATTTTCAAATTCTATAAATTCATGATTTGAAAATAAATTTTCAAAAATATTTAGATCACTTTTATTTGGAATTTGAGTATGATATTGTATTTTAAAATTTTAGAATTATTTTTTTCAATATTGAATATTATCAATGATCAATTATCCTAATATAATTTATATCTCTTAGAAATATATATATATATATAAAATTTATATTTATATTTATATGAAAGAATGACTGCCTGCAATTTCATACAAGTCCATGGCGTAAAACGCGGAGTCAAGGAGAAATGACTAGTTGGGTCTCACAATGTTTGTAAGTCCAATGAATACAAAGAAAAATAGAAAAAGATATATTGGTTTTAGATATGCTTTGTAAAAGGAGATCAAAAGCAAATTAGAGTGCCCAAAATCAAAAGCTTGACCCATTTTTTTTATTGTGAAGACCAGGGCCGTTGGTATCAATTGCCTCGTGATATCAAATTCATCCAAAGATTTTGTAAAAGTACTGGATTATCTTTTGGTAATAAAAATTGACATTTCGTTAAAAAAAAAAAACTCTTTGAAAAGAAAAATAATTTGAAAATGGCCTTTTTAGGTAATAAATACTTTTAATTTTCCTTACCTTAAAAAAGTAGTGGTTACAAATTAGGAGGTTTTACAACCAATCTCAATTATTTAATAACCTAAGTATGATAATAAAATAATCAAATTCAACGTATAATATTAAAAGATCGGAACGCAGTCAGAAGAAGACCGTATTGTTTTTGGAAACCATGCAAATTCACATGTTAATGTCGAAATAATAATAATGGTTGCTTTGATTTAAAAAAAAAAAAAATAGTGGTTGCTTTGATTGGGTAAGGTTTACATTAATCCTTGCTCTTGCAAAAAAGTCAATTGCTTTTCTGACTTCAAAATTTCTTAGTCAGCGTCAATTGGAGAGAGAACTGCTTGCATTAGGTGGAATCCTTTGCAATATATATATATATATATATATATATGATAATATTATATATATATATAGGATAATATTAAGTATAATACAATCACATGAGATTGAAATTATACGAAAAAATATGCGAAAGTGATATTATTTAAAATTTTGACAAAAATTCTATGTGAATTTGACAAGAACAAAAAAAAAGTGTTTTATATTTGACTTATTGACATGAATTTGGTATGAAAATTTTCATATTTTATACATATATAATGATATTAACATAATACAAATATATGAATTTTCAAATATATTTTGAACCGTATTGATAAAAAATTTTATAAAAGCACCATATTTCGATATACTCATATATCATGTGGGGCGAAGAAAATTCATTAAAAATTAATTTTTTTTATATGATGTTACTTTAT
Source organism: Durio zibethinus (assembly GCF_002303985.1). The sequence goes on from NW_019168492.1 coordinate 17,323,437, forward strand.
GGGTGGGTAGCTTTTTTTTGAATAAGATTAAAATTTTTTTTTAAAATCTGAAATTTATATTGTTATTCTATTTTAACTTTGGATTTAATGTAAATTTACCCATTTGTTAACTCATGACTGCAACTCAATCACGTTATCATTAGTGTGTGTGTGTATATATATATATATATTCACAATTTTAGTTTAAAAATAAATTTAAATTTATTTAGCAAAAAAATTTAGATTATATTGTATCCTAACAACATTATCATTATTATTACCTTAGAAAACAAAATTTACAAAATTATAATCCATTTAACACCTTTCATTATAAATTAAACATTAGTTACAGATAGATGTGGTGATGACACATGTTCATAAGGGTCATAGAAAGAATTTATTCAACTTTTATGGGTACTTTTGACATTTTATGAGAAAAATTGGGAGTTGTATTTTGGACTTATTTTGAGATGTTGAATAAAATTTTCATTATGTTTGAGCTCTTATTATGGTTTTTTTTTCTTATTATAAATATAAAATTATGCTTTATGTTTTTATTTATTTGATGTGTTGATTTTAAACTTTTATAATTTAATTTATCTCTATGCTTATTTCAATTAATTTCAAAAGAAAGAGATAGGAAGAAAAAAAAAAGATGCTAAAAGATAAATTAATTTCAAAATCAAAAGCTTCACTCGTTTATTTATTGTGAAGACGAAGCCCGTCCAAAACTTTCCTGTCGAAGTCTCAGTCGTATTGACTAATCGATTCTATATTTAAGCATTACTTTGAGCAGAATTCCTCAAACCATCTTGCATTTTCATCAATTCCCACAGCCATGAACATGAGAAAATTCCATTTTCTTTCATTAGCTTTAATGTTCATTCATTGTTTGATGATTAGTTACGCCATGATAGTGAGGAACCTCACCACAGACCAACATGCTCTTCTCGAATTTAAGCACCGAATCATTGATCCTCATAACATCTTAGCCAATAACTGGACTACCACTACCTCTGTTTGCAATTGGGTCGGTGTCTCTTGCGCTTCTAAGCACAGGAGAGTCAACGCTTTGAATCTTCCCAACATGAATCTTATAGGAATTGTCCCTCCACAATTGGGAAATCTCTCGTTCTTAGTATCTCTTGATTTGAGTCACAACAACTTTCATGGCCATTTACCGAAAGAGTTGGGACAATTAAATCGTCTGAAGCTCATACAATTAAGTTTCAATTTTCTTAGTGGGGAAATTCCCTCATCATTTGGGAGATTAAATAAAGTTTTGTATTTGAGCCTCCGGAGCAACAATTTGACAGGTACAATCCCTCAATCACTAGCTAAAATGTCCAACTTGGAAATCTTGGACTTGAGGCAGAATCTCGTTCAAGGACACATTCCACCCGAGATAAGTAATCTTCTAAATCTAAGGATACTTCGTCTGGCACTTAACCAACTTTCTGGTTCTGTCCCTTCAGTCATTTATAACATTTCCTCCCTACACATGATTTCTCTTGCATTTAACAATCTATCTGGCAGTTTACCTGAAGATATTTGTCGCCATCTTCCAAATCTTGAGGCATTTTACTTGTCCTTAAACGAGTTTTCTGGTCAAATTCCATCAAGTATAGATGAATGCAGGTGTCTTCAAAATTTTAACATTAGACTCAAACAGATTCAGTGGCAGCATTCCAGGGAGTATTGGAAATTTAACGAGGCTCAAAGTGCTATACTTGGATGGAAATAATTTGGAAGGTAAGCTCTTTGTTTTTTCTTTGATAATTTTCTTTCGATTGATCACTAATTAATTTTTGTATTTAGTGAAACATGATTCAAGCTAAAACTCCCTAATTTATGCTACTAAAAATAGCTTTACTTTAACCAAGACTCCAACACAGTTAATTAAGACTCCTTTTAGTTAGTTGTTGGTTTTTTCTTGCTTTTATTTAATCCAAAAGGTGCCAAGAAATAGAAGAAAATAGTAAAAATTAAAAATATCTTTTATATATAAAAAGTATCAACTTTACAAGGGATTAAATACAGTAGTAAAAATTAAAACATTTTTATCTTATTTATATATATTATATAAAAGAACGAAATTGGAAAGCGCAAATAGTGAACAACATATATATCTTTGATAATTTATTATCTTAGATATTTTATTTATAATTAATGATTTTCTTATTAAATTAAAATATGACTAATTTTATTTATTTTCTTATCAACATTGAAGCTTTTATCAAAATAAACTTTCTTTAATTGATAATTTGAAATTATTGCAAAAGAATTACTTTTATATTTTTGAAAGTAAGAGCTAAATTTAATTTAATTATTGATATCAAGTTAAAACTGCTTAACATTAATAGTAACTATGAAACTCATGTTATTTTCTCCGGTCAAGTTTCATGGTTGAAAATCTTCAGTATTCCATATAAGTATCTTAAATTGGGAAAAAGAAAAAAAAATAACCATAAGGAATCTATCTCTTTTCCTTGAAATGCTTGGACAAATGCCTAAAATAAATTAGTTGGCGTTAATGCCCTCCTCATAACAAGGACTGTAGCACATTTTGTTAGGCCAAAAAGCCTTTATCAAATCAAGTTAGTGGAAACAAAATCAAATAATTAATCAAACACATAAGAGATAATAATTTAACGTAATTTGGTCAAACCGACCTACATCCATGGATGAAAAAAAAGATTCACTAGTTATAAAAGATTACAAACATATATCAAATCAAATACTCATAACTAATACTCATAAATTCTATTAATCTCCTCTAGTCCTATAAAATATTCTCAATCCAAACAAACAAATATTCATGTATACCTTTCTAACACCTATGTAGACTTTCTCAATCTCTTCTAATCCACTCTCATGCACCATACCTATGTAGACCCTTTAAGTCTTTTTTAGTCGACTCACAAATATTCAAACATACAAACCCATAAGACATAAATCTCCAGTAGTCTTATGGGAGTGTCTATCCCAAAATCTCACAACTCTCTTACATCTTTTTCTCATATCTAATCCTATAGAGACTTTACCTATTTATAACTATACAAATTTGCCTTTTAAGAATCTATTTCTTTTTAGAATTCTTCTTTTGCAAGTTTTATTGTCCATTAAATAATATATAATAAATCTCAAAGAAATCTCTTATAGGATTCGAATCATTATCCCTAACACATTTGACATTAATGATTGGATTTCCTTTTTTTTCTTTGATAAATTATCCATTTGGTCACTTAATTTTGCAGTACTATTATTTGAGTATTTGGTTAAAAGAAATGATGGTCAATCAGAGAAAGAAGTGAATGAAGTTATTGCTTTGTTTCATCCCATTGTTCAACTGTTAAGAATTTATGTCTTTTTAGTTTTTTCTTTTCCTTTTCTTTTATTTTGTTGTTCGTTTATAATCCAACAAGAAAAGAGGAAATTGTTATTTGATGAAAACACTTTTCACTAAAACATGAGCAGTTTTATTCCTCGAAAGAATATAAATGGGAAATACACCCTTGAGAGCACAGATTTTATTCTGAAATTAAATTATTTTACTGTATAGTTTTAGATTTATCGGTATTATGTAATATTTGACTATCAAATATATATATATATATATATACACACACAAATGCACTTGTATTATATACATATTCATATGCAATTACAAGTTTTAAAAATCTTACTACCATAAATTTCTAAATATTTAACTCCCAAAATTCTAAATAAATGAAACAACTATAAAAATAATAAGTATATAATACATTATCATTAAAGAAATTTAATAGTTTAATTTAATGGAAACATTTAATTTTTGAATCTAATCATGAAAAAAATAAAAATAATGATGAGAGCAAAAGAATTAAAAATTGATTAAAAGAGCTATAACAATAAAAGGATAAAATAAGAGGCAAAATTTTATATCAATCAAAATATCATTTTTAACTTGTATGACTGAAATACAGGCTGATGCAAAGATCAAATAAAACAATAATATTATGTGTTGTGATTCAAAACTGATATATATTAGCTAATACGATGAGTATGAGTACATTATCAATAACCATGGTAAAATCCTTGTTCAATGATATAACCAATAGCACCAATAAAACTGTAAAATGATAATATTATGTCCTAATTAATACAGAATAAACCAATGTGGTTTATCCTAAGAAGCGTTGAAATTTTAACATTTCTCTAAAACATGTCGGGTATGATTTTGCCTTGGATCTTGCTCATATTATAACAGTTTATATCTTATTTTCTGGTCCAACTCACCAACATTAAGATCCGCTTGTGCAAAAAACAAGATTGCTGGACCAATTAAACATTTATGCTAATGAAATAGCTTTTTGATTTCCTGCTAAAGATGCCAAAAAAAAAAAAAAAAACATCTTTTGAAGATAATGTTTGGAACGAGAATTAAATTAATTATTTTACATCCATAAACTTTGGAGCAAATAGTTTCATTATCAATGTCATGCCAAGCAAAAAAACGTTTTTATTCTACTTTATATATACAGATATATATATATATATATATATATTTATCTTTTGACGATAATGTTTGAGACGAAAATTAAATTAATTATTTTAATCCATAATCTCATAAAATTTGGAGCAAATAGTTTCATTATGAATGCAATGCCAAGCAAAAAAAAAACATAGCTTTTATTCTACTTTAATAGTTTCATTATGAATGTAATGTCAAGCAAATAGTTTCATTATGAATGAACTCTTGTAACTTGGTTTCTTTATGTTCACGGGTGAAATCCCTTCGAAAATTGGAAATCATTTGAGCTTGGGGATATTTTCTGCCCCAAATCTGAGGCTTGTTGGTCCAATCCCAGCTTCCATCTATAACCTTTCTTGTTTAAAAGAAATTTATCTCTATAGCAACAGTCTCTCTTGCAGTATTACATATAATATGTGTTATACTCTTGTCAAACTTCAGGTGCTTGATATTTCTGACAATGAATTTTCAGGCCACATTCCAAGAAGTATAGGAAATTTAACCAAACTTAAGGAGATATATCTAAGTCATAATGATTTAGAAGGTAAGTTTTTGCATTTGATTATTTAAATTTCAATTGATTGATACTTTTTATTAATTATATTAAAAAAATAACTAAAAATTAAAAATTAAAAGAATGATCAACATGAAAATAATCACATTTGATTTTCTTTTATGCTTTTCTCATTTTGACTCAAACTTTTGGAATTTGAAGAAATTAAGTTTTCCTTCATATTTTAAACATCAAAGGAACTAAGAATTTATTGTGTAATTGACTTTTATTGCATTTTAAATAACCTCAATATTATTGGAATGTTTAGAAAGTGGATAGTTTTATAATACTAAGTTGTTGTTCCTTTGTAGGTGAAATTCCATGGGAGATTGGGAATCTTATTTCATTGGAGACATTAGCCGCATCATTTATGCGCTTAAGTGGGTTGATTCCACGTTCCATCTTCAACATTTCTTCTTTGAAAGTAATTAGTTTCGTAAACAATAGTCTATCAGGTAATTTCATTATAAACATTTCATTACTTTTATGTTTAAAATTGCTTACTTTAGTTTCAAAAAAGTTTAGTTTAGGATTATAAAACAAATAATCATAAAATTATGAAAACTGTTAAAAAAATGAAGTGCCATTGAAAGGCTTGAGAAATGTCTTTTCAAACCTCTTTTATCTTATTAAAATCAAATACTGTTTCCAATTAAATTAGGGAACGCAAAACAAAGACTCAAAAGAATTTGAAAACCAAACCTGAAAATCGAAATTTCCATCGTTTAGAAAATATTTTAAAATTTTTAAAAAACATTTTATGATGGAATCATGCCCCTAACTGGGATGCGCACCACTAGCTAAGTCTACAAAGTTGGCCAATGTGGAAAAAGGATAGGTACCCAAAACTTGTGATGTAATATGGCTATTAGTTATTATCCCATTGCAATTATATACGATAAAACTATTTGATTTGGTTTATAATGTGATAAAAAGTAATATTAACGTACATTGTTACTCCCATATTAATTTAATACCGACTTAATTTATTGTTACATCTAACTTAAAGTAGTATTATTATATTTTATATTTTTATATTTATTCGTCTGCAAATATTTAAAATTTATATTTTGTGTAATAAAAAATTTAACAATGTATTTTATTACTTTTATATTTCTTAATAGTGTGTATCCGTGTGGGCTAGTTTTATTGGCTATATGTGAAATGTTTCATAAAAATTAAATCATATAGATATCATTAAATTGATTAAAACTGTTAAGTATATATTAAAAGGATTGTGAAATTCAAATTTTCATTATGAGGGATAAATTAAATAAGATTCAAATGAATATATTTGATTTTCATCGTAACAAAGTTGTAAAAAACAATAATATTCAGATTCTATAGGCATACTCAAAAGTTTATAAACTGTAATCATACAAGATTCATATGAATATATTTGATTAGCTCTTAATAAGTTGTTAAAATAATGAAATATGCTAGTCACATACAATAAAATTTGATGGGAGGAAAGAATTGATCAATGGAGCTATTTGTTAATTATCCATTTTTTCCCACCGCATGGAATTAAAATGAATGTTGTATTTTGATATTCTGTATATTGAAAACAGTAAAAGGTGATGTATATTTGTTTAGTTTTATATATAAATGATAAAAAGTAAGCTAAAAAATTTGAAACTTGAAAAACAAATAAATAAATAAACAACCTGAATAGAAAGAAGAAAAAAAATGAAAGAAAGAAAAATGAGAAGTAGAAAGAGATAGAGATTCTAGAAATGAAAATATGATATAATAAAGTACATGTAAAAACGTGTATTCTAAAATAGAAACTCGCATAAAAAATTATAGTTAAAACCTGTATTGTAATGATTACTTGATTTGAAGTAGGAAAGAAAGAGTCTTTCCATGTCAATAAAACCAAATTAAAAACCTTTTAGTGTTTGTCCCTCAAATATTTTTCTTTTAACACCAATTTAAAGTTTCATTAAATTGTAACTGATCCATTTTGTAATTTCTATTATTACCTAAAGACATTAGGTCAATTCATTTTATAGTTTTTCTAAATTTATTATTTATTAACAACATGTAATATTGTATTAAAATTAATATAATTTTATTATTTATTAACAAGATGTGATATTATAATAAAATATTAAATTTAAATCTTCTAAAATATAAAATTTTTATTGAATGGATAAGGTAATTTTAATTTGAGCATATTTATATTACATATAAATAATAAATTTAAATATGGAATTTAAAATTAGATTAAAATTATTATAACATTATATGTTAAGTCCACTCTTCTAATACAAAAATTAAGGCGCATTCATTTACTTAGCCTATATTATTTTTTAGTCTGCCCATTCTTTTAAGACAAATGAGTAAAGTTTATATGGTAATTGAGGATCAACTTATGATTAATTATATTTAACAGAAAACAATTTTAAAATATATATTAACAAAAACCATAGCTTTAAAATATAGTATTAATGATTTCCGTTCCAAAAAAAAAATCAATATTCAAAATTTTAAAAAAAATTCTTCACTTATCCAACCACATGTCAATTTCCAATTCATCCCTAACTACCATCCTTTTGTCACTGGATTGTTTTAATATAATGTATAAATTTGTTTAAAGTTGTCTGGATTGTTTTAATATAATGTATAAATTTGTTTAAAGTTGTCTAACTTTTTATTTGAAGCATTCCAGTTATAATTTTTTTCCTGTAATATTGTAATTATTATCTAATCACAATAAAGTATTATATAAGGATCATCACTGATAAATGTGGGTTACACATAAAATTTTGATAAATTTTATATAATTTTAAATTATAATTAATTAATTGAATTATAATAGTTGTAAATTATGTGCTCTCTTTTTATTATATGCAATAAAAATAAGTGCTACTTTTATCCTTTTTTTTTTGGTCAAATTAGGGAATTTAACTGTTCTTTTACGAAATAAAAAGCAATAGTTGTGTAATTTTTTTTTGGCTAAGCCATATTTTTATTAGAGATCAAAAGACCATCATCAGTGAAATACAAGAATCTTACCAAGAAACATAGTTAAAGCCATACCAGAAACAACAAAAAAACATCTAGCGCAATTCTAACAAAAGACTTCCACCTAAAAAGAAGAAACCATAACACCCAAACAAAAAAAAAAAACACTACCATGGTCAGTAAACAAATAATGAGAGCAAACACCACTATCCCTTACAGAACAAAATCACCACCCACCTTTGCCATGACATCTACCATATCATTCAGCTTTTTAAAATTTTTTTATCAAACTGGATGCCCCAATTGATCTCCAAAGCATCACAATTTCAAAAAATATAGACAACAACTTTCATGGTCGATGATTCTTTTTACATAGGGGCACTTCCATATCCCAAAAGCATACAAATAGCAAAACGCTAAAACTCCCAACATTAACCTCATAACCACTATCATATCCTTCTAGAAAAGCTCTATTTCGAGGACGAATACCTTCATCCGATGAGTGTTCTTGAATATTGGAAACTAGAGGTGTCTTTATCTGGCGAGACTTGCGATTGGATCTTTTCCAATATTTTGCCTTACCTATTTTCCTTCTTTTACCTGCTCGAATAGTAGTAACAAGGTGAAATTTTTCTTCGACGTTGAAAAGTTTCTCAGCGTCTCTATCACTATTGCTCATAAGCTCAATAGAATCCTGACCAAGTTCCAGAGATAATAACATACTTTCCTCTGACAAGATTTGATCAATGGCATTTATCGTATCAGGATATCTAACTATTCCAACAGCATTCCGTTGTAATCCCATCAAATCTAAATTTTCAGGAATGTATTCAAGGATGTTAAGCGATTTTGAAACCTCTTCTTTTTCGACCATCTGATACAATGTTATCCTTTAACTGATTGGGTTTGACAGACATATGAACCACCTTTGCATAAGATTGTCCATCTCTAAAGTCTTCTATGCAGCTAACACCTTTTTCCATGCGGTGAGTGGTGGGTTTAGAGCTAGCATGAGACCTTTGATCATACCTTGCCATTTGAACATATAGAGTGGAATAACTCAGGTACTAACCATTTAGAAATTTGACAGCCCTCAATGAATCCCATAGACCAAGATAATGGACAAACCAACTAAGACATTTTTGGCTCTCTTCTGATTTTTTGGGACATAAAAATCAACCACCCATCCACATCTGGCAAAACATTGCTGGAGATTAAGGAGACTACATCCTGGAAAAATTCCATCAACAAACAGTGTAACAAATTTTCTTATGTGGCCTTCATAGCATCCAAGAAGAGCTTTTTGACTTACCTTTACTTCACCCTTTAAATCAGACTAACGCAAGGCTTTTCACCCTCTAATAATTGTGTAATGGAAAGCATCATTTTAAAATCTTTTTCATTAGTTTCACATTTTTTGTCATCATATTACTAAATTTTTTATTGTAGTAGGAAAATATATACGGTATTACTCCAACAAAACTTAAATGAACCTCCTCTGGTACAGCACTCGTAAGGTTCTATCAAACCTTAGGGAAGAAAGAAACTGATTTTCAAAACTAAAAGGAGTATGTGTACTTTTAACAATCTTTTCATAGAATCTTTGTATTTTTCTCTTATATTATGCATATAGTCTAAAATGAAAGAAATTTTATCATTTCTCTTGAGCCTTTTTTTCCTAAAATAGCATAGATAAAAATTCTAATTTATTTCCAAATATTTACACTTTCAGATTTTTCTTTTCTCAAACAAATTAATGTAAATATACATTTATTTTTTATTTTCGTCATTTTTTATCTCGTTTCTTTTTTTCCCATTAACAATTTCATCAACGAAATTTTCTTTAATCTTTTTTATCATTAAAGCAATTGAGATAAGTTAAAGGAAATAAAATTCTTACATAAATGGAAAACATTTTAAGCATATACTAGAAACCTTATAATATCTTCTTTTCTCCTTTCCTTTCTTCTATCTTCTTTTTCCTTTTACTTTTCTTTTCTCTTTTGTACTTTATTATACGTAAGCGCGGAGCCCTAGTTTGATCATTATAAATATGAAAAAAATTTTATAAATCATATATATATATATATATATATACCAGATTATCAAACAAGAAAAACCTAAAGTTGGTTCATATTTATAATTGTTAAAAGGCTTCATGTTTCTCCTCACTCATGTTCATATATGTAAGCATTGCATTCACTTCAGCTTGCATCACAGATTCATGAAAAACATAACAAAGCAAACCAATTAATTTATTTCTTGTATGGAAATATGCCAACTTTTTTTTTTCTTTTTAGGTAAATTACCACACATGAGCTCTGCTTCAAATCTTGGGAGGCTTTACTTAGCGAGCAATAATCTCAGTGGAAACATTCCTGACTCTATCTCCAATGTTTCTAAGCTCAGAGTCCTAGATTTAGAGGGAAACTCATTCTTTGGCCTTATTCCAGATACACTTGGCAATTTGAGGTTCCTTGAGATATTGAGCCTTAGGTCGAATCATTTGACCACCAAAACTTCAACTCATGAGTGGAGCTTTCTCAATTCCTTGGCAAATTGCAAGCATCTAAAAATTTTAGACCTATCATTCAACCCATTAAATGGCATTCTTCCAATTTCTATCTCAAATCTTTCCACATCACTTCAACAATTACGGGTCATTGATTGCAAAATTAGAGGCAACATTCCCATGGAAATTGGTAGCTTAAGCAACGCTATATTGTTAGACCTTTCCTCTAATAAATTGAGTGGACCTATTCCAACAGCAATAAGAAGGCTAAAAAATCTCCAACTTTTGAATCTTTATGGAAATAAGTTACAAGGCTCTGTCCCACATGATCTTTGTGGTTTGAAGGGATTGTACAAATTATCATTGGGTGCTAATGAGCTTGATGGACCATTACCAACGTGTTTATGCGAGTTGACTTCTTTGAGATATCTATACTTGTTCTCCAACAAATTGCATTCGCAAATACCTTTAACTTTTTGGAGCCTTAAAGATATCTTAGAAGTAGACTTGTCATCAAACAATCTTAGAGGTTCACTTCCACTTGACATTGGAAATTTGAAGGTACTTATCTCTTTGAATTTGTCAAGGAATTTATTATCAAGTGATATTCCGTCCACAATTGGAAGTCTCCATGATCTGCTGGTTTTGAATCTTTCTAAAAATAGATTACAAGGCCCTATTCCAAAATCATTGGGTGACTTGATAAGTTTGAAAAGCTTGGATTTATCTAACAATAATCTCTCTGGAGTCATTCCCAAGTCTTTGGAAAACCTTTATGAGCTCAATTATTTTAATGTGTCCTTCAATAGATTGCAAGGAGAAATACCAAGGGGAGGGCCTTTTTTGAACTTCACAGCTAAATCATTCATGAAAAATTATGCATTATGTGGTTCACCAAGACTACAAGTCTCACCTTGCAAAAATAAAATCCATCGAAAATTCAAGAAGATCGCTCTACATGCTTTGAGGTATGTTTTGCCAACATTTGCTTCGATAATAATAGTTGTAACTGTCATAATTGTCTACAAAAAATGGCAGAGGGGGAATATGAATTTGGCAATGGATAAAGATTTAATTCCTCTCAAAAAATGGAGAAGAATTTCGTATAATCAATTATTGCAAGGGACTGGTGGATTTAGTAGGAATAACTTACTTGGTTCAGGAAGTTTTGGCTCTGTATACAAAGGAATACTTTCGGATGGAACGGAACTCGCAATAAAAGTTTTCAATTTGCAAATAGATGGAGCATTTAAGAGTTTTGACGTTGAATGTGAAGTGATGAGCAATATCCTTCATCGCAATCTTGTCAAGATCATTACTTGTTGTTCAACTATTGATTTCAAAGCCTTAGTGCTTGAGTTCATGCCTAAGGGGAGCCTTGAGAAATGGTTATATTCTTACAACTATGTATTGGATATCCTACAAAGAATCAACGTCATGATAGATGTTGCATTGGCATTAGAATACCTCCATTTGGGACATCCGATTCCTATAATCCATTGTGACCTAAAACCAAGTAATGTCTTATTGGATGAGGACATGGTTGCACACGTGGGAGATTTTGGAATTGCCAAGCTATTGGGAGAAGGAGATTCCATCAAACAAACAATGACTCTAGCTACCATTGGCTATATGGCACCAGGTGATTTTTTCATTTTTTTAATTTTTTCTCTATTCCAAGGTGAGTAGATATTAGTATTTTATCATTTTATTGATTAATGATGCCTGAATGACATGAGATCGTTTTAATGATTCAATTATATTTAAAATACAGAATACGGATCGGTGGGAATTATTTCAACAAAAAGTGATGTCTATAGCTATGGTATTCTATTAATAGAGACTTTCACAAGAAAGAAGCCCACAGATGAAATTTTTGTTGCAGAAATGAGTATAAAGCATTGGGTGAAAAGGTCATTATCTAATGAAATAATTGGTGTAATAGATTCTAGTTTAGTGCAAGAAATGGATGAATATTTTGTTATTAAAGCAAATTGTATATCATCTATTATGAGATTAGCTTTGGATTGTTCAGCTGAATTACCTGAAAATAGATTAGATATGAAGAATGTTGTCTCCATGCTGAAGAATATCAAAAAAGAATATCTAAACAACATTACGCAGGATTAATTAATATGGTAAGAAATGCAATTATATATAGTTTAAGCTTGTATAAAAGTACATACTATATGTTTATCTAATATTTTTTAAGAAGGTATTCCGTTAAGCTTTATATTTTTTTTGCAGGTTAAGGTTACTACTACCATAATACGTATTTTGGTTCAATAATCAAGGTACTTTCAATACTTTTGAATTTTTATCTATATATTTATTTATGAACTTTGAACTCTTTATTAAAGTAATTTTTTCTTAATAACATTTTAAAAGTAAAAACTAGAGTTTTAATTGCATTAAATCATTAAAGAGTTTAAATAGTTATGAGATTTGTATAGCCAGTGAATTTCAATAACTTCTATGTCTAAGTAAGGAGGCATGGTAGTTGTAAACATATAAAAAGGATTTTCTTGATTAATAAATAACCTTTTCACCTGGATGTGTGGTTACATGTATAGGAAGTTAGGCTCATTTTGTATATTTGTGTTTTCTTTTATATTTCTTTTATTAAATTCATATTATTTCTCAATAAATATAATTAATTTATATATGTTATGTATGATTAGAAGTAACATATATATAGATTATAATTTCTATATAATTAATCACAACATAAATTATCATAAAGAGGGCCAATAAGTAAAATTCATTTTCATTTGCTTACGGTATTTATTAATATAACCATTAATTAGGAATACTTTTTCGTTACAACTCCTTTTTTATCTCAATGATAATAATAACAGTAAGGATATAATTTTACATAATAATAAATTTGTACTAATGTATTTTCTTCTATGAAAATTATGACTCATATAATTGCATTTTTGAGTAATTTGGATTAGATGAAAATATTGGCCAGTATCTTTATATATATATATATATATATATATATATTTAGGTGATTTATGATTGAGTATGGAATTATATTTCTTTTTATAATTAATTAATTTTTGCCATATTATTTTTATAATTGATTAATTTTTAATTGGTATTTGGGTAATAACTTATTAATGAATTTTAACTCAAATAAAAATTATTAGAATTATTATATAATTAGTATGTAACATTTCATTGTTTTTTATTTTTCTAAAATATAATATTGTTATATATGATATTAGTTAATACACATCATTTTTCTATCAAGAATATCTTTAGTTAAGAAGGTGATAATAAAAATGTATTATGGAATTTAGAAGAATAAAGAAATTTGAAAAGTTAATAAAATAAATTACTCTAGAAGAAATCAATTTTATCAATCCATCCCTCCTAACAAGGTTACTTTCTTAAGAGACTCTGAAAATATATTATTTATCATTCAAGTACTTAAATTATTTGTGTTTGTTAAATAAAATAGTTGTATTATTTTAATGTTCACAACAATTTTTTATTAATTTAATTAGATAGGAAATTATAATAAATTGCATTAATAGAGAAATATCATAATGTTTGTAAAATAATAAGTAGAAAAATATAGATGAATATATTAATAATTAAGCATATTGTTATAAATGCAAAGTTTTAAAAACTTTCTAAAAAATAAAGTTTTAAATAATTATTATAAATCAAAACAAAGATATATGTAAATATGTATCTACTCACACATACATTATAACAAATATAGACGTTAATTTTTTATATAAATGGTTATTTATTAAAAACTCTACAAAAAATGTATAAAATAATATTTCTATCATTTAATATTAATTAATAAATACGTTTTCCTTACTAATAAACATTTTAATTAGGAAGCAAGTACACCAATGTACTTTCAATTGTAATGAAATTCAAAAGCACATAAAAATAAATTAGAAATCAATTTTCATTAATCAATAATCATTACTAGCTAGTATCTTTTCTTTTTCTAGTCTAGTAACAATAATATTATTGTTTAAACTCTTAGTTACTTTTGTTTGTTGAACACTGAAATAGCTATTTTATTTTGTTTGTTACACTAAAATATATAGCTTTTTTTTTTTTTGCTTAATATGCAAAACATGTTTTATTTATTTTAATAAATTAACTATATTAATTGCTATTTAACATAGATGTTGATTACAATATTGTTAATATTGAACATATATTTACATAATTAAAATAATATTCATATACGAATTTACCATATAACATATATATTTATTGAAATTAAAAAATTTTAAAGATAAAAGTATGAAGTGACTTTACCTAAAAGTGAATATTAATTTATTAATTATTTACTTTGATAAAATAGATGTTATTAATCACATAAGCCATTATTGAATTTCTATTGATTTGGTTTCCTAACGATTTATAATTTTAGGTTTTTTAAATGTTTAGAGTTAGTCAATATCATTTATACGCACTCATCTAAGTTTATAAATTATTGTCTCTTATTTTATATGGTATGATGTTATTAATTTATCAACTATCAGTATGGGCTTTTTTTCTATTATTCACAAACCAATTTAGTAAGTATGATGAAAAAGAATAATAATAGAGGTAGGTGCAAGCTTCTTGAAGTTCATCTTTTTTCTTTCACTTGATTATTGTTAGAAATTGATTTTCAAAATATGAACGCAAGCTTCTTGTCCAAAAAAAAAAAAAGGGAAAAAGGGAACTGATGCAAGTTTTGTAACTTTTATTGCAGTATGTAACTTATGAATTCAGCGTGGAATAGATTGTGCTGTTTCTTCTCTTATTGTGATTGCATAAAGCTTGAGTGAGAGATTTATGGTGTGCTTGTGCATTGGAAGTTCACCTTCCAATGGCGTGGAATGTCTAAGAAAGTTCATGGAATCATGGCCAAAAGTGGTGTGGTGTTTCTACTTGAGAAATGCGATCATCTTTCTTGCAATGATTTTTATTTTTTTATTCAAAAAAACTTTTGATATCCTATTAACTAATGAGTTTGATTAAAAATAGGTAGGAAAAGAAAAGTTATACAAATTATATATATTAATTCCAATTTTTTCATATTTTATTTAGTTAATTATTTGAAAATAAACTTTTTGAAATAAAATTATATTTTATTAACTAATGCCTTGGAAATAAAATTTTGAAAGAAAAAAAAAACAAATCAATTTTATTTAGAAAACTTTTCATATTTCACTAACCATTAAATCGAACTAAAATGATGGGGAAATATTCCATAAAATCTAAAGTATATTTGAAGATCTTTTCAGTTTGAATAAAGTCTGCATTATCCAATATATTTGGACTTTTTTGTCTAAAACGGGCTCAATTTGGATTGCTTGGCTCAAGGCCCATTCTCTTAAAGAAGGAACTATTTGGTAGGTGTCCGAAACTCAAAATTTCAGTTAACGTTGGAAAAAACTAACATGGCTACGCTCAGTTTACAAGCCTAGATCCTAAATCAAAAATATCAAATGCATAACTAATCCTAACCTTTGAAATTCAATATTTCTTTAAATCTAATATCAAACCCAAAAAATTTGATAAAAAATATCGAACTTAGAACAATTTCACAAAATCAAAACCTAAAAATCAACTCAAAATAAGGTAATAAAGAAACCTCATAATTAGCATTACCTTTCTCTTGGGTGGATAGTCTCAAAGGAGGGTGGGGATTTTGGTTGCTACAAGAGTAATCTCAAACGAGAACAGCGATGGCTGGCTTGTTGTACTCATCGATCAAGCCATCTTGTTGGTGGTGGTGGTGGTGGTGGTGGTGGTGGTGAAATATACTTATTGCCAAAAATATATGAAAATGAAAAAGATAAAAGATAAAAGATAAAAAAAAAAAGGGAGGAAAAGAATGGTAAAACATGTAATTCTGAACTTGCTGACTATCATCTTATACAGTGCAGATCTAGTTTAACTTTAAGTTATATCTATACTGTGGTTTTGATTAGTTAACATATTTAAGGGGCCAGACAACAGGCAGTTTGTGTTCCGTTATTTCCCTAGATTTAAACAAGCTTAAAAGGCAGAGTACATAGGCAATAAACCTAATGATCTGGTGTAAAGTAACCAAAATTGAGAAAGCTCAAGCTTATGTTATGTCCAACGTGAGGTTGCTAGGCTTAAAACCGCAGTCATATCACTTACACTACAGGGTAGTGGAGCCAAACAAAGTTGCTAAAATCAAAAAAGGGTAGAGGTCAAAGATGAAGGTACCTCTGAGGAGATTGATGAAATGGATTTCTGATCTGCATTTCTTACAATTGGAATCATTAAACCCTGCAATCCAAATAAAATAATATGAAACCCGTTGCTCTATAGAACCCAAGAACTACATCTTATTGGAAGCATACCTTCTCAGTAGCAACTGCAATTGATATGTCAACAGAATCACACAATTATTTCCCCTTTCTCAACATCCCAATAAGCTGCAGTCATTGAAATAGCAAATTTTTTATTAGAAATAAGCCAAAAGAGCCAAAATTTTGTATGAAAGCTAAATTTAATCGAAGAAAAAGGAATAATGTAATTATTTTCCACTTTATAAAATAGCACTTATTACTGATAAGCTGATGCTGGAAATTTCTTATACACAGTGTGTACACTCGACACAAATGTATGACAAATTAACAGTAAGTGCTCTTCCTGCTTGAAACTTCTTCGATGCAACCATATATTATCAACACAAAACAAGATAAGTCTTTTCCTGTTTGGATGTTAGAGGAGGCTCATAGACCCACCTGGTAATAATGTAAATACTCAGCTTCAGATTCTATCAAAGTGAATAAATATTTTATACAACATTAATATTCTCCAGAACTCTCTTTTCAGATTAAGCTGAAAACCATTTATAGATCAGCAACTACAAATTAATTGTTGAACTACTGAGGTATAAGAAATAAAATGACCACACAATCTTATGACATTTCCTTCATTAAGGAAGGTTGAAGTTCTGGTTTGAGCATATGAAAAAGCAAGTAGGGTTGGTAAAGGACTGGGAAAGGGTTACCCCCACTAAGAATCCAGCCAATGAATCAACACAAAAGAAATAAATAAAGGTAGAAAAGAATCAAAAACTCAAAATATTTTCTTCCCATCGTAGTTTTGCTAGAGATGCAAAAATCACTAATAAAAGCATTTTTGTGCTTGCATCAGTTTAAAAATGTATGTCATTCCCAATCTTTTACAGCAGCATAACAGAGTGGAATCTAGTCCAAGAGATAAATATCACCCCACATTTCTAGCAATGTTTACTACATTTTACAATTGGTCAAGCTCATTAGCCAATTGTGTTGGCTCAGCTCCCATACCATGTTTACTCAGAAATCTACAAGGACCAGTTTTATTGAAATTATGTCTTACCATTAGCTTCAGGTACATTTTTCAAAGCAATTGCCACTGCTTTTATGACGATGTCATTTAACTGAAACTTTAATATAATGCTTCTCTGCAAATTGAGAAAGAATAGAACAATTAGCAGTCAGTAAAACCACAGGTGTGAAAGATCAAATTGATGATACAGGAATTTATTCCATACCTTTAAGCTCCTTCCTAAAGGAAAGAAGAGGATCCACTATAACATCTGAAGAACACAATAAAACCTTTCACTGGTTTAGACCAGTCAAAATAAAATTCCAATACAAAATTTAGGATGGAAACATGTGAAAAGAGAAATTCAAAGATATCGGACATTTAGATGAATTGAAATACGTATTACTAATAACAACATTTGACGGTATAACAAATGCTAAGGTTGTAAAGAACTTATAGCAGTAACAGAGATACATTTCTCTTCAAACTGCTTAGAAAAGAACAAAGAATCAATAATAGGACTTCCTTGAGCTTAGAAATTTAATTCTCTTCAAAGAACCCAACTATTATCTGAACGAATAAATTAACTACAAATATTAAGGAAAAGCCTTTAGACATTTTGTATTGCAAATAGCATACAGGGACATAAAGGAAGACTGGCATGTTCAAATACTTCTATCACAGTTCTAGTGCCTCTATATAAAACCAACCCTAACATGTTATTAATTCAGAAGTATTCATATCAAGTTTATGAAGATATACTGCCCGTATTTAAAACCAACCCTAACATGTCATACATGATAAATAAGTTCTAAATAAATAAATAATAAAAGAAAACCCTCTCAATCAAACCCCTTACTAATCCTATTCAATGAATAATCTGTGATTCTATAATGCAATAGCCATAAAGGCCTGTGTCCTTTTGGTGAACTCAACTTAAAATAAATCACTTGTCAGTGCAACTGATTCATCAAACCATTACATGCAAACTTTGAACCCAATGTCCTTTGAATGTTGCTCCTTCTAACTTCCGCCAAATGCATTCATGTAAACCTCCTAACTTTGGCAAAGCTCTTTGCATCATTTTATTTCCATATTCTCCAACACCACCATCTGCCTTTATCATCAGTTTGGTCATTAGCGCATAAATCTTACCTTTCTTATATTGATGCATGCTTCAATTTTTTATATCAAGCTATACTTAAAATGTATGAATAGGTCATTTTTTCACTATCCAATATTTGGTATAACCATCTGCAGTCACAGGACTTTAGAGATTTTAAGTTTTATCTGACGGCCAATGCAATATAAAGGCACATTTATTTCAGGAATAAAGATTAAAACCAGTCCATAATGCTTCTCCTATCTTTAAATAATAACCTAGTTAGAAAAGGTCAAGGCCAAAGTCTCTTGCCTTGTTAACTCCCTTATAACTGAATAATGAAATATACCTTGCGAATTTGAGTACTGGACAAGTCTTCAAAAGAATCTGATTGCTGTGGATGAGCTTTTGACTCAGGCCTCACTGAAGGAGATTTCTTAGGGCTGGTTTGAATTGATGGTTTTTTTCTTCTCAGATGAAGATATCTTGGAAGATCCTTTTCCGGACTTAATTACAGCCAAACCTTCTCCTTTTAGCAAAGTACCATGAGGACCCGATGCCTTTAGTGATGATGCAGCTAATCCATATTCTAAGCAACTTGGCTGATGTACTGATCTTTGTACCAGACTTCTGCTCTCTAACTTTACTTTTGGATTCATGATGAGTTGGTTCTCGCTTTTTGACTGTAGTGGTCTTTACAGCTTCAATATCAACTGGATCTTCAACCTCGCAAGATAACAAGCATTAGTGCCCCATGTGCCTCAAGTCACTACCATTAACCTGACTTCAAAAAATCCTTTGACTAACTATGAAAAGCTAAATTGCATCAAGTAATTTACAACAAGATATGAAATAAGTCAACGTAACAGCATATAATGGCGACTTACTGTTACCGCAATAGGTTTCCCCACAGCCACATCCTTTGAACCTTCTGAAGCAAGTATCTTTGCCAGGTAGCTGCACCCAACAATTTCAACAGACAACTGTAAGTTTATATGTAATTAACAGAAATGAACCATAGAAATGAAAGGAATTGCTAACCAAGATCAATCTCAAACCCAAGAAAGCCTCTCTTTTGTTATTAACTTGTAAAAAATACCCTTGCTTCTAGATTGAACTATGTTCCACCTGCTTTGGTTGTTCAATTTTATAGGATTCAACTTATTTAGCCACGTAAACACAGCCCTCCAAATTTTTCACCCAGGTTCTCTCGATTTGACATCTTATTTAGTACTACTTTTCACTGTTAGTCTTACTAAATATAATATCCACATATGTGCTTTATGGAAAACTCATGCTTATGCCTCACATCAACGTTATATATATATATATATATATAGACACACACACACACACACATAGACCTTGCTTTTGTTGTTCACTTTGATAGAACTAGGGTCTAATACATGGCCAAGTTTAACTAAAATATATGATCATGCTAATATTTCCTTGAAAACAACAAGGTAAATCCATATTAATACTAAAGGTGTTTCTCATCTTAGTGTATATCCAACAAGTCTATAAGCACCATTTTGGAAGACTTACGCCTGAGACCTCACTATTTATCATACTTTTGGATGGACATAATGACAAATGATCAGCTACAGAAATCAAGTTAGTCCAAAGATTACACTATCAATTAATGTCACTTTAGTGCTATCAGCAATAAATTCCAAAGCAAGAAAGAACATTACCCTGCTTCAAGGCTCTCAAATTCGAGGGTAGCTTTGTCAGTCTCAATCTCACATATAACATCACCCACTTCTATATGCCCAACAATGTTAGGCATATGGATGCGAACAAGGTTATTATTCACTCAAAAAGAAAAAGAAAGCATTTTAAAGTATTTATAACTTGTGCTAATAAAACTAACCTTGTCCCCTTCTTTTTTCCTCCACTTAAAAATGTTACCCTGATTCTATAATAAAATATGAAAAGGCAAAATAAGCTTTTGCAGTAAAGAAAAAGTCAGAGAAGGAGGTTCATATTTGAACCTAATTTTTCTTACCATTGATGGAGAAAGCACTGGCATTCTAATAACAATGTAAGGAGGAAGGTTTGAGGCGTTGGCATTAATAGAAGTTGGTTCCTCTTCTTTTTCTGAGTTTCTGACATCCTGATGGGCTGTTTTTACCTCAACCTCTGATCCTCCCCCAGAAGTAGAAGGGATCTCCAGGATATTTTGTTCATCCTCAACCTTGTGAACCCATCCAAATGAGTTTTAACAAATTGTTTATTGCATAGTTGGTGCTCAACAAAAAATTACTATTTAAAAGCATAAAAAAGAAAATTCAGATATCAAAAGTTATTCACCAAATAAGATGGAAATTTTATTGTTTGAAATTAAAAGGTATTTTCCAACAATGTTGTTGCCATTTTTTAGAAAGTTTATGAACATAAATCCTTATTTATATAGCTGTTATTCTTTAAACCTTTTCAAATGCTAAGGAGCATAAAAAGAAGTGGATAGCTAGCAAAAATTAGTAAGCAAGGCAGATGCTCATTAGATCAGGAAGCAAGAATAGCATACTACAGAAGACCAAAAAAAAAAAAAAAAAAACCCCAAATGCTGCAAGACTAAGACTGTTTCTTCTTGAAAAATTCAAATAGAATTGAATTTTATATATCTATCAATAGTATGCCACTAAAGGATGCATCAAAGAATAAATACCGTTACTGCAATAGGTTGTCCCACAGGCACATCCTTAGAACCTTCAGGTAATAGTATCTTGGCCAAAAACCTGCAGATAAGCACTCCAACCATAAGGAAAGGTAAAAGAAAAAAGGATGGTTATGAACTTCACTAATTCAAGCGTGCTCTTTGGTCAATATTAATAAGATGAAACAGCACAAGAAAAGTGTATAAAGGGCTCGTATGTAAAATTATAAAGTTGCAAAAGGAAACCAAAAATCCCATATGTGGAGCAAAATTTAGTAATAAATTAGGCCATAGGATTTAACATCAGACACCATAGAAATTGAAAAATAAAAGCACTAAGAAGCAAAAAAAAAAGGGTTTACCCTTCTTCCAGACTTTCAAAATTGTATGTGGCTTTATCTGTCTCTATTTGACATGGTACATTCAATCTGTTAGGTAAGCATCAGTGATCAAGAAATAAATCAGGATGACAAAATGAATCAATTAATTCACTACACCTTATCACAAGACTTTTATTTTTGAACAACCGTCTTTAATTTACATCAAATTCAGATGCGAAGACCATAAAACCTATAGCTTCCATTAGTTTCTTATATAACTCACCCTATCTCCTTCTTTCTTCTGCCATTTTTGCAATGTTACCTTGGCTCTGCACATATGCAAGAAGCAGCACAAGCTTCACTATTGGAATAAAGGGAGAACGTCTATATCATAGTCAAATATTATGAGGCTTAGCATCCCAAAATATATTACCGCTGTTGGAGACAAAGCAGGCATCCCCAGGACAGTATGCTCAGGAAGGTCGGTAATTACAGAACTTAGTGATAAGCAAGGAACAAATCTTTGGCAAATATCATAATGAAAGACAACAAGTAAAACCTAACAACCAAGAAAAATGATAGAAAATATTTACCCTTTTAATAAGTAGACTTGAATCTGGGACCTACTCTAACCCGCACGCCAATGTTTTTCAGGGGAGTCTATCATGCAATCAAAAAAATTGATCCTTTTGAGAAATCGATGTCTTACTCCATTACTTTGAAGGAACAAAACAAGAGAACAATAGCCTGACAAATGGTTCGGTTTGATTCAGGTGCCGTTTAGGCAGGAGCAGGATCCGAATCGAACCTATCATTGATTTGAGATATTGATAGGGTGAATACCCAGTCTATTCAATGCTAGGCATAATGAGTATAAGGCCCAACAGCCACTAATGCATTATGAGACCACAAAATCTATTTAACATATGAAACCAAGAGATGATACATTCCAATTTGAAGCACTGACATTTTATATGTAAGCTGAAGAATATAAGTAAATAGATTTTCAAATAGGTCTTGCACAAAGATAATGTATTGATTCCGCATTATGTAACTTGTATTCATCCTTAGACAGAGCCGAGGCAAACATGAAAACCTACTTATAACCTAAAGTAGGACCACATAATTCTATCTATAACCTAAAGTAGGACCAAATAATTCTATGGCCATGCATTACGTATATTACTGAGGCTAGGCAGTTAAGTGCTCTTCAACCAAGCAGATTTATAACTACTAGTAAATCTAGAATAATGAACCATACATAAGAATCCTTGTATCCATGAAACCAAATATTGTAGTTAAACTTGCTTTTCGAATTTCTACTGCTCAACAAGCACAACTGTTTATGTGAACAAAACATAGATGTTTCTTACTTCAACTGATACAAAAAATTTCATGGAAGTTTACCAATGTAATAGCTCCTTGCCTAGATAAATATTCCTGAGTATGTATGAACGCATGAAACCGATGCCCCAGCATTTTCCTAGTGCTATGTTATGACTCTACTACAAGACATTTATCCACAGCCAATAAGTACTATCATTAGACTCTAATTAATATGTAGATTTGAAAAAGGATATATCACATATAATATATATATATATATAGAGAGAGAGAGAGAGAGATCAAACAAGGGCAAGCTATTCTAGTCGGCAAATTTTTTATGACCGAGATACCTAGCATAAGATCATACTGACTTTGCTAGCGGTTTGAAATAGAAAAGAATGAAAAAGTAAGCAAGTCACTCAGAGCCTCTCGGACAAGACTTTGAAAACTAGATGGGCATTTAGGAAGAGGGAAATGTTTAATGGTGTCTTTGGATGAGGCATTTGGAGTTTGGGTAAATATAAGAGAGAATTTCAAAATTATGAGGAATTTCAAGAGGAAATTTACCACCTCAAATTCTCTCTTAAAACTCCACCTAAAGAGGTGGTTTTCAAAATTCCTCCAAATCTCCCATCACTTTATTGCACATGGCCCACCATAAAATACAAAACTCAAAAAACAAAATATCATTTTGTTTAACTCTAATAAAATATCTATACATTTTTATAAATCTAATGATACCCATATTACATTATATATATATATATATGTATTTTTTCCTTTTATATTATTTTTTATTTCATCAAATTCCAACAGAAGAAATTTTCCTTTAAAAATATTTATCTAAACAAAATAATTACAAATACTAACATTTTAAAATGATGTATTTTAAAATATCCTCATTTTAAATTCTTCAAAATTTTAAAATTCCTCATCCAAACACACTGTAAAAGTAAAATGTCATATACCTGCAGATGAGAATTGCCGAACTCCAATTTGCAACTTCAAAATCACATAAAATCAGAAACCAACCTTATCCTAGAAAAGTGCAAGTTATAATTAAATACCAACCTCGAGCATTGATGAAGTAATGTATATTCCAATTACGGTGGATAAAGAATTTGGCCTGCTATGAGGGGAATAAGCTGGTAAGATTCAGAAAGTAAGCGACCCAGCTACATTTGTCCAAATAAAGGCATAATAAACGAAATTGAGTCAACTTTGATGTATCACCATCATTTAGACAAAATTGCATTGGTTTTGAGTTGCAAAAGCAAGAAGGGGAAAACAACACTGACCAAGCTCAAACTTCACTTAAAAGTTTTATCCCTTGATATTTCATTGGTTTAAAATTGTGTTACACAAGAAAAAAAAATGGTCCTATTACAATTGCATGGACAATGAGTAAAGGTGTTAACAGAGGTACATGAAGATTAACAAACGTTGCATAAATGAGTGATGAATCATGTAAAGCAGTCGTAACAAAATTTACTACTGATAAATAGGAAGTCAACAAAGAAAACCTTAAGCAAGATCCATTCCAGTCCTTGAAAGGGCTTTCAACATTTGTGGTGCTGCAGCAGCAAATCGGTAAAAGGACATAAGCAGAATGATACGAACTCATGTAAAAGTCCTACACTTAGCACAAATTAAAGGGCATCACATATAAATAATCAAGAAAAGTACCTCATATCACTAACTTAAAATGCTAAACTGCTATTTTTCACTTGGAAAAAAAAGGGATATAGGCAGGTTGTTTGTAAATGCATCGTACAGGTGTATATAAATGAAAGCAATACGTACATAGCAAGTAGACAAAAATGCATAATGGAACAAAAAAAGGCCCAATGTAAGAACTAAGGATAATAGTTATTATATATATATATATATACATGTTTATAAAGAAAATGATTTACCGGAAACTTTTTCTTTTTCATAATTATATGCCCTTGTAAGGTTCAAAGAACATAATTTCATTTCAAGCACCGTTGCAATAAAGTTCTGCGTCTAATTTCCACACCAAAATTCTCACAAACCCAACTCTCAAAATCACTACTTTCTCCAACAAAAGACAAAATAGAACATTCAAATGCAATTCTCTATTTGATTTCAAAACTAAAATTATCACAAAGAAAAGCCAACTCTCAAAATTACTACTTTCATCCAAAAAGATTCAAATAAGATGCAAATTGATGGTTATCACAGCAAGTGGCAAGTACCTAATACAGTTGATAACAAACAGTTCTGAGCATAGAAATAAATGGAAAAAAAAAAAGAGAAAAATACAGAGAAAGTGATATCGGGGAGGCGTAGAAAGAGAGAAAACGAGCTCTAAAGAGAGATGGAGCGGCTCTTGAGAAAATTGGATTTCTGAGTCGTGAAAGCGCCATTGAAAGTGCTCTGAGAAAAAACAAAGTGTGAGAAGAAAGATCTTTGATTTTATTTAATTTACAGTTTCATCAAAGAAGAAGTTTTGGGTGTTTATTTCTTGAATAATCGATTTAAAAGAAGGAAAAAAAAGTTTCATTTCTTTAGATCGAAAATGGCTGATCCAAAGTGCATATCGATCTACAAGACTACGACTACACAAAAATATCTGTTAGTTTTGCAAATTTGAGTTTTAAGAAATGTGTTTATGAAAAATTTTTATAATTTTTTTGAAAAAATAGATTTTTTATTATTTAAATGAGTGAATGAAAATATTTTTTGTTATTAGACTGTTTTTAGATTTTTTATAAATATTATTTATATAATTATTAAAATATATTAATTATTTATTATTAAAATAATTAATATTAAAAATTAATTATATTTTAATAAAATATTTAATTTTATAATATTATATTAATATTAAAAACTAAAACTAGTTATATTTTTATATTAATACGTTAGATATTTAAAATAATATTATTAATTTATATAATTATATTAAAATACTCATATTTAGTAGTAAATATTAAAAATATTTATAATATTAAAATAATTATATTTTAGATTAAAAGTATCTATTATTAAATTATAACAAAAATATTATTTATTTATATTTAGTATTCAAATAGTAACATAAAGACATTAGCAACAAAATATAAAAATAATATATTTTAAATTAAAAATATTAAGAAATCATTAAAAATATTCATCTTATTAATATAATTCTATAATTATATTAAATAATAATTATATTAAAATAATAAAAATATTTTTTGCTATATTAATATTTATTATTAAAATAATAACTATAATACTATTTATTAGTGAAATATTAAAAATATTTATGTGTAATACTATACAAATTGGAAATATCAAAATTAAAATATCGAAAGGCTTTTAATATTAATATTTTTAATTAAAATTAAATAAAAATATTTTTATTAATATAATTATATTTTAATTCGAATCAAATCAAATTCAAAGTTTAAAATATCATGTCCAAAGTCTAATTTGAGTCAAATTACAACATATTTTAAAATTAAAATATTATAAAACTTTTAATATTAATATTTTAAATTTAGTAATATAATAATACTTTATGTTGAGTAAAATTAAGCTTGAGCTTAAAAATCATACTAAAGGTCCACCTTGACCAGAATTATAATTACAAACTTGATAAATAGTCTTATTCATAGGCAGTTAACTTTATAAATTGTTTTCTTTTTTTAAAAGGAAAAGAAAATTATTTTAAAAAATTATTTTTTATTGATCAATAAATTATTTTTCATTAATTGATCAATTTTTTATGAAACAAATATAAAAAATTTAAAAATTATTTTTCAAAAATTATTTTTCTTAGAACATAATTTTTTAATCATTAATATTGATAAGTAATTTAGAAAAAAAATTAAACTTTAAAAGAGTTTTAAAATTTTTTATTTATTTTAGCTTTGCATTTCAAAGCCCAGCCTAATGGGCAAACAACATTGGCACGTCCACAACACCTAACTGCTATTGTCTTGGGCTCGAAAGGAATATATCGGTGGAGGGAAATTCATTTTTTATATGTTCAAAAATATGCGAGACACGTAAATTATAGTTTAAAATTTTAATAAAATTATATATGAATTTGATAAAATCAAAAATTATATTTTATAATTTTATATTTGTATAAATTGTGACACTTAATTTATTTATAAATTATTATACAAATATATAAATTATGAATATTTTACATAACATAAATATATAAATTATCACATCTATCCAAAATCATTCCTTCTATAGTAATTTCACTAGTTTTTTGGTCCACAAAAGAGAGGACTCACCTTGGTTCATACTTATCTTGACCCTAATATCTCTCATAGAGCCTCACATTAGTGAAGAATTGGATATGCTCCTTATTTTCGACCTAAAAAGCATATCTATTAGGTGGAAAAAAGAAAACATGATTCATAAGCCCCAAACCACCCCTGCCGTATCAATTTGGGATTAGTGACATTACCAATTAGCAAACCATTCCCTTTTTTATTTTTATTTGAGAGATAATTAAAATATGCTTTTTAAATAGAAATTTTATATCAACCATTAAATTAAATCCAATGTTCCATTGTTTATATATATAAATGAGAAATTATTTTATACACGTTGGATTAAATTTTTAGGTTCATGAATTAAAGAGTTATTATATATTTTCTAAAATATATTAATAGAAATTTAAGAAAAATTAATATAACAAAAAATACATGATAATTTTTAATTTTATAAAGTTTAAAAATTTTACGAACTGTTTATAAAATCAAACTATTTTTTATTGGTTAAAAATACAATTTCTAATTTGGACGTGTCCACTTTAAATTTTAAAATAAAATATTGAAATTTATGGGATAAATGAGGTAAACTAAACTATTTTCGTGTGAGTACAAAATATATTTTTACATTTCTACTCAATTATGATATTCAAAGAAACAAGAAAACTGTCATTGCATATGTATTTATATACATATATATAATTCTTTAAAAGTTATGTACAAAAAATTCTTTAAAAGTTAGGTGCAAAAAATTAATTTACTCAAAATTGCAATGTTTTGAAGGTTTTTTTTTTTCTCTGTAATGACTTGGTAGAATGTTTATTGAATAAATTCCCTTAAATATATATATATATATATATATATATGTTCCAGCCATTTCCATTTGTTTATTTAGAAGGTACTTTTTAATTACTTCACTAAAATACAGGGTAAAACAAATGAAAGAATAAACAAAAATTAAAAAAAAAAAGGAAATAGGGAAGAAAAAGTATTTTTATGGTAAAAGAACTAAAATAAATAATAAGAATATTAAAAAATATATTTAAATTTGGTAAATATTAATATACTTTAACGACAAAAGACCTATACTAATAGGAGAAAATAAGATATATTGTGTATTCATTATCTAACTTTTAAAAAAATTGTGTTTAGGTCGCTCAAAGTTATTAAAAAAAAAAAATAATGTTTTGATCCCCTTTGTCTAGATATACTATCTGACTATAATGGTAGGAATGTCGAGTGACAATATCCATTGTTTTTTTAATGGTTAAGTAATAAAAAATAATAACACTTACAAATGTTGTTGAGTAGAAAGTTATCCAAATAAAAAATCTCATGATCGAAATAAAAAAATCTCAAGAAAAATAAATAAAAATATTTTTATTTACTTTAAAATCAATTTGCATAGTTTCGGTTAGAGTCATGGGGTATGAAATATTGTTTAATTTTGTATTTTTACTTTTGGTTTCACAAAACTTTCTCCAACATACAAAATATATATTTATTTAAAAACTACTTGAAAGAGCTTCATTAATAGTTCTAAAAATGAAGAATTTGGCAAAAGAATCAGAAATAAACAAATCATGAATTTTAAAGCATAATTAATTAATTATCAATCAACTACAAAGCAAAAGTTGTTGTATTCGAAAATAGAAATGGGCAGAAGTATGTGTAATTTATCCACCAAAAGAAACAATCATAGGCAAATAAATGAGAAAAGCAAATAAATCAAACCAACCATGCATAAAGATAAAGAAAAAGAAGAGGGAAGCAATAAATTTACATGGAAAACACTTCCAAAAGAAGAAACTTTAGTGGTAGAACAATCCGTATTAATTTTCAAAATTGTTAAGCTTTTAGTGAGAAGAGTTTTCATATCAATTACTCAAAGTTGTTGGAAAAAAAATCAAAAAATCTAAATGTTTAAAAAATCTAAAATAAAAGAAAAAACTTGAAATCATTGGTGGTAATAATATTGTTATCTTTGTCATATTCCTGATTCTTAACGATATACAAAAAGAAATAACTGTAGATATTTAATTTTATCCTAAATAATTAAAATAATTTAGGGTTTCAATTTATATTGAATTAAAGGTAGTTTTACCGTAATTTTACATTTTAATTAGAATGACTTGGACTCATTTAATTTGGATTCATTTGAACTTATTAGATCCATCATTTAGGCCTGGACTTATTATGGATTAAATTTTAGTTCAATCAAGGTTTTGGGTCATTTAAGCTTAGAAGCTCAAAATAGGGAAAAAGCTCGTAAAGAGTTTTTTTCTTCTTTTTTTTTTCTCTATATATATAAAAAAGAAAAAAAAAAAAAAATAAAAAGCCTAAAGCTTGGATTGGTATGGAAGCCTTCCTCCAAATTGCTACCCTAATTCCAACTCTTCGATTTTTGACTTTCCATAATTTATCCGAATCACCTCTAGCACAACTTGATAAAAAACTTGGTAATCCAAAATTGGCTAGCAATTCAAAACCCAAGAAACAACATCACTACTTCCATCTTGCATGCCATAACAATTCAAGAACTCTGATTACCATTTGAGACCTATTTCCATCCATATTCTAATGGCAACATGAAACAAAGATGGCTTTAAAAAAAATCCTAAGCAATTTGAAGGGGGATATGCATACGACATGACCCAAGCAATTCACAAAAAAATCCTAAGAGCCTAATATGCCTTCACAAAAAAATCCAACTACCCAAACCTCCAAAATCACCATTACCAGCATAAACCATCCAATACCAACACCATCGATCAACTTAAACACTACCTCCACTACCTACATCACTAGCCATCGTTAACCACTAGTTGAACCAACCTTGTTAAGACCTCAAACATAGAATTCCTACCACCATGAACCCATACCACCATAACCTCTAAGCCTATAGCATCCACTAAATCCCTTCATCATCTCCACCATAAACACATACAACACCCAAAAGTAAGACTAGACTTGTCTTCATTTCTACTCGAAGTAAGACTAGACTTGTCTTCATTCCTACTCGAACCCCCTGCACTACAAAAACTCAACACCAATTCCATTATAGCCCTTTGCCTCCACTAAAATCGAACCCAACTCCAATCACCTAAGGCCTCTTACATTAACACATCAACCAACTATCACCAACAAGCAGCCCAATCACAACCCAAAAAGCTTAAAACAAAACAAAAAAAAAATCATTTTCTGTTCTTTTCCTAAAACTAAAAATCACACAGAAAAGATCATTTGTTCTCTTTTCTGAATTCCAAAACAAAATAAAAAATCAAAATAAAAAGCAATAACCTCATTGCTCACATTGAGTAAGTAACAATAAAAAAAAAGAAATATATATACAAAAAAAAATAGAGAGAGAGAGAGAGAAAAAAGTCAAGTTTTTTAGTACTATTTTTAAAAAGGAAATGAAAGTCATCGTCATTGGCTTGGAAAGTTTGAATGGTGGCAAGGGACTTTGTAGTCTTAATTGTGAAGTTTATTTTTAGGGGTTCACTTTGGTGAAATCTTAACTTAAAAGGGAAGAAAGAAAGGAGGAGGCTTGAGTTTTGACGAGAAAATAGGGGAAGCAAAGAAGTAAAAAAAAAGAAAGATAGGGGAAATGTAAAAATTGGTGATCGCCAATGGTTACTAGAGGTAGTGTTGGCATTTGATTGGAGGGATTAGAGAAAGAGGGCATTTGATTAAAGACAAGAAAGGTGGTTGGTGAAGAAGAAAGAAAAAGTAAAAAGAAAAGAAGGGAAAGAATAGGGTTTAAAGGAGAAGGGAAGAAATAGTGAGTATAAGGAAAATTAAAGTTGAAAAAAATGGAAAAAGGTTGCCAACCGGATCCAACTGACCTAACTCAAAATTAGACCCAACCTAATTCAGTCCAAGCCTAGTCCAAGACTCCATTAAAGCTAGGCCTCTCTCTTGCTTTGGTTCACCTAAGGTTCAAGCCCAAAAATCCTATTTGGTATATTTTCTATTATTTCTTTTATTTTGTTATGTTATTATGTGTATTTGTTTTCTTTATATTTTAAATACTCTTTAATATAAATTTACTTATGGATTATTGAAGTTGTAAAATAAAATAAAATTTTTAATAAAAAATAATAATTTTATGATTTAACAATGATTTTCTTTAGAATGGAGTTTTAGAAATAAAAATAAGATAATATTCTAAGTAAAAACAATTTTGAAATCTTGCCTAGATATTGGAAGAAATTCAAATATTTATTTTTACCAAGAAATGTTATCTTTATTTTAAAAGATTATTATGAGATTTTTAAACAAATGACTAATTTTTCTAAATTCCACCTAAATATTGGGAAATTAAGAAAATTTTTCGTCACTAAAAATTTTTATTTCTAAATATTTTATTAAAGAGAGAAAAAATGACATAAAAATGAAAGATTCAAAAAGAATGAAATAAAATTGATTATTTGTATTGTGTGATTTTTATTTGTTTCATTTATTTCCTATGGCATTACATGTATTGTACTTGTTGGTAATAAATGTCAAGTGGTAAAATAAAAATTAAAAAACATAATTTTTAGAAATAAAAGTTAATATTCCTAAGTAATAATAATTTTCGGGACTCTTCTTAGATATTGGAGGTTTTCTCAACAATTATTTTTTATAAAAAAATATATTATATCAGATTTTAAAGATTATTATAAGAACCCCAAGTGAAGAAATATTTTTCAAAATTTCGCCTACATATTGGGAAATTTAAAAAAAATTGAAACTAAAGATTTTAATTTTATTCCTAAACAAAATGTCTTAAAAACATTTTGCAAAAATAAATTAAATTAAGAAAATTATTTTAAATATTAAAAATAAGACCATTTTCTTATTAATACCAAAAATAACATGCGATTAATTGGTACTGTTTTTTAAAATAGATATTATGAGGTGTTAATCTTTTTCACATGTAATCGAACTCCCAAATCCATCTCTAATTTTAATTATGAAAATTACTTTTTGATAAACTTTAAACTAGTTTTTTAGGTTTTATTAAAATGATAAATTTTTTCAGGTAGCCGATTACACTTAGTCAAAAAAGATTGATGATAATTCTCTGTTTTGATTTTAAAATTTCTTCCAAGTAGTCAGATTTCCAGATCAATACCTTACGACAACTATGATAAAATAAATAACCAATAAAATAAAACCTAAAAAGTACTTTGTTAACTTAATTTGGAGTTTTAATTATGATCACATGTAAAGCAAGATCTTGAACACTAGTGTTTTATTAAGAGAAACTATTGCAACTTTGAAAGGCTATTTTAAACACACACACACACATATATAACTATAAATTAAAAGAATCCCCTAAAGATTATCATGTTGACACCTATTTAATATTTAAAAGATTATTTTACCCTTAATCAATAATAATTTATATTATTATGCTATTAAAACTAATCCCATTTTTTTGTGATCTAAAAATAAAAAAAAAACAAATCCAAAATAATCCTTAAAAAATAACAAACTTCATAACCTCAAAAGAAAAAAAAATGTAAATCTAAATGCAAATTTTAAAAAACTGAAAATAAAAATATTTTTAAAAAAATTCAGACACATTCAAAAAATCATCAAAAAAATTTCTCAGCTTCCATAGCTTCAAAACACAACACCCAAATTTTCAAATTAAAAAAAAAAGAACATAGCAACAAAAATCAACAATAAAAAAAAAAAAAGAAAATGAGACTTTTAGGCTTGGAAGGATTTAAAAAAAAAAAAAAAACAAAAAAAAGGGAAAGTCAGTCGCAACGAAAATAACAATGAAAAACACCACAAGGCACCATATTATGAAAGCAAATATGAACTTTAAAAAAATTAAAAATTTTCAAAGATTTTGGCTTAAATCTACATTTTTTGTAAAGATTTTGAAAAATCTAAACTGATTAAAATAATAAAAAACTTGATAGATAAAGGGAAAATATAAGAGAAAAAGATAAATAGCAATGCTGACAATATCCCCAAATCAAAATCTAGATAGACAGGAAATATAAAGAGAAAGATAAAAGCTAAAAAGAAAGAAACAGAACAAAATGAATCAAAGAACTCTAAGTTTAGGAATTTAAATACAAACGAAAATATCAATAGCAACGGATAAAAAAAGAAAAGTAAAGAAAATGTGGGCTGGTTTAAGTAAACCTAATTTGAATTAGCTTTGAGCCTAACAAATTTGGGGTAAGTAGTAATAACTTAAACATTTGTTAGCCCATTCTTTTTTTTATTTAATTTTAATTTGTGCATAAGTTAAATTTATCAAATTGTTTAAAAATGAAATAAAAATAAAATTATTTGAAAAAAATTAAATAATAAAATAATTATTTTTGGTTGAGTATAATAAAATAATTGTTTCAATAATAAAAACAATAATTTTTGTATAATTAAGTAAATATAATAATAAATTTTATTAAATAAATTTTGATTTTAAAATAATAAAAAATAAATTAAAAATACACATATATTATCAATTAATTATATTTAAAACATTCAAATTTAAATTATCTAACAAACTAATTATATATACTTTTTATTAAGATAAAAATTTTAGTAATTTATATTTTAAAATAAAAAATAACTCTAAACAAAGCCTGAGGCAAACCCTAGTGTATGTGTGTGTCTATATATATATATATATATATATATATATTAGTAAAGAAGTGTTTGGCCTAATTTATTCAAGGGTTTTTTACTGCAAAAATATAAATAAAATATTTGACTTTCAAAATTTTAAAGTTATTAATTGAAGCCTATTTGGCTTTTTTAAACAATGTTATAAATTAAAACTTTTTCAAAAGTGTTATTGTATAATAACAAATATTTTTCCAATTTTTTTACATTCTCATTTGTAAATAACTCATAAAATAATAAGAATGCATTATTTCACATACATATTTTTTCCTCGATCCAATTTTTTTTGTTGATTTCATTTATTTTTTAATTTCTAATTAATAAAATATATCTTTGTTTTATTTATTTTTTTGCCTTATAAAGTTAAACCTTTTAATATTTATTTAATAAAAATATTATTAAATAGGTTTTTTTGTTTTAGAGATTTTTGCATTATGTTTAACAAATAGTATTTTAACACCTCTTAAAAAAAAAGACTTCAATAGACCAAACAAACTTTAAATATCTTTTTGAAAAATAAGTGATCTTGTAAAGCAAGGACCAAAATTTGGTATTAAGTGCGACAAAATTCTCAATGTGGCCATGGAAAATTTGTTTTTCTTTTTCCAATTTTCATAATTTTTTTATGTTTAAAATTATTCACAAATTAACATTAATATTAATTTTTCAAATAGTATAATAAAATTATTAAATTAAATACATTAAAAAGAGAAAAAAATAAAATGGACTCAACTATCATATTGACAAATTAGCTGTGTGAACACATAATACTAGTAATTAAACCTATTCATAAATCGAGTTAGATCAGATTTAGGCTTAATCTAGATAAAGCATTAACAAGTTTCGAACTTGCCTAAACTCAATCCGGCCCAAAATATGACCTCATTTTGTTGCTTAGGCCCAACTCATTTTTAAAAGATGTCTAGGATCGTCTATATTTTTTAAATAAAAATAAAAATAATTTTTGTAATAAATATGAACTATGATAAAATAAATAATCAACAAAATAAAGCCTAAAAAAATACTTTGTTAACTTAATTTGGTGTTTGAATGTAATTAGTATATATAGGCATGGGATATTAATGTACACTTGTATATTATTTAATTATTTTTTATTTAATATAAATATAAAAAATATATAATAATTATTCAAGCTGAGTAGGGCTCAGGCTTTAAACTTTATGTCCAAGGCATAGCACATTTTTAAACTAACATAAAATTTAAGTCCTAGCTCATTTAACGAGTCTAAAATTCATGTCAAAACCTTCTCAAATTTCGAGTAGGCTTTTAGGCTCAAGCAAGTAGCTTGACCAACATAATTTAAAAGTTTAACTCATTTAATTCATTCAGCTACCTTTAAAAGGTGACATTCGATAAGTTTAAAATTTAAATATCAATACTTGTATTCTATTTTCCAATCTTTAGGCTGCAAATTTTTGTATATATAAAACATCATCTTTTAAAGAAAAAAATTAAAAGTACTATCGTTTTTTATAATAAAGATTTTAATTTGCCTTAAGAAAAAATTGTTAGAAATTAAAAGCTTCTACACCCAACCTCAACTACTTATCTAATGTATGACAACAGAATGATTTGCTTTGAAAGCGAGAAGATTGATTGATCTTTACGTTTGGTAGCTTTTTTTTCCTTTTTTGGTAAGACATTTGGTAGCTTTAATTCTTCACCTAAAATTTCCTAGTCTGCTTTGACGCATATGAAACCAAGACCATTTGATTGATCCTTGCGTTTAGAAAACGATCATTATAGCTTTCGTGACTTAAAATTTTTTAGTTTGCTTTGATCTTTGTGGAAAGCAAGATGATTTGGATTGATCCAAGGCCTAGCACTTAGAACACGGCTGCTTTTGATGAATTAAAAAGACAAAAGTTTCATCGTTATGCACATTTCGACTCTTCTTTTGTCTCTCTCATGGTGACAGAATTGCTTGCACAGTTTTGGATTACACCAATCACGGCTTTGATATATGGTATTATCATAAACTAATGCTCCATTTGTCCCAAAATCTATCTATCCTTATTTGAATTTTTGTAGATATTAAGAAAAAAAATTGTGGTAAAAATAAGTAAGCCTAAACAATGTTCATACAGCCAAAAAAAAAAGATTTTATTTTATTCTAAAAATATAAAATTATTTTTTTAAAATATTTAATATTATCTATAATCAGTTATCCTAATATAATTTATATCTCTTAGAATATATATATAGACACACACACACAAAAGAATGACTGACTGCAAATCTGTGGCAAAAGTGATAGAGCCATAGTATTTTGCATCTCTGTGGTGTAAAACGTGGAGTCAAGGAATATTAGTTAGGTCTCGAAAAGTATATAAGTCCAACGAATACAAAGAAAAAGAGAAAAAGATATATTAGTTTTAGCTATGCTTTGTAAAAGGAGATTAAAGGCAAATTAGAGGGCCCAAAATCAAAAGCCTGATTCATTTTATTTATTGTGAAGACCAAGACCATCCCAGCACGACTTTCCTGTCGGAGTTGAATCCTGCAATTTCATCAATTCCCACAGCCATGAACATGATGCAACTGCGTTAAAAAAGAGAAAAAGATATATTAGTTGTAGCTATGCTTTGTAAAAGGAGATTAAAGGCAAATTAGAGGGCCCAAAATCAAAAGCTTGATTCATTTTATTTATTGTGAAGACCAAGACCATCCCAGCACGACTTTCCTCTTGGAGTTGAATCCTGCAATTTCATCAATTCCCACAGCCATGAACATGATGCAACTGCGTTAATTTTTCTTAACTTCATTTCCTCGCAAATTATTTTATTAATATTTTCGTAATTTCATTTCTAAAAATAAAAATTTTGACTCTCCTCATATACCAATTTCACTTAGAGAAATTTCAGAAAAATTGGCACTCCAACTTCCCTTGAAATTCCCTTTTACAAAAGGTTTCATATATTAAATTAAATTAACTTTTAATTAGAAATTTCAAATAATTATATTTATTTATCAAAGTGAAATTTTGTATAAAATTCAACAAATGATAAATTACGTTTGTCCAACTATGGAAATTATATTTTTACCTTGGTGACAAGTTAAATTTATTTACCAAATGTTAAGCATCGCATGGGAAATGTTTTTGCATTATATATATACTAATATTTGAAGCACCCATTATCTAGGTGAAGTAATAAACAAGAATTATACCTTTAGATAAATGCTAAAAGAGAAAGAATATATATAGAGTTATTTGAAAATGTAAAATAAAGAAAAATAGGAATGTAACTAGTGTATAGTTTTTTAATAGAGAAAAAACAGAGAGAAATGTAAGTTTAAAAAGGACTGGACTTGAATCAGCTTTCAAAGAATGTAAAGACTAAAATATCCTTATTAATTTATATTTCATTATTACATCATGAGTTTATTTTTTTAATTCTTCGATTGAGTTGGTGTTACTTGAATCGTATTTAGTAGGAGTTTTATAAATATTAATCTTATATACATGCACTATGTGAATGGAATAATAAATAATTTTATAATTTAAAAATAGGTTAATAATATATATATATATATATATGATTTTCAAAAGCATGAATGAGAAAAAAATAACTTATTGAAACAGTTATTGAGAAAAGAAAAGTGAAAATAACTCATTGAAATTGTTATTAAGAAAAGAGAAAAAAAAGCATTTATTTATTTATTTTAACTACCCTGATCAAGTTCACATCACTTGACTTATAGTATCAAACTCAGCTAAAGATTTATAAATGTACTAAAATTTGACACATCCACTATGTGGATAAAAAAATTATTAATTAAAAATAATTTTTTTTTAAAGGAAGTAACTTTTTTGGTGGGTAGCTTTTTTGAAATGATAGTAAAA